>CM060249.1:43156881-43676881 GCA_030684275.1 Acipenser oxyrinchus oxyrinchus | reverse complement strand
TTTACTTGGTGCCATGACCAGGTGCTGCGATGTTTGGCCTTAGCATTGGAAGACAAGCGTAACATGACCAATAAGTTGCCACCAGTTCTATCAAAACATTACGCACAAAGACAACACTCCTTTGCCCAGGAGAGCAACCACCAAGAAAAGGTGTTAAAACCAAGCCTCGCCCAGGACAACTGGATGCTGCTAGAGACTGGAAAATGCTGGCAGATGTTGGTCAACGGCTTATTTTTCCACCAGAGATTACTACCACGAACCTTCGACCAGGCATTGTCTTGTGGTCTGGATCAGCACGCCTTGTTCACTTGGTAGAGTTAACAGTGCCATGGGAGTATACTGTAGATGAGGGATATGAGAGGAAGAAACTGCAGTATGTTCAACTAGCTGCTAAAAGCAGAACAGCAAGGATGGAGAATCGGGTTTACCCAGTGGAGGTGGGTTGTCGAGGATTTGTGGCACACTCTACAACCCGGTTTCTCAGAGACGTCGGATTCAGTGGCCAAGAGTTGCGTCGCACAGTGAAGAACTTATCTGAAGCAGCAGAGAGGAGCAGGAACTGGCTGCGGTTGAGACGGAAAGATTCTGATTGGGGGTAAGTAAGCTGGGCTGAGTTGAGTGGGGGACAGAGGGGGTGATGCTGGGATGCCAGGATGCACTAGGGAGGCAAAATAACCTGATCCCTGGAGCCAGCATTACACTTCAGTCATGAATACCAGGAAGAAGGATATTTACATCATCATATGGAAGGAAACGCAAATGGATGGAGACACAGATGGATCACGTTAGTTTACTGTAAAGCTACGTATTAGTTGTTGCTTATCTTGGCGAGCCGAGTTCAATCAGCATGAAGTTTTAACATCTATTCTCATGTAACGGAAATCATTATTATTATTATTATTATTATTATTATTATTATTATTATTATGATTATTATTATGATTATGATTATGTATTCTGGTCACCTCGTTACAAAAAGGATATTGCTGCTCTAGAAAGAGTGCAAAGAAGAGCGTCCAGAATTATCCCGGGTTTAAAAAGCAGACAGACTCAAAGAATTGAATCTGTTCAGTCTTGAACAAAGACGACTACGTGGTGATCTGATTCAAGCATTCAAAATTCTAAAAGGTATTGACAATGTCGACCCAGGGGACTTTTTTGACCTGAAAAAAGAAACAAGGACCAGGGGTCACAAATGGAGATTAGATAAAGGAGCATTCAGAAAAGAAAATAGGAGGCAGTTTTACACAGAGAATTGTAAACGTTCTTATGTTCAATGTGGGGACCACCTTGGAGTTTGGATTTTTCCACAACAGCATTTTGATACTAATTTGCAGGCTTAAATGTATAAGTACATGTAGAAAGTAAAGTATTTATATAACGTACCTAACTTAACAAAATCTTCGCTACCAGTTCATCAAGGAATGTTGTCATTTTGTGCATTGAAAGTTGCTGAAGGCAAAGTTCCCATTTCTTGTGATAAATGTTATTTTTTCACATCTGAATGCTTTGTAGATAAATGGTGTTTCGATGTTGCAGGTTTAAGTTTTATTTGACAAAATCTCCTGACAAATAATGCACTGGGGCGTTGGGTCGTCCTCGGATCCAGTAAATGTAAATACCAGTGCTGGTGCCCGGACCATTTCTAACACAATTTATTGCACTCACTGAGGTGGGTGGGAAGCAATTTGAAAATTTAGTAACTCTGCAGGTTCTTTGTGTGGTCAGAGGGGACCACCGGCCACACTATTCTTTTGCAGCTCATGTGCTATATATCTTGTCTCAAGAAAGAAGGCTGTCTCTTACTTCCTTCTTTACCCCCCTGGGACATGGCCCTCTTACTCTTAGTACTAGAGTCCCATAATTAACAATTATTTGTGTTCTTTCAGATTCTCTTTTCTTCCTTATGTCAAGGCTTCGTATGAGCCGTTCTGTCCTCTGAGGGCCGAGCCTATAACGTCTCCCCGAGAAGTCAGAGGACTCTGTCTTTTTAGGGGCTCGGAGGCCATTAAGGCTAGCCTCGACTCCATAGGGAAGGCTATCTTGGTTGGATTCCGGCCCGTCCTTTTCTCTCTCCCTTGTCTAGAGGCCGAGCCTCCAATCCTAAGTTGCAAAAAACACTCCCTTCCTCTCGCAGCCCTGGCTCCCGCCCTGTGAAATAATATGTAATGTGGTTAAAGCTGTTTGTTGTGTTGCTTAGTAATGCATATTATAGTAGCACAACATGTGATTGTGTAGAAATGGGTTTTTGCAGAACTGCGTAACAATTTTGTGGACCAGCTGGTTGGGAACCACTGATCTAAACTACAGATCTTAACCACTTCAACACCATGACGCACGCACATACGTCAAATGAAAACCCACCTACAGTACCATGCCGTACGTGTGTACGTCAAGTTTCCCATTCTATTCTATAAGCTGTTTCTCAGTCTAGTGTTTCAGGTTTCATTCCCTAAGGCAGTGCTAGTACTGTGGAATGTGCAATGAAAGTCGGGGGAGCGTCAGGTGACATTTGTATCCAATTGTTTGTCATGTAGTGATTCCTATCTACCTGTGGGCATTTAGAAGACCGAGATATATTGCAGGAAGCCATTCATCTTTTACAAGTGTGTGTGTGTGTATATATATATATATATAGATATAGATATAGATATAGATAGATAGATATATATATATATATATATATATATATATATATATATATATAGATATATATAGATATATATAGATATATATAGATATATAGATATATATTATATATATATATATATATAGATATATAGATATACAGTACTGTGCAAAAGTTTTAGGCAGGTGTGAAAAAATGCTGTAAAGTAAGAATGCTTTCAAAAATAGACATGTTAATAGATTATATTTATCAATTAACTAAATGCAAAGTGAGTGAACAGAAGAAAAATCTAAATCAAATCCATATTTGGTGTGACCACCCTTTGCCTTCAAAACAGCATCAAGCATCAATTTTTCCAGGTACACTTGCACACAGTTTTTGAAGGAACTCGGCAGGTAGGTTGGCCCAAACATCTTGGAGAACTAACCACAGTTCTTCTGTGGATTTAGGCAGCCTCAGTTGCTTCTCTCTCTTCATGTAATCCCAGACAGACTCGATGATGTTGAGATCAGGGCTCTGTGGGGGCCATACCATCACTTCCAGGACTCCTTGTTCTTCTTTACGCTGAAGATAGTTCTTAATGACTTTTCGCTGTATGTTTGGGGTCGTTGTCATGCTGCAGAATAAATTTGGGGCCAATCAGATGCCTCCCTGATGGTATTGCATGATGGATAAGTATCTGCCTGTACTTCTCAGCATTGAGAAGACCATTAATTCTGACCAAATCCCCAACTCCATTTGCAGAAATGCAGCCCCAAACTTGCAAGGAACCTCCACCATGCTTCACTGTTGCCTGCAGACACTCATTCGGTATGCGCTCTCAGCCCTTCGGCGAACAAACTGCCTTCTGCTACAGCCAAATATTTCAAATTTTGACTCATCAGTCCAGAGCACCTGCTGCCATTTTTCTGCACCCCAGTTCCTGTGTTTTCGTGCATAGTTGAGTCGCTTGGCCTTGTTTCCACGTCGGAGGTATGGCTTTTGGCCATAAGTCTTCCAAGAAGGCCACTTCTGACCAGACTTCTCCGGACAGTAGATGGGTGTACCAGGGTCCCACTGTTTTCTGCCAGTTCTGAGCTGATGGCACTGCTGGACATCTTCCGATTGCGAAGGGAAGTAAGCATGATGTGTCTTTCATCTGCTGCAGTAAGTTTCCTTGGCCGACCACTGCGTCTACGGTCCTCAACGTTGCCCGTTTCTTTGTGCTTCTTCAAAAGAGCTTGGACAGCACATCTGGAAACCCCTGTCTGCCTTGAAATTTCTGCCTGGGAGAGACCTTGCTGATGCAGTATAACTACCTTGTGTCTTGTTGCTGTGCTCGGTCTTGCCATGGTGTATGACTTTTGACAGTAAACTGTCTTCAGCAACCTCACCTTGTTAGCGAGTTTGGCTGTTCCTCACCCAGTTTTATTCCTCCTACACAGCTGTTTCTGTTTCAGTTAATGATTGTGTTTCAACCTACATATTGAATTGATGATCATTAGCACCTGTTTGGTATAATTGTTTAATCATACACCTGACTATATGCCTACAAAATCCTGACTTTTTGCAAGTGTACCTAGAAGAATTGATGCTGTTTTGAAGGCAAAGGGTGGTCACACCAAATATGGATTTGATTTAGATTTTTCTTCTGTTCACTCACTTTGTATTTAGTTAATTGATAAATATAATCTATTAACATGTCTATTTTTGAAAGCATTCTTACTTTACAGCATTTTTTCACACCTGCCTAAAACTTTTGCACAGTACTGTATATATATAGAACAGTAATATATACACAATATATAGAACAGCATTACATCATGTAAGAATAAATCATAGACTTGAATGTAAACAATAACAAGTAGTTGTCATGCCGTCAAAAACCTATAAATACCTCCAATGTTTTGATTCAAACACAGGCTCCCTTGAGAAAGATATGTACAACATATTGAAACGTTGGGCAGCTGGCTCTTTGAGCTAAAATTATATATATATATATATATATATATATATTAGTGTTTTAAATTATTATTTTTTTGTTTTATTATTAGTTTTACTTGTTTAGTTGTAGTTTATATAGTTTTTAGTGAAAGCTAAACATGGCAGCGTATGTGGAGAGCGACAATGGGAGTGATGAAGATTTCGAAGTTGGTTCGGAGGATTTTGATACCAGCGACAGTGATGCTGACTTATCACTCAGTGATGATGATGAAGAGGATGTGGAGCCAAGAACAGCAGGGGTTTATTACTGATACCTATGATGATGCCAGTCCTCCAATATTTGATTTTGCACCTGTTTTCACAGATGTGCACCCCGCAAAGCAAAGTAGTAGATAAAATGTTCTACATTAATGGTGAGGCAATACCAACAGTGTCTGAGAAGCCAGTGAAGAGTCTTGGGAGATGGTACGACAGGGATCTAAAGGACACAGTTCGTGTGGGAGAAGTTAGACAACAAGCAGTGGAAGGGTTGAAGAGCATAGACAGCAGCACTTTACCAGGCAAACTAAAACTCTGGTGCTTTCAGTTTGATCTACTGCCGAGGCTGCTGTGGCCACTGACTGTGTACGAGGTATCTTTGACAACAGTAGAGAAGCTGGAAGCTTTAATCAGTTCATCATTTCCTCAGTACATCAGGAAATGGTTGGGAGTTCCACGCTGCCTTAGCAGAGTGGGACTTTATGGTAAAGGAGTACTGCAGCTACCAGTCTCCGCTCTAACCGAGGAGTTTAAGTGTGGCAAGGTCCGACTGGAAATGACATTAGTAGAGTCACGCGACAAATGTATAAGGGAGGCAGCACCTGTGTTAAAAACTGGAAAAATGTGGAAGATGCAGAGGCTGCCCTTCGAATCAGTGATATCATGGGGCAAGTTCAGTATGGAAGAGGAGGTCTTGGTCTCAGTTCAGCTCCTCCTACATGGCACAAGGCAGCCCCAGCTCAACGGAGGAAGCTGGAAGTCAACAAAGTGCAAAAGCAGGAGAAGAGGATGAGGTGCGTAAAGGCCATTTCCTAGGCCAAGCAGGGAGAATGGATGAGATGGGAGAGTGTGGAACAACACAAGGTCGGCTGGCAAGACCTATGGACAATGGAACAGAGCAGGATCTGTTTCTTCATCAGGTCAACATATGATGTTCTCCCATCACCACATAACCTTAATCAGTGGGTAGGAGAGGATCCCTCATGTCCTTTGTGTTCATCACCTGCAACATGAAGGCACATTTTGACAGGATGTAAGGTGGCTCTTAGCCAAGGACGGTTTACTTGGTGCCATGACCAGGTGCTGCGATGTTTGGCCTTAGCATTGGAAGACAAGCGTAACATGACCAATAAGTTGCCACCAGTTCTATCAAAACATTACGCACAAAAGACAACACTCCTTTGCCCAGGAGAGCAACCACCAAGAAAAGGTGTTAAAACCAAGCCTCGCCCAGGACAACTGGATGCTGCTAGAGACTGGAAAATGCTGGCAGATGTTGGTCAACGGCTTATTTTTCCACCAGAGATTACTACCACGAACCTTCGACCAGGCATTGTCTTGTGGTCTGGATCAGCACGCCTTGTTCACTTGGTAGAGTTAACAGTGCCATGGGAGTATACTGTAGATGAGGGATATGAGAGGAAGAAACTGCAGTATGTTCAACTAGCTGCTAAAGCAGAACAGCAAGGATGGAGAATCGGGTTTACCCAGTGGAGGTGGGTTGTCGAGGATTTGTGGCACACTCTACAACCCGGTTTCTCAGAGGCGTCGGATTCAGTGGCCAAGAGTTGCGTCGCACAGTGAAGAACTTATCTGAAGCAGCAGAGAGGAGCAGGAACTGGCTGCGGTTGAGACGGAAAGATTCTGATTGGGGGTAAGTAAGCTGGGCTGAGTTGAGTGGGGGACAGAGGGGTGATGCTGGGATGCCAGGATGCACTAGGGAGGCAAAATAACCTGATCCCTGGAGCCAGCATTACACTTCAGTCATGAATACCAGGAAGAAGGATATTTACATCATCATATGGAAGGAAACGCAAATGGATGGAGACACAGATGGATCACGTTAGTTTACTGTAAAGCTACGTATTAGTTGTTGCTTATCTTGGCGAGAGCCGAGTTCAATCAGCATGAAGTTTTAACATCTATTCTCATGTAACGGAAATCATTATTATTATTATTATTATTATTATTATGATTATGATTATGATTATGTATTATTATTATTATTATTACCACCTTGCTTCATTTTACCAGATCCATAGATGTTATTTGCTAGTAATTGTCTATTTATGTAAGTCTAGCAATTATATTTATATGCAGTACGGTATTCATTATATTGTAGCGTATTTAATGTAACTGTACATAACATAATTTTCAATTTGTAGAAGTCATTTTGATTGAATGTGACATGTGGTTAAAGCATGTTTTCCCATGGCACCCTATGTTGTTGTGATGTGCAAATTCCTAAAGAAAATAATACAATTTTGAATACACAATATGTCACTTTGACTTCAAAAAAAGTCAGTAATGACTCAAAACACCATGCAGACACACCAGCGAAATAATACCAAATTGCTAATATTGACATTCACATGCTAAATGCTCTTTAAACATTTAATGTATACTACCTCTTTCTTGCCTTGACCTGTTTCCAACTTGTGTTATAGTTCCAAGTAATTGCTCAAGGTCCCAATAGAGGAGAAATTTTAAACAGATGTCTCCATGAATTAATTATCCAAACATTAATTATTAAAAGACTTCCTCGGGAGACAAAGCCATGAGGTAATGTTCATTTAAATATTACTTTGATGTTATTTTTTTCATGATTTAAGCGTTGTGCATTTGACAGCATCTGCCAGTGGTACGTAATTCACAATTAATCTTAGAATGGATCGTAATTTGTTTTTGGCAGGATGTTTCTCAGAACAGTTATCTAGATTCTATGCGTGTGCCAGAAGCCAAAACCTCCATGAAATTATCTGAGCCCTTATAAAAGTTTCCCATAGTAAAAGCACAGCAAAGTATAAAAGTGCGTATAAAGCATATATGTCGGGGGTTATCGTTAACACTGGTATTTATTAATGCTTTTTTGTTCTCCCCTACAGGTAATGTTGGACTTAAAGGTGACCATCTGGATCTGCCCCAATGTGTACAGGAAACACCACAACAGGTAAGTTTAAAAAAAAAATTATTAACACGCAGGTAAATATAACAAGACAAATTTCATAAATAGACAAGGAAACATTAAAAGTCCTAAAACCCTAAAAAACAAATCCTCATCTCTGTCTGTCCCATGGTAGCACACTCAGTCTCTCCTCTTCTTAACAGGTATGTATGAAAACAATGGTATAACAATATCACGCTCTGCCGTTTATATCGCTGGTATGGAGACGGTAATTAACATAATGGCAATGTCCTGCTTGACCTCCTCCAGGCCCTGGTGGAAACAGTCACCAACGCAACAATATCTTCTGCTGCCTTCGCACCCTCACTGACACCGTGCTGTAGTTCCTGTAGAAAAGAGGACGGACAGCACTTACTCCCACCCCAAGCAGTACTCTATCTTGTTTGAAGCACACCCCGCTTTCGGCCCCCCTGCTCTACGAATTGTCTTCCGACACGGCTACTGGTACTTAACGTAGTGTAGGGCCTCACAGTTCGGGGGTGTGTTTTGCTGCTGATATTCGATCTCCTGGGTCATGCAGCGATGTCAACGGTACAGGTGCCTTTGAAACAGAGCCAAAACACATAGGTGGCAGTGCGTGAGAACCTGAGTCTTTTAGACCAACTGTGTACTCATCTGATACTTGGAGGTCATGGGTGGTTAGGGCTCTGGATTCTTGACCGGAGGGTCGTGGATTCAATCCCAGGTGGGGGACGCTGCTGCTGTAACCTTGGGCAAGGTACTTTAGCTAGATTACTTCAGTAAAAACCCAACTGTATAAATGGGTAATTGTATGTAAAAATAATGTGATATCTTGTAACAATTGTAAGTCGCCCTGGATAAGGGTGTCTGCTAAGAAATAAATAATAACAATAAAATATGTTAGGCAAAATCCATGTCAATGATCTCGATCACATTAGGTATTCCATTCATGTCTGTGGCGATATATTTTGAAAGCAACCCCCATCTTGCACTTTTTAACTAATAGACGAAATGTGTAAAAAAACAATGTAATTGTATGTAACAGCAATCCTAAATTAGCTCCGGTGTAACCAATCGCCTTCAAAGTCACACACCAAGTTAAGTGGCCTCCACCTGTGTTAAATTGTAGTGATTCACATGATTTCAGGATAAATTCAGCAGTTCCTGTAGGTTCCCTCTGCTGGGTAGTGCATTTCTAAGCAAAGATTCAACCATGAGCACCAACACGCTTTCAAAAGAACTCCGGGACAAAGTTATTGAAAGGCACAGATCAGGGGATGAGTATACAAAAATATCAAAGGCCTTGAATATCCCTTGGAGCACGGTCAAGACGATTAGTAAGAAGTGGAAGGTGTATGGCACCACCAAGACCCTGCCTCGATCAGGCCGTCCCTCCAAACTGGATGACTGAGCATGAAGGAGACTGATCAGAGAGGCTACCAAGAGGCCAATGTTAACATTTCAAAGGGCTACAGGCTTTTATGGCCAAGACTGGTCAAACTATGCATGTGACAACAATATCCCAAGCACTCCACAAATCTGGCCTGTATGGCAGGATGGCAAGAAGGAAACCATTAGTCAAGAAAGCCCACCTTGAATCCCTTTTGAAGTATGCAAAAAAACACTCTTCTGTAGCCATGTGGCAAAAAGTTTTGTGGTCTGACAAAACTAAAATGGAACTTTTTGGCCTAAATGCAAAGCGTTATGTTTGGGGCAAACCCAAAGCAACGCATCACCCAAAGAACACCATCCCTACTGTGAAGCATGGTGGTGGCAGCATCATGTTATGGGGATGTTTCTCATCGGCAGGGACTGGGGCACTTGTCAGGATAGAAGGGAAAATGAATGGAGCAAAGTACAGAGAAGTCCTTGAGGAAAACCTGCTGCCCTCTGCAAGAAAGCTGAAACTGTGACAGAAGTTCACTTTTCAGCATGACAATGACCCAAAGCACACAGCCAAAGCTACACTGGAGTGGCTAAGGAACAAAAAGGAAAATGTCCTTGAGTGGCCCAGTCAGAGCCCCGACCTAAATCCAATCGAAAATTTGTGGCATGACTTGAAGATTGCTGTCCATCAACGCTCCCCAAGGAACTTGACAGAGCTTGAACAGTTTTGTAAAGAATGGTCAAATATTGCCAAATCTAGGTGTGCAAAGTTGGTAGAGACCTATCCCAACAGACTCACAACTGTAATTGCTGACAAAGGTACTTCCACCAAGTATTAACTCAAGAGGGTGGAGACTTATCCAATTATAATCTTTCAGTTTTGTATTTTTAATATATCATTTTTTTCTCAATAAATGCGTCAGGAGATGTAAAAATATCCTGAATAAGCAGCTGTCACAATTAAACAAGAGGCATTTGAGGAGGACCTTTGTCATGCTTCTATTCACAATTTACAACATGCACAAGAGAGAAGTATTTCAATTGTTTTTTTCCAAATGAAAAGAATGAAATCACATCACATTATGAATAAATGTTAAATGCATAATTTAAAATACAAGTCTATTGTTTTTTATTCCTAAATGAAATGAAAAAGAATGAAATCACATCTTATCACAAGGCTAGACACCTGCGATGTTGACATGCCAACTTTCTTTGCCACAGCAGCCTGAGCAACCTGACATGCCAATTAAATAACATAAATAGCATCACGAGTAGGCGTCACCGACTGTACTACTTGATTTAGGATTATGTATGGGTATTATGTGATACCCAATTGGGGTAGGACATTTGTATAATAATTTATATAGCCATACATTGAAATTATATATATATATATACAGTGCCTTGCATAAGTATTCACCCCCCTTGGACTTTTCTATATTTTGTTGTGATACAACCTGGAATTAAAATGGATTTAATTGGGATTTTTTGTCACTGATCTACACAAAATAGTCCATAATGTTGAAGTGGGGAAAAAAATCTACATATTTTTCAAAATTATTTACAAATAAAAAACTGAAAAGTCTTGATTGCATAAGCATTCACCCCCTTTGCTGTGACACCCCTAAATAAGCTCTGGTGCAACCAATTGCCTTCAGAAGTCACATAATTAGTTGAATGGAGTCCACCTGTGTGCAATTAAAGTGTCACATGATCTCAGATTAAATACACCTGTTTCTGGAAGGCCCCAGAGTTTGTTAGAGAGCATATCTATAGAAACAGCATCATGAAGACCAAGGAGCTATCAAAACAAGTCTGGGATAAAGTTCTGGATAAGTACCAATCAGGGTTTGGTTATAAAAATAATATCTCAAACTTTGAACATTCCTGGAGCACCGTTAAATCCATTATTAAAAAATGGAAAGGATATGGCACAACCGCGACTCTGCCTAGAGAAGGCCGTCCACCAAAACTCAAGTGACCAGATAAGGAGGGCATTAGTCAGAGAAGCAACCAAGAGGCCAATTGGAACTTTGAAGGTGCTGGAGAGATCCACAGCTGAGATGGGAGAAACCGTCCATGGGACAACTATAACCCGGACGCTCCACAGAGCTGGGCTTTATGGAAGAGTGACGAGAAGAAAGCCATTGCTGAAAAAAACCATATCAAATCCAGTTTGGATTTTGCCAAAAGGCATGTGAAAGACACAGCAAACATGTGGAAAAAGGTTCTCTGGTCTTATGAGACCAAAACTGAACTTTTTGGCCTTAGCGCAAAATGCTATGTGTGGCGCAAAGCCAACACTGCTCATCACCGTGAGAACACCATCCCCACGGTGAAGCATGGTGATGGCAGCATCATTATTAGTATTATTTGTTTATTTAGCAGACGCCTTTATCCAAGGCGACTTAAGAGACTAGGGTGAGTGAACTATGCATCAGCTGCGGAGTCACAATTACGTCTCACCCGAAAGACGGAGCACAAGGAGGTTAAATGACTTGCTCAGGGTCACACAATGAGTCAGTGGCTGAGATGGGATTTGAACCGGCGACCTCCTGGTTACAAGCCCTTTTCTTTAACCACTGGACCACACAGCCTCCATCATGTTATGGGGATGCCTTTCATCGGCAGGGACTGGGAAACTGGTCAGGATTGAGGGCAAGATGGATGGAGCCAAATACAGGGAAATTCTAGAGGAAAACCTGTAGCAAGAGACCTGGGACTGGGGCGGAGGTTCACCTTCCAGCAGGACAATGACCCTAAACACACAGCCAAAGCTACACTGGAGTGGTTTAAAAACAAGAACCTGAATGGCCCAGTCAAAGCCCAGACTTCAATCTGATTGAGAATCTGTGGCAAGACTTGAAAATTGCTGTTCACCAACAGTCCCCATCCAACTTGACAGAGCTTGAGCAATTTTGCCAAGAAGAATGGGCAAAAATTGCAAGATCCAGATGTGCAAAGCTGGTAGAGACTTACCCAAAAAGACTCACAGCTGTAATTGCTGCCAAAGGTGCTTCTACCAATTATTGACTCAGGGGGGTGAATACTTATTGTGAGACAGCAGGGAGGGGGTTAATTCCTCCCTAGAGGAAAACATGTGCGTAAGGCACATTTTGGTTTTGTTTTGTTAATTATTTGATTTGTGTTAATTGTTTTGTTTAATTGTTTTATTGTTTTATGGTTGATCATTACCGGCACCTGGCTACTATTGAAAATTGGAGCCAGGTGCCCGGTTTAAAAGGAGAGCAGTCAGTCTGCTCGGGCTGCTGCTGAAGAGGGTAGAAGCCCGACTGTGCTGGTGTGTGGGTACAGCCAGATTTAAAAAGAAAAAAAAAAGGTAGAGCGAGTCCTTTTTTTTGTGTACGGATTTTGTTTGTTTTGTTACAGGTAAACAGCTTAGCTGTCCTGTTTAGTTTAGGTTCCTGTTTTGTTTTAGTTAGTGCTCAAAGCGAGCTAGGTGTTTGTTTGTTTGTTTATTTTGTTTTGTCTGTGTTTATTAAAAATAGCGCAACCGCGCTTTCAAAAAAATCCATTTGTGTGTTGGGTCCGTGTTTTTAAAGGGGCAACGAACCGAAAAGAGGTCGGATCTTTTACATTATGCAACCAACAAATGTCTTTTTTTTGTTTAATTAACTTTTGTGTCACAATAAAAAATATTTTGCACCTTCAAAGTGTTAAGTATGTTGTGTAAATCAAATGGTAAAAATCCCAATTAAATCCATTTTAATTCCAGGTTGTAACACTACAAAATATGGAAAAGTCCAAGAGGGTTGAATACTTATGCATGGAACTGTTATATATATACTGTGTGTGTAGCATATATATGATACTATATATATATATATATAGTATATAGCTATATATATATAGCCAGAGGGGTGGAGCTAACCGTCCGAGAGCCAGTAGGGATGGAGCTGCCATCCCGAGAGCCAGAGGGTGAGTGCTGCCGCCCAGAACAACCAAGCGCAATTGAGTCCAATATTTGCATGAGGAGGTTCCCTGTCCCGTCATCGTGGACACCTGGCCGAATGCCCAGACCTCCCTGCGCTGGACCTGCTCCCAGGTCGCAGTACAGCCAGGCACAGTCGCTTGCCTAGGTCCTTACTCCACCCCTGGAATCCCAGACGCCGCTGCGCAAGAGGCAGACGCTCGCTTCTAAGCTGGGCAGAGGTCACTAGCGCTCCCTGCTGGATTGCTCCGTCCCTTGCTCTAGTGCTGCGCTCCACCTGGGATTCCAGACAGGTCGCTGCTGCAGGTCCAGCAGGCGCACGCTCTGCCTGTCAGTCCTGGCTCCCGGTCACCGGGTCTGCGCTGTGGTCAGCCCTGGACAAGCCGCACTGCAGGTCCCTCCTCGCTGTCCTGGGTCCCTCCCTGTAACGCCAAGGACAGAGTCCATCTCAAGCTCGCCCTGGAAGACGGCGAATTGACATTTGTGGACTTGAGGGTGGGTGGTCTTTAAGGGTGGAGGGAGGTGATCTCAGATGGCCGATGTCTTGAAAAGACATGGGGGGATGTGGAGACAGCAGGCAGGGGGTTAATTCCTCCCTAGAGGAAAACATGTGCGTAAGGCACATTTTGGTTTTGTTTTGTTAATTATTTGATTTGTGTTAATTGTTTTGTTTAATTGTTTTATTGTTTTATGGTTGATCATTACGGCACCTGGCTACTATTGAAAATTGGAGCCAGGTGCCCGTTTAAAAGGAGAGCAGTCAGTCTGCTCAGGGCTGCTGCTGAAGAGGGTAGAAGCCCGACTGTGCTGGTGTGTGGGTACAGCCAGATTTAAAAAAAAAAAAAAGGTAGAGCGAGTCCTTTTTTTTGTGTACGTGATTTTGTTTGTTTTTGTTACAGGTAAACAGCTTAGCTGTCCTGTTTAGTTTAGGTTCCTGTTTTGTTTTAGTTAGTGCTCAAAGCGAGCTAGGTGTTTGTTTGTTTGTTTATTTTGTTTTGTCTGTGTTTATTAAAATAGCGCAACCGGCTTTCAAAAAATCCATTTGTGTGTTGGGTCCGTGTTTTTAAAGGGGCAACGAACCGAAAAGAGGTCGGATCTTTTACATTATGCAACCAACAAATGTCTTTTTTTTGTTTAATTAACTTTTGTGTCACAATAAAAAATATTTTGCACCTTCAAAGTGTTAAGTATGTTGTGTAAATCAAATGGTAAAAATCCCAATTAAATCCATTTTAATTCCAGGTTGTAACACTACAAAATATGGAAAAGTCCAAGAGGGTTGAATACTTATGCATGGAACTGTATATATATACTGTGTGTGTGTATATATATATATATATATATATATATATATATATATATATATATATATAGTAAACGATCCAATAACCAAGTGCGCTTGAACCACTATTTTCCCCTTCCACCAACTGGCACAGACTCAGTACGTTTGCAGGCAAGTGTATTTTATTTACAATATTTACATCAAATAAGCAATTTTCTGTCAATCTAACTCGCCCTGTAATGGGCCACTGACTAACTCACTTCTTCAACCCTCTCTAAGCTATTTCAAGACGCGGAGATCAAAGAGTAGTCCAAGGATCCTTCAACTGAGGTGAGTTAGTCCAAGAGGTAAGATCAGGGCAGCTCTCTTTTCTAGAGCTGTCCTGGGTCACAGGTAAGTACAGGATGGACTCCCTCTGCTGGAGTATTCCGGGTACCCAGGTAAGTTCAAGACAGGCTCCCTCTGCTGGAGTAGACCTGTAACAGGTAAGTACAAGACAGGCTCCCTCTGCTGGAGCAGACCTGTAACACAGGTAAGTACAAGACAGGCTCCCTCTGCTGGAGCAGACCTGTAACACAGGTAAGTGCAAGACAGACTCCCTCTGTTGGAGCTGTCCTGAAACACGGGTAAGTACAGAGTGTATCCGCTTTCCAAAGACGAATTCCAAGAACACAACGGAGATGATCCCAGACGTCCAAAGAAGTGAACTAGGATAGCACAAGTTATATCCGGGCTGTGGAGATGGAACTCCTGCAGCCAACTCCCGGTCGTCCACGGAAGCACATTGTATTCCTTCTAAAAACCAGTGTCTTGTGTCTGTGTTCTATTAAACAACGTCTTGTACTTCCAGTCTCAAAGTTTATTCTTTCTGGTTATCGTTTAATGTCTCTTCAACAGGTAAATAACCAATACCTCTCCGAGTTATAAAGCGTATGAAACCACACTACTGTTATGACGGCGCACCAACACACAGCGCCACCACCGCGGGTCTTCTTTTAAATTGTTAAGGAGTACAACTCTTCTAATATCACCCCGGAACAAGAAAATAAATAAACTTTTATAAACAAACAAAAGGCTACCTCAACAAGAGGAAAAATCGCGCTTTGCTAAAACTAAAACTGATTGTATTTTAACATAACCCGATAACTTTTACCTTACGATGTTTTCCCAAAACACTGGCGTTTCCACGCTACCTTCTTGCAGGACAGCAGGCCCGTATTCCCCACATCTCTCCCCTATGGCTCTGCCCTGCTTCCTTTTAAACCCAGAAACCCCACCCAACTAATTGGCACTTGGATTTCTGGGTTGTGTAGTTTCTCCCTCAGCACCGCCATTCCTTAAAGGCGCCACTACCCTTTCCTCACAATATATATACAGTACTGTGCAAAAGTTTTAGGCAGGTGTGAAAAAATGCTGTAAAGTAAGAATGCTTTCAAAAATAGACATGTTAATAGTTTATATTTATCAATTAACAAAATGCAAAGTGAGTGAACAGAAGAAAAATCTACATCAAATCAATATTTGGTGTGACCACCTTTGCCATATATATATATATATATATATATATATATATATATATATATATATATATATATATATATATATATATATATATATATAATTTGTATTTCTAGAAGATAACTATATGAACGTTCAGTAGCCAATCAGAACTGCCCAGCCACTGACAGCATAGACATAGAGAGGAAGGTAAACATACATAATGCAGAAATTAGATACTAGTATTGCTGTTTTTTGTTGCACATTTATTTTTTTATCAGTGGAGAAAATAATGTAATAGAAACGATTCTGTGTACCAAACAAACCAGTGCATGTATGTAGTGACAGTACTATTTGTAAAGTTTACAGTTTACCCAATTGAAATCCAAAAGGTTTGTAGGAGGCTTGAAGTTTATGTCAGAGGTTTATGTCATTTGAAGAAGTGAAAATTCAAGGCAGTTATCATGTTCACTGGTCACTTGACCGGAGGGTCGTGGGTTCAATCCCAGGTGGGGGACACAGCGCTGTACCCTTGAGCAAGGTACTTTACCTAGATTGCTCCAGTAAAAACCACACTGTATAAATGGGTAATTGTATGTAAAAATAATGTAATTGTATGTAAAAATAATGTGATATCTAGTAACAATTGTAAGTCGCCCTGGATAAGGGCGTCTGCTAAGAAATAAATAATAATAATAATAATTTTAATGTATGTCATCTGTGAGCTACCATCACTGGTAGCGTCACGTGAGTTGAGTCTGTCTTTGTGGAGCATGGCAACTGCAACTTCCTGCCTGTCAATCAGAGAATACCCACATCCAAGCATTTGAAACGGAACCGGACCTGGAACAAAAAAATGAAACAAAATTAATTTATTACATTGTGGAACAAAAATGATATTCATGATTTTGTTTCTCGGTTAAAAACGTTTTTTTTCATTCCCTTTCAGCCTGTTCTCTCTGTCTCTTTCCATTGTTTTCAAACAATCATTTGAAAAAAGCGCTCTTCCCATGGTCTTACACCTCATTGGTCAGCGACAAAGCATTACATCACAGCCAGTTAATGAAATTCAACATTACATTTAGCTTGCAGCCAGCGAATCAAATAGCACTATATTTGCCTTCAGTTCAGGCTTCAACCTTGCGGTCGGCTACATGCTAGATCCACGTTACATGATCAGTCTTGTATTCACTCAAAATAAACAGGTACTGCTATTAACTTATTAAGTTATGTACATAGAAAACAAGCTGTAAAAGTATGTGTGGCAAGTGAAGCACTTTGTTAATAATCAGAGGTTTGCTAGTTATATTCCTGGATATTAAGACATTTTACCGTCGACTTGAGAAAACAGTATGTTTATTGTATAACAAATTTCTTTTGTTGTATTCTCAATCATTTAATGATTCATGATTTAATTGTTCAGTGTTTCACTGGCTATGTTTCCATTAACATATCGAAGCGAATAATGTCTTATGAGCTTTTGAAATTCGGCAAAAGTAATGAGCATAATCAACCTAAAATTGGGTTTGCATTCAAATCAATTTCAACTGGCCGACGTGATGACGTTGTGGGCGGAGCTAAAATTATTTGCATCGAAAACTGAAATACACTAGAAAAATAGTGCGACAGACCGTTTCCACTCTTTTCCCTGATTTTACTTTACAAATGTTTGCAATTTTACTTATACGATGACGCATCACATCTAGCGAATAACCCCAGTTTACTAAACAGCAGTCTACTGTCCATCGCTGCCAAACAGTTTATTATTCACAAAAAAATAATTATTCTGAAAGTATTCTTGGGTGAAAATCTAACCATAATATTTGACCGGTGTACTTGAATACTATACTTTTTGTATTGTAAAATTCAGTACATTAGGCTACCTACAGCTTGATTTGTTTTACTCCATAAGAATCTTAATTAACTGATATTTTGGTTATAGCCTACTATAAGGGTAGCCTACTATATTCTCATAAATTACAGGAGCATTTTCACCTTTTCTTGTAATTTATGAGAAATGTTAAATGTTTAATAAGCACACACTTTTCATATTATGTTTTTCTTTCTCTCCCCCCCTCCTCTTATTTTTTCCTCTGTTAATAAACAGGGAATAAACACAAAGTTAAGCATCTGACTGATTTTTATATACAGTCGTATACAGAGCAATTGTTTCAGTTTGTGTAAAATCAAGAGAACATTATGAAGGGGGTTTCAAACTTTGTTTTATGTAGGCTAATGTTTGATGTCTCTATACTTCTAAATTGCATGGATTGCAAAAGAAAAAGGGGGAAAGGCAGAATGCTATACATGGTAAATGTATTGAATTTTCTTTGTAATTAATTACATTTATTAATGAATTTTATTTATATATTTACAATAAAATATTCATTAAAATGTATGAGTTTATCAGAGTCAATTTTATACTAATAGAATTCATGCCATAAAAGTAAGGAATTTATTTGTAGAGGAAAGATTGGTGTTCACGACGTGTGACGTATAGATATTAAAATAGGCTACATTATTCTCTTCAAACTGGAGAATTAAAGCCATTGCGCACTCTCTTTTTTTGCAGAAAAATGGTTTTAGCAGAAAAAACTCAATTTCAGGATGTTCTTGAACAAGGCCAAATAATACTGAGACTGTTACTCCAGCTTGCTTCAGCAGTTATCAGTATTGTTAGGAGACGGAGAAGATCTAGAAGGCAGCTGTATCACCTGGAGCAGTTACTACTCACAACCACAAAACGGAATCCACCTCGAAAGTGGGTGTACAAGCGTTGCAATATATTTTGGGAAAATATTGTGCAAGATCATTTTAAGCTTTTAATGAACTGTGCACTAAACTTGACCCGTATATTGCTCCAGAACAGTTCAGCCGAAGATCACCTATACCAACAGAAAAGAGAATCTCTATCGCTCTGTATAAGCTGGCTAGCTGTGCAGAATATCGAGTTGTTGGGGAGATGTTTGGTGTGAGCAAGACCAGTGTTCATCGTTGCATTTACACCGTCTGCAGAGCTATCCGAGATCACATGCTGACAGATTACATATTTCTTCCAGGTAATACTGAGGCTCAAGAAATAGCATACAGGAATCCTTTGTCTTGCCACATTCCCCAAATTTATGCTGCTGTGGATGGAAGCCATATTCCTGTTTTAGCTCCATCAGATGGCTACTGTGATTTTGTTAATTGAAATGGATGGCCATCCATCATTCTGCATGGACTTGTGGATGACAAAGGCATGTTTCGCGATGTTTGTGTTGGGTCACCGGGAAGTGCACAAGACGCAGCCGTGTTCTGTTCCTCGCACCTGTACCTGTACCCTGAGCGCCACCCACAAAACACCTTGCTTGTGGCAGGAGTGGAGGTGCCATGATGATTGTCAGTGATCCAGCTTACCATCTCCTACCATGGCTTATGAAGGATTATCTGGGAAAAACAACCTGCCACCAGAAGATGTTTAATACACTACTTAACAGAATCAGGGTAAAAGTGGAACAAGTCCACCGTTGTAACAGCCTGTTGTGTGTTACACAATTACTGCGAGGAAAACACCAGGGCTACTGCTGACAATGGAAACTGCAGGCGCTACAAGATGCACCAGCATGGGAACCTGACCAAGAAGCTGTCAACACTCACAACGCACTGCTTAGTTGTGTACAAGACATGATGGCCAATACTTAAAACCTCACGGTATTTGAGTGTATTTTTTTTTTTTTTTATTTTCCTTTCACTAACGAAGAGGAGAACAAAGCCTAATATTTTACCAACAATTTACAAGTTAAAAAAGCGAGACTTTTGCCAACAATGATTTTTATTTTATTTTTTTTACAATTCAATTAGAACAGTGTTTTATATTTTTTGTTCAGTCTTTTTGTTTAAAATGTATCTAAACACTGTAACACAGAGGTTTGAACATAGCATTTTACCAACAATTTCAACGTTTTTCAATAAAAAAGAGAAAACGTTGCCAACTTCTGTTTCTAAATTATTGATAATTCAATTTGAACAGCGTGTTGTACAATAATAACAATAATAAAACAAAACTGTATATTTATCTCACCTTGTGAAATAACAGAAAAGTGAACTGAGATCTGTAATCTTATTTTTTTAGTTACCTTTCTTAAATAATAAAGAAAAAATACTTTTGCATTTCAAATTTATCTTACAGGCCGTTTTAGTTACCATTAGTAAAAAAAAAAAAAGGCACAGCATCTTATCTTACATTTTAGTAACCTTTTTAAAACAAGTAGATAACTAGCCTAACTTATCTTATTTTTTTAATCACCAGTAATAACATAACATAAGCTCTGTATCATGTAGATCTTATGTTTCAGTAGCCAATTTTTAAATAACAAAAAAGTTCAGTAGGCCTACCAATAGTTTTGTTTATTTATCTTACGTTTAATTGTAAACCTTTAATAAAGTTATTCAAAGTCTAATTTAAATTTACACAATTTGGAAAGCATCATGTTGTTTTATTATTTGTTTAAAATAACAAACTAAATTAATTTATAACAAGAGTCCCCAATCCTGGTCCCATAGGGCCGCAGTGTCTGCAGGTTTTGTGCACGTAACTACCTAATTTGACCACTTTAACTAGTTATGAAGGTTTTGTCATTTGGGGAGATCTAGAAAATCTGATGGACTGTGGCTCACCGGGTGCAGTTTTGGGGTAAAGAAAAAAAATCTCCGAACATTTGTTTTAAAAAAAAATGTTTTCAATCATCAGCTTCCAGCATTGACACGTATGACTCCTGATGAATGGTTGTAGAACCGTATACACCACGAAGCTGTAGCTCCACTTGAGATGGAGCAGGCGATGGGTAAGTGGGCCGTGCAGGGATTAGGTCTAGTTGCGGCATAGGAGCAGGATGGTTGTAACCATGATATGCCGGTCTGTAGATGTACTCTGTAGTCTGTAGCCTTTGAAGATTGTAACGATCACCCGCTTGAGCTTCAATTGCAGCCGCCTGGCACTCGGCAGCGTTCGCACAACGCTCAAAACAACCAACTGCAATTTCAATGGACGAGGCAATAGATTGCAGAGTTGCAGCATCCCGTCAGTCCTACTCTTCTTGTTTTTGTAGCATCTCTCTATGCATGGTTTGGATTTCCAACAGAGCAGAGTTAGATTGCTGTTTTTTTCCCAGAAACTCGCCATAAATTGGTGGGGTTTTTCTTAGCAGATTGGTATACCCCTACATTGCTTCCACTGGAGTCAGACTCTTGTGGACAAGGACCACTTTAAACCTCCACCACATCCAAACTATCTCCAGGTGAGCTGGTACTGGCATCTAGGTCTGGCATTGACATTTCCACCTCCTCGTTCTCTATTTCCACAAACGGTGACCCTGAAGGCAGAATACAATATTTGAAGACATGCTACATTATACCAGGTGTATTGGGCAGAAAGATTGCATCAAATCATAATAAGAACTTTACACATGGAGCTATCCAAAATCGTAATTTTATACATCAATTTAAACAAATAGTCTACCAGTAAGAACTTAAGGGTGTCGAATCACATATGGTAAAGAACTGGTCATTCAAAATAGGCCTAAAGCTACCAATTGGGCTACCCATTTATAAAACACTTTCTGAATTCTGTTTTATCGTGACAAATCAAAGTGTATAACAGGCCATTTGTATAACGCTTTTTAATATTACAGTTTTTATTATTATTATATAGATTCATAGTGATTTTTTTATTTACCCATGGTGTTATCATCATCGTCAGGCAGAGGGATGTTTTGACCGGTTCCTTCATCTCCTCGATCGGGTTCATCTGGAAATAAATTAAAACAATATATTTAAAATGTAGAATAAGTAACAAAAAGTACGAAATTTACAAAGAAAATAAATCTGTAATGTGTGCTTACCTCTGGAGGTGTCGATGTTGCTGTAAGTGGACACAACTATTGGATGATGACCCAATATTTTATCCATTTCCTCAAAGAGCCTAAACTTAATGGCACCACCGTGACCACTTGTTGAGGTTCCTTTTTTCCTTCAAGGTAGGAAACTTTAAGGGATTTCCACTTAACCCTTATTGCTGCCCATGGTTTATAAAATCCCCTTATTGCCATCTCCTTTTCTAGATTTTTAAAAATGTGGGTATTGTGCTGCCGTTTCCCGTCAAGGGCACTAGTGACATGCAATTCGTGAACAAGCTCTAAAAACACACACAGTTTCTGCAGTCTCCCAGTTACACCTGTTACTGTTAGTTGCCATTTTTTCCTCCCAGTAAGGAACTTCCTTAAGAGCTGCAGTGCACTTTGGGGATTCGCTCATTTTATGTGAATAAAATTGTTTCCATTTAAAGTTATGCGCATTAAGGCACCTTAATTCACATTTTCTGAAAATATCGACTTTCCTAAAGCCCTAAGGCCTAGGGTTTTTAAAAGTTCGAATAAATGTACACGTTTTTGCAAATTATAAACATTTCTATTGAGCTTGTCGCATATTTTCTTTTTAATCTGTACACTGTTACATCCAAAAGAATTATGTAGAAAAGTTGCACGTGTGGTGTGTACATGTTACATTTGTTGTATATCTTACTGTGAAATCTGCATACCGATGATAACAATGTTTTAAATATTTTGTTATTAGATATTAAAATATTGAACATTTTGGAGAAGATTCTATCTGGCTTGGCATGCAGCAATAGTATTTCTTCAATTGGATGTGTGCTATTAGTGTGCAGGCTACATTGTGGTCATTTTTGAGGACTTGAAAGAACTGAGTGCCTTTGCTCTTGTATTGTGCTTGACTGTGTGTGTCAAAGGATAACAGTGTGCCATCCTGAGATGTCCTGCAGTGTGTTGATGCCATACTTTCTATTTTATGGACGAAATATTTTTGTTCTCCAGTTTTAAATAATTATTGTCTAATCCTAAAAAAATGTAAACATTATACCAGACATTTAGTGTATGCAAAATACAATTTATTTTAAATGTTTAAACAATTTTTTGGGGGACCAGGAGATGTGAATAGTCAGATTATTTTCCCAAATGGTTTCATGTGATGGGTACAACCCACATTAACATTTTTTAAAATGCAGTATTGCACCAATATCCTAGCAGCCAAATAATATTTCTCAAGAACAGACAAGGATAGCCCTCCTAGTTTAGAGAGTGAGACTCTCTTTTTCTTTATTCTGGGCTGGAAACCTTCCATAGAAAATCTACCCAACATTGACAGCATATGCTCCATTATTAATTCTCATTATTATATTGATTATTGGTAGCCTAAAACTTTGTTCCAATCTCCACATAATATCATTATTTAAATGAAAATACAGATTTTCTCATCCAACTAACAGTATGATTTTTCATGGACCTGGCTCCCCAAATAATATCTATAGATCAATGTCTTTATCTTTTTAGGTGTAAAATCCACTGGCACTGTAAATGCTTTGCCCTTGGACCCCAAGGGGGCCTGGGGTCACAAAACCCCTTGCGGGCACGAAAATGTGCACCATTGCTCAACATTGGTTAAACCTATAGAGTCCACTCGCTATTTTCTGTAGGAGTCTAACCCTGGTTAAAAACACCACAAAGTTGAAAGGTGGAACAGAACGGCAAAAAAAAGCAAGTGGCATATTTGATGGAGCCATGATCTCGAATAGCTGCAGAGTTTATTTCAGAAGAACATTTACCTTGAATGTAAGGATGCTAACCCACCAAGATTGTTGGGAAATGGCGATGTTTTGAATTGTTTAAAAAAAATAAAACAATTTGTAAACTCGAACTGAGGCAAACGAACGTTGCAATGGAGAAAAGAAAAAATATATATTTTAGGGCAGCAACATTTGTTGTTTCTATAGACAGGAAGTAAGTGCATTTATTGATACAAATGGATAACTTGTCACACAGTTTTCCCTTTGAGTGCCTGTTACAATCATAATCACATAAACACTATGTGCTACATAGAGTATCAATGCATTACAGTGATACAGTATCCACAGTAGAAAAGGCCACAGTAGCTAGGTAACTAATTAATGCTGTTTAACAATGTTTTGTAAAAGCAAACATTCTTCTGCCTACCACAAATCAGATGCGGCATTAAATCATCTCTATCATTATGCAACCTGTTTCAATATATTTGGTGCTGTCCAATGTAAACTTGTGTCGGTAACCTCTCCTTCCAATTTATATGCTAATGCTTTAAGTTTCTACTTTAGCAGGGCTGCTTCCAGCACCAGCCTCCATGGAAGGGAGATTGTGTCAGGACAGGCACAGCTGAATTGAAAAGGGAGATGTTTCAGAAAACTTGAAATAATGAGATCTGTGATTGAGTTCAGCACCTCCATGCTGAAGGTGTCGCATTCTGCTAAGTCCGCTGAATATAGTTTTGCAACACTTTCATTATTATTATTATTATTTATTTCTTAGCAGACGCCCTTATCCAGGGCGACTTACAATCGTAAGCAAATACATTTCAAGTGTTACAGTACAGGTAATAATACAATAAGAGCAAGATAAATACAATGACTAGTTCAAGCAAGTACAAGTGTGACAAAATACAATTCAATAATACAGCAGATAAAAGTGACAGTAATAGTTACATCAAGATATGATTAAATACCAAATACTACAGTTTAAACACTTGGCAGATTACAGTACTCTGAAGTACAGGATTAAATGCAGTAAAATAGGGGGCAGATAAGAGTAAGTAAAGCATATTTAAGGAAGGGTGAAAGTGTCCCAGGGGAGAAACAGAGGAGTTCTACAGGTGCTGTCTGTAGAACTTTCATCCTCCTTGAGGGACAATTACAAAATATTTCAGAAATGCTTTTTTCGACTTCAAAATCAGCAGCCTTGCCCTTTAGAAATGGATAGAGATGTGAGAGTTCTGGAAAATTGTCTGTGACGATGCTCCATACAAAAACATTTACCGCCCAAGGAATTGGTTCTAACCGATACCTGTTCCTAGCAGTTTCAGCTTTTGTTAGAGCCGCTTGATTTAATGGTTTAGAGAATAAAAAAGTGAGCAAAAGAAATTGTGGAGGACTTTAAAAATCAGCTCGGCTTGTTAGATACTGCAGAGAATTATAGTTAGGAGTTTATTCTTTTTATTCTGGCTTTACGTTTATATTATTCATTCTCCCTGAGCAATAGAGACAGCATTAACTTAAAGCATCGGCTCAGATGAATGTGAAATATAGTACCACAAGATCCAAGGGAGATGTACTGGTCACCCCTTTGCCATGTTAGTCCCAATAAAGCTAGTCAAGTGTTAAACATCTATCTGACAGCTAGCACTCAACATGTAATCAACATTGGTCTGTATATCTGTTCTTAATGTATATAACACAGACATCTAATAAATAATTAGATGCTGCATTTAAAATGACAATGCACAAAATAATTAATTTTGGTGGTAACAAACAAGGTGAGGCATTATAAAACATGGGTGCAAAGCATTCCCTTGTTGTGGCTTGTGAAAAATATTATCATGCATTTTTGAGAGATCTTAAGAGATATTTTAGTGACTGTGGAGAATAAAACTGTTTCAGCTGAGAGCTTATTCTAGTGGTCCTCATGGCTTTACTTTTTTTCTGTGCTTTATTTTGTCCTTTAGCTGCTTTCATTTTGTATTATGAGTCTTCTGTGAAACAAAAGCCATATATTTGACTTTATAAGAATTCCTTTCACAGCACCTCCTCCAGTAACATAAAAAAAATATGCTTCATCTCTTCATCACACAGGAGAAGCAATAGATCATGTGTTTTGGACTCAAACTGCAAAGATTAATGCTAAAATAAATGCTGTTTATACTCAAGCACAGTAAACATGCGTGAAAGTTTAGATTAGAGAATGAAGCGGAAATCAATATTAGTGGAGCATTGAACTTAGAAGTTAGCAATAACTTAACCATTTTCACTTTGAGGATGGATCTTAGTGTTTTACCTCATCTATAAAGATCACAATTATTAAAGTCAGCCTTAATTTCATCTTATGCATATTACCATTTTCGTGGTTGTCTTAAAAATGACATGTCATGTTAAAAAGCTCTTAGTTTATTTCAGAATATTTGCTATTTTCCCCTATACTTACATGTTTAAATATTATATGCTAATTTCCCCCGACATTTAAAATGAGGGGTGTTCTAAATACAGCAAACTCAAAACAGCTCTTAACACCTTGTCTGGCATCTGCAGTACAGAAGTAGATACATTAAACTGTAGATTTTCCTTCTCAGCCCATATACTGGATCTAAACATGTTTGTATTTCATGCATTTGTCCACCATTTTTTCAAAGCTAAACTATATACAAAAACCTACTTTGCCATACACAATAGAAATTAATAACCAGTAACAGTCTCCCTTTGTTGTAGTCTGCATCATGAGGGTTCCATTTACATTTCAGAATGTTGAGTGAAAAGGATTGCCTTGTAACATAGAACACATGTTTCCTGCACGTAGTTTTAGCTAATACTAATTTGACCGCACCGCTGTAAAGAACATCACCATCGTCAATTGCAGTCTCAACTTCAGAAGCATTCTAGGCTTTGGAGATCATCTTCCAGAATTAATACTGAGGGGTGGCTTGTCGACAGCAGGAATCTTATTCTGTGCCTCTCTCTCTCTCTTCTCACTGCGAATGACTGAGATGAGGAAAGTGCAATGTATCATTACCATACTCCTGGTTGAAAATGAGTTCGTCATTCTTCCCTCGTTACACTGTATAAATGCATATGTCATTATAATATCAAAATAACTCTACTTTAGTGCCGACAACAACTCATGATTTTGTATCTTCTTAAAGTAGTGCTAACTTTAACATCAAATGTCTTACCTATTATTTCCTTTATTAACATAATTGCCACTTTTATTGTGCTGATCTTTTGGTTCTTATCATTTTTATGTGTTAATTATAAATATGCAAGAATTTGATATAGATCCACAGATAAACTGTTGCATCCTGGTACCTTTGTGTAGGTCACTGCAGCTAGATCATTGGTGAGTTAAGTACCAGGAAGCAGCTGCAACTTTTCCTCTATAACATTGTCTTAATATTGCAAATTGAAGTATAAAATACAAAAATCAAAAGACCTACAACAGCAGAAAAGGTGGACCAGTAAGAATATTTCCGGTACTAAAGAGGTTAAAGTTTTTTTTTTAAAACCTTAGTTAATGCTCCTTAAAGCCATACAATGCTTTGTCATAATGTCATAAGTTGATTGGCATTTTAAAAGCTAATGCCTCAGAAAGCTTAAGAATGTTTTATTATAGGGGTTCCCGAGTGGCGCATCCAGTAAAAGCACTCGCTAGAGTGCAGGATGCGCTCTATAGTCTGGACGTCGCCGGTTCGAGTCCAGGCTATTCTACAGTCGACCGTGGACGGGAGTTCCCAGGGGCGGCGCCAATTGGCTGGCGTGCGTCTGGGGAGGGAGGGTTAGGTCGGCCAGGGTGTCCTCGGCTCACCGTGCACCAGCGACCCCTGTAGTCTGGCTGGGCGCCTGCGGGCTTGCCTGTAAGCTCCCCAGAGCTGCGTTGTCCTCCGACGCTGTAGCTCTGGGGCGGCTGCACGGTGAGTCTGCAGAGTGTAAAGAAGCGGGCGGCTGACGGCACACGCTTCGGAGGACAGCGTTTGTTCATCTTCGCCCCTCCTGAATCAGCGCAGGGGTGGTAGCGGTGAGCTGAGCCCAAAAAATAATTGGGCATTTCAAATTGGGGAGAAAATAATAAAAAAAAAAAAAAACTAATTGGCAACGACTAAATTTATTAAAAAAAAAATAAAAAAAGAATGTTTTATTATCGTAAGCCTGGTTCCCTGAAATAGAAATGTAACCATTACTTAATAGGTATTTAACCTAAAGACCGTGATAACCTGAATACAATATATCAAAGCTGCATGTAGTGCCTGTGATGCAGTCGTGCCCGCCCCCAAGGGCATAATAGGACTGCTGACACAAACATCGTCATTTTTCCTTCAAGACTGCTGCAATCATGGATGCAGTGACTTTGAAGATTAATGGTTACATTTCTATTTCAGGGAACCAGGGTTATGATAATAACCTAACATTCCCTATCAAGTACGAAATGTAACCATTACCTAACGGGTATGAATACCAAAGCTGTCGTTACCATTAGGAACCCAGTACAAGGAGCTAGGCTTAACCCTTTGCGGTCCTATGTCGGACCAGGTCCGACATTACAATTTTCCCTTTCCGGTCCAATGTCGGACCTTGTACGACTTCATCAAAAACACATAAAACACAGGTCTCTTGTCGTTTTTTCTCCGGAAAAAGATGAGAAAACCATTAAATGGCCGAGTGAGACCAATAGGAGCCGAGAGAAGCCGAAAAAAAGTGGGCGTATCTGAGCAATACACATAGCCCCGGCACCACAGAGATAACACGGACATAAACAAACAAGATAGCTGCTTCTGCATCCAGCGCTGAAAGGATATCGCAGACAGTCGCAGAGCTTTTTGAGATGTTATAGTAATAAAATAATGACTTGGATCGGTTATTATTGAGGAGTTTGGTGATAAAACGAGTGATCAGGAGATGATTTATCGGTATGCAAGACTATTAAGAGGTATGTGAAAAATACAGTGAACAAGGGGTGGGGCAGGGCTGGAGATGCAGTACTGAGTGTCCTGTTGATATGCAGTGTCTTTTAAACCTGTTTTACTGTGAAAATACTTTTAAACAGCGCATCTGATTGGACAGAAAAGGGTTAAGATTTTTAGGGGAAAACTCACCTCTATGTTTATGTCGTAAGGGTCGACCCTGAGGCCGACCATAACAATCTTGTTCCAAAGCCAAGGTTTTGTGGATCTATGACATTTAGCTGATAGTATCGCATAAAATTATGGGGAGTGGCACACAACCCCTGCATCGCAAATGTCCCTGACAGATGCACTTTGGAACAAAGCCCATGAAGTTGCCATGCACCTGGTGGAATGGGCAGTGAGCTTTTCTGGAGGGGGCAAGTCAGCTCACTCTTAGGCAGTTTTGACTGTGTCTGTAATCCATTTAGACAGCCTGCTTAGACAGGGCTTTTCCATGGAACTTAGCTCCATAACAGACAACAAATTGTTCAGACTGCCACCAACTCTGAGTTCGGTCCACATAATACGCTAGTGCCCGCACCGGGCAAAGCGTATGGAGCTGCAGATCTCTGTCAGACTGGAAAGGAGGCAGATGGAAAGCCTCCATTTCCACAGTCTGGTTGATGTAGAATGCTGAGATGGTTTCTGGCAAAAAAGCAGGATTGGTACGAAGCGTCACCTTTGTCCTGGCTTCTGCAAAAATGAAGCAGGCTTTCACAATTGAAAATGCTTGCATCTCACCAACCAGCTTAGCGGATGTGATTGCAATCAAGAAAGCCGCTTTCAAAGATAAGTATTTCGGCTCAGCTGAATGCAAGGGCTCAAAGGGGGGGTTTCATAAGTGCTTCAAGCACCACATTAAGCCTCCAACGAGGGACAATGTCCTTCATAGGCGGCCAAAGCCATGAGCTCCCTTTAAAAATTGCTCCACCAGGAAATTAGCTCCTGGGGACACTGAATCAATTTCAATATGACAAGCCGAAATGGCTGCCAGATAGACCTTTAATGTAGAGGGGGATTTCCCCTCATCAAATAGGTCCTGTAAAAATGGCAGTATAACTGCCAAGGGGCAGGCCATGGGGTCAAACCCCTTATATAAGCCACCAAAGTAGTATTGTCCGAACTGACAAGCATCCATCTCCCTTGAACCGCCTGTAAAAACATTCTGCAAGGCTAAAAAGACTGCCTGCAGCTCCAAAATATTTATATGGTGACCCTGCCACAGGGGGTTCCATACCGCTTGCGCTCCCCTGCCCTACCACACAGCACGCCAGCCAAGACTGGATGCATCCATGGTGATAACCTCCCTTCTGGTGACGCTGCCCAGTGCTACGCCTAAGTGCAGGTGAGCAGGCTGTGTCCACCAGGACAGCACCTTGAGACAGTGCCAAGACACTGTCAGCAGGCGATCTGGGCTCAATGTGGGCTGAAAAACCCTGTGTTGAGCCAAGCTTGGAGAGAGCACATGTGCAGACCTAAAGGAAGGGTCTGGGAAGCTGCTGCCATCAAGCCCAGAAGCCTCTGAACAGTCACTACTGTGAGCTTTTTGTTGAGCTGAAAAAGCTTCAGACATGCGGCTATTCTCTGCACTCTGTCGTCCGACAGAGTGGACAGCATGGACCTGGAATCCAGGCGAACTCCCAAATAGGAGGCTATCTGCGTGGGTGTGAGCTGGCTCTTTGCATGTTTCACCAACAGGCCCAACCGATGAAGGTGGTCGGTGATGAGTTCTGTGTGAGCCTCTGCCCACGCTGGTGGCTGACCACAAATGAGCCAGTCATCCAGGTAATTGAGTATGCTGATGCCTCAATGGGGCCAGAATAGCCTCTATGCACTTCGAAAAGGCACGGGTAGCTAGAGGCGGAATGGTAGTACTCTTGGAAAGTCCACTGCAGATACCTCCTGTGCCCTGTTTTTATGGGAATATGAAAATAAGTGTCTTTCAAGTCCACCGTGGTGAACCAGTCGCCTGGCCTTATTGACTGAAACAGCTGTTGCATGGTCAACACCTTGAATCTCCGTCGAGGATCAGTTTGAGATCACCATCCTGCTTGGGCACGAGGAAGTACCTGGAGTAGAAACCTTCTTCTAAATGAAGAGGATGTACCGTGCAAATAGCCCACTTTTGTAGCAGGGCTGTCAACTCCTGAGACAACACCAGCGCATCTTGCGTGTCCGTGACTAACGGGTACCATATTTGAATTGTAGAGAATAGATGGTAAGGCTGGGGCGATGCCTAGTTTTTCACTATCGTTCTCCAAAAAAGCAGATGCATCGAGAAGGATAGCATATACATTATTTTACACATTTTGTTTGACTTATCTTGTGTTTTACATTGTTACTTTGTTTTTTTTCTTTGTTTTAAATGCTTTGCAGTTGCTTTTGTGTTTGTGAAGAATATAGAATTCAACAGGAGCTCGTAACGCTTTAAAAACTATTATGCACATTAAAGTGATTACATCAGTTTATGCATATACAGTTGAAATTAAACATATTAAATTATTTTTTTTACTTTATTCATGTTGATTTGTACCATTTGGGGGTCAAAGCAAAATGTAAAAGACAGATGTAAGAGACATTTCCCCTTTTCATCCCTATCCAATAATTTTGTTTATATTACAAAGTAATTTTATAATGCAACGTGTAAAAATGGTTCCACTGCTCCCTGCATCCTCTTAAAATAAAAAAAAAAGCCAAAGAGGTCTCAGTATCCCATATAGCACTGCGCACGTCCCTGGTATTAGAGCGACTCATTAATCTGTATCAGAGCATCTTACCTGTTGACTCTCAGCCAAGAATTTGGACATGTAAAACACATGCTCAAAAATCATGGTTTTAAGGTCATGTATTAGGCCTGCAGGTTTTTTATTGTCAGAACAGAGTGCAGACCAGCAAACGCTCTCGTTTAAGTGAGGATCATCAAAAGAAATTTATGACAATTTCAATTCTCCTGAGAATTATTAAGACTTTGATTTGGAAAGAGCACCAGTCATTTTGGACTTGGTCGCTAAAAGGAAAATTTAAAGAACTTTTAAACAGCAAAACTGTAAATAGTTATGATGTTGACAGCTACACGCAGAGACATTAGTACATGTTCTACAACACTGAATTTTAAGTTGTGAAAGGGGGATTTTCAAAAGAAAACATTTCATGGTAAGCTTGGCTTTGTCTATTTCTACTACCATTATTTATACTGTGTACTGTTTTGCCTGTTAACTTCATTAATCTGAAATAGTTATCCTGGAAAATAATGTAACTATGTGAATGCAATATGTAAAAACACAGATGTTCTAGTAATGGCTTTCTGCATAAGGTATTAATCATGTAATAGATTACTGATTAATAAGTTTTTCATTATGTTTAGATTGTGTTTCAATGTGCTTTTGTAGTTAAGTTTTTTAATGTGTTTAATAATTCAGTTGCTTTAATATGCTTTTATATTAAGTTTCTATACAGTATTGTGTAAGTATCAAGTTCTTTCACTTCCCATCGGCAAAACCAGCTACGTGCAGTTTATAACACGACTCAAAGTCACAGTTGGGTGTCTGAGCTAAATGCCAAAAGGCAGGAAACTAGTAGACTTAGTGTGAGATGGGGGAGGGGAACTGAAAGACAAGATGGATGCGCCCTGCTATGTACAATGTAGAGGGAGCATGCAATGATAGAGTGAAAACCCCTATCATTGGACACAAGTAAGACAAATGGGAGTGGAATCACCAGATGCTTACGAAGTTATAAATATCAAATCTTGTAACAGTTTGCTAGTCTTCATCTCTTTTGAATTGACTCCATGGATATCCGTGCTTTCTGATACAAACATATTGTACTGTGCAAAAGTTTTAGGCAGGTGTGAAAAAATGCTGTAAAGTAAGAATGCTTTCAAAAATAGACATGTTAATAGATTATATTTATCAATTAACTAAATGCAAAGTGAGTGAACAGAAGAAAAATCTAAATCAAATCCATATTTGGTGTGACCACCCTTTGCCTTCAAAACAGCATCAGGCATCATTCTTCTAGGTACACTTGCACACAGTTTTTGAAGGAACTCGGCAGGTAGGTTGGCCCAAACACCTTGGAGAACTAACCACAGTTCTTCTGTGGATTTAGGCAGCCTCAGTTGCTTCTCTCTCTTCATGTAATCCCAGACAGACTCGATGATGTTGAGATCAGGGCTCTGTGGGGGCCATACCATCACTTCCAGGACTCCTTGTTCTTCTTTACGCTGAAGATAGTTCTTAATGACTTTCGCTGTATGTTTGGGGTCGTTGTCATGCTGCAGAATAAATTTGGGGCCAATCAGATGCCTCCCTGATGGTATTGCATGATGGATAAGTATCTGCCTGTACTTCTCAGCATTGAGGAGACCATTAATTCTGACCAAATCCCCAACTCCATTTGCAGAAATGCAGCCCCAAACTTGCAAGGAACCTCCACCATGCTTCACTGTTACCTGCAGACACTCATTCAGGTACGCTTTCCAGCACTTCGCGAACAAACTGCCTTCTGCTACAGCCAAATATTTCAAATTTTGACTCATCAGTCCAGAGCACCTGCTGCCATTTTTCTGCACCCCAGTTCCTGTGTTTTCGTGCATAGTTGAGTCGCTTGGCCTTGTTTCCATGTCGGAGGTATGGCTTTTTGGCCTAAGTCTTCCATGAAGGCCACTTCTGACCAGACTTCTCCGGACAGTAGATGGGTGTACCAGGGTCCCACTGTTTTCTGCCAGTTCTGAGCTGATGGCACTGCTGGACATCTTCCGATTGCGAAGGGAAGTAAGCATGATGTGTCTTTCATCTGCTGCAGTAAGTTTCCTTGGCCGACCACTGCGTCTACGGTCCTCAACGTTGCCTGTTTCTTTGTGCTTCTTCAAAAGATCTTGGACAGCACATCTGGAAACCCCTGTCTGCCTTGAAATTTCTGCCTGGGAGAGACCTTGCTGATGCAGCATAACTACCTTGTGTCTTGTTGCTGTGCTCAGTCGTGCCATGGTGTATGACTTTTGACAGTAAACTGTCTTCAGCAACCTCACTTTGTTAGCTGAGTTTGGCTGTTCCTAACCCAGTTTTATTCCTCCTACACAGCTGTTTCTGTTTCAGTTAATGATTGTGTTTCAACCTACATATTGAATTGATGATCATTAGCACCTGTTTGGTATAATTGTTTAATCATACACCTGACTATATGCCTACAAAATCCCTGACTTTGTGCAAGTGTACCTAGAAGAATTGATGCTGTTTTGAAGGCAAAAGGCGGTCACACCAAATATGGATTTGATTTAGATTTTTCTTCTGTTCACTCACTTTGTATTTAGTTAATTGATAAATATAATCTATTAACATGTCTATTTTTGAAAGCATTCTTACTTTACAGCATTTTTTCACACCTGCCTAAAACTTTTGCACAGTACTGTATGCACTGAGCTGTACTGAGGCCTGGAACGAAGTCAGTTTGTAACTCATGCTTATGTGATTGTATTGGAGGTATAACTTTCTTGTATATAAAGTGTTTTTGAATCAAAAAACATTTGTCAGCTTATTTTTCAACTACAATGATCTGGTTGAAAACGCAGATTTTGAGAGGGTATGCTTTTTACAAATGCACATTTTTAAAGGCTAGCACTACCTCTGCATCTCATTAAATGGTCACACAAATTAGTTGTGTTACCAGAGTATCGCAAACATTACTTTCTTTACTTTCGGTCTTACTTTAGAAAATAATTAACAAATATCGGAAGGCATTGTAGCTCGGTCGATACAGTATGTGTAATTATACGCCTACGCTCTTAACTTGCTCTGTTACTTTGAAGACTCCTGCACAGATCCAATCCCAGCAGTAAACACTCACAGGGGGCAGGGCATAAGAACTTAAGAACATAAGAAAGTTTACAAACGAGAGGAGGCCATTCAGCCCATCTTGCTCGTTTGGTTGTTAGTAGCGTATTGATCCCAGAATCTCATCAAGCAGCTTCTTGAAGGATCCCAGGGTGTCAGCTTCAACAACATTACTGGGGAGTTGGTTCCAGACCCTCACAATTCTCTGTGTAAAAAAGTGACTCCTATTTTCTGTTCTGAATGCCCCTTTATCTAATCTCCATTTGTGACTCCTGGTCCTTGTTTCTTTTTTCAGCTCAAAGAAGTCCCCTGGGTTGACATTGTCTAGGAGGGAGAAGGTCAGCTCATTCGCATGATTCAGTGAGTCAGACCTGAGGGGAGCAGAGAAGCTCAGTGCTTAATGCAAAAAATAATTGATAATTCTAAATTTAATAAAAAATAAAAGCTTTCCTTTGCCTAAACCTTTTACACAAAAACAATGCATAGGCTTGACTATCGATAGTTGTCAAATGATACCTTAGCCTTAATAGATGGTCTGTACAGTATTGAGCACCCAGGTGTCTGTGGTGCATTGACGACAGTACTCCAGATACTGCTTGATTTCCATTACATGAGTAGATGTTAAAACTTCATGCTGATTTGAACTTGGCTCTCGCCAAGATAAGCACCAACTAAGACGTAGCTTCACAGTAAACTAATGTGATCCATCTGTGTCTCCATCCATTTGCGCTTCGTTCCATATGATGATGTAGATATCCTTCTGTCTGGTGTTGATGGCTGAAGTGTAATGCTGGCTCCAGGGATCAGCTTATTGCCTCCCTAGCGCATCAGCACACACAACGGCTGCGATGCTGGCTCCGGGGATCAACCAGTGTGCGGTCTCCCCAGCGCATCAGCATGACAACCGTCTGGATTGAGCTAAGTAGGATACATCTCTGGGGTCTTCAAGTGGGCACCTTCCATCCTCGGTGTTTCGTCGACTAGCCCACGACACCTCAAGAGGGCTCGATGGTGATTCTGGCGTCCCAGCATCACCCCCCTCCGTCCCCCACTCAACTCAGCCCAGCTTACTTACCTGTACATTAGCGTTTCTTTCTTTCTATTGTGCTTGAGATCCCCAGCCAGAATCTTTCCGTCTCAACCACAGCCAGTTGATGGTCTTCTCTGCTGCTTCAGATAAGATAGGACTGCTGCAGCGCTTGTGGCTTAGCCTGAGGGTTTTGCCTTTGCACTTGGCAACGGAACTTAAAGTTTCCCCTTTGCGCAGCCGAGTGTCGGTTGTGAAAACTCCCTCTGGCCTGTGTACTGGAGGAGACTACTTAAGAAGCAGGCGCACCAGCTCTTTCGTAGACTTGCGCTGTTTATTTGGGCAAGTACCATCATTATTCAAAAGCCCTTGTTTTGATGCTTGCACCAGTTGAGGCAATAGTGGAAGAAAGTTATCCAAGCCAAGCTTCCCCAACTCATGCAAACTGTATAGCGTCCCCATGGAACGTGAAACAGCTGGCGCTGTAGCCAGATAACCCAGGATGAATGGACCTCAAAAAGAAAGTCTGGGTGCACTGGGGGAAACACCTGCGAGGGAGCGGGACCATCCTCAATGATTGACTGTTTTGACGTCTCATCTAAAGGCCATGGAACCTGTAAGGCATCAGTGGCCCTCTTGATCAGCAGCATAAGCTCTGCTGACAAGGAACGATGTGTTACTAGTATTGCACTATCTGAGTCTCCCTTCTCAGGCGGTGATAGACAGCAGATCTTCTTGCTGCCATTCTGCGTCTGTTACTCCCTGCTGCTCTAAAGGCACAGAGGAAGTAGTTGGAGCAGTCCACTCACACAGTAGCTCGGCTAACACGGTGCCCTGCTGGGATACTGCCACCCAGAGCTTATCCAGCTGCTCAGAGCTCGCCGATCTATGAGACTGGCGACTCTTTCTCCTCTTCTTAGGAGGGGAAGCAGGAGGAGGAGAAGAACTAAAAGATGAGGAAGACCATAAAGGCGGTCTCCTGTGTGAAGCTCTCCTGCTCTCCCTTGGCACAGAGCTATCGGGAGGATACAACCCTCTCTTTCTGAGCTGAGGATGTAGGTGAGCCGTGTCCAGGTGGAATGGACGAAGATCACTCCACAGAGCTGCGAGACACTCGCTTCTCCAGCATGCGCTTCGAAAAAGACGCACAGAAGTTTTGGCTGAGCGCCTCTTTAGCATGCTCTGGACCCAAACAGGCAGTGCATCTGCCATACCTGTCCTCCATGGGGAGACCTGTCTTGCACACATCGCAAGAATGAAACCCTGGCATAGTTCAACAGCAGTGGTGAACAATTCAAACAACCGCTCAGCTGTAGCTACTATAATAGTACAGTATATATAGTACTAAATCTGCTGTTTGGATAGCACATGCAACAATGCTGCTTCTATAACAGGTAATAGCACTGTAATAAGTTGAACAAGGCGAGTCACCCTGACCAAATCCGCTGGTACTGGACCAGGGATGGTACTGTTTAATGTTGGTTACAATGCAATGCAATGCATCTAGTACTGTAGACACGGTGCGGTAACCGTGGCACAGTGCACACGGTACAGTATGGTACCCACGTTACGGTGCATATGGCACGGTGACCACAGTACAGTACCCACGGCACAGTGGACACGGTAGCCGACTTAAGGTTGTTCGATCCCAGGGAAGGGGCACAAGGCCCCTGTGGGACTAACGAAAACCACGGCTGAGTGCACAATACGTGTAAGTAGTAATTACTATAAGCATGATGATGACGTTTGTGTCGGCCGTCCTTTTATGCTCTTGGCAGCGGGCACGACTGCGTTACAGGCATGATGTGCAACTTTGATATATCTTTTTCAGGTTATCATGGTCTTTATGTTAAATACCCATTAGATAATGGTTACATTTCGTACTTGATAGGGAACAGGGCTAACATAAAATAATTGCAAACCTTTTTATTAATGAAAAGGGACTAAGAAATATTCAGGTTTTACAAGAGTTTTGCACCTAGTGGTTTATGAGGAGACCAAAATAGAAAATAGAGACATCAATTGTGTGTCTCAGCGTGATAGTAGGAATGTGCTTGTGTACTACTAAACCTGTGGATGATTTCAATTATACAAGAATGGGAAAAAAATAAAACATCTGTGTTTTTCAGAGATTGCTCAGTTATGAAGTTAGTAAATAGTAAAGATTTTTGTTTGAAAGTTCAACCATATCTGGATGGTAAAAAAGAAACCTGACACCATATCTGTAGCTATCACTGTAGGTAGTATGACTTTTTGTACATGCGGGACCTTTACTACCAGGAGACCCACTTCTTTTACTGACTCACATTGTTATTTGTTTGTGCCTCAGTGTTTCCCTGAGCGTTTGATGCTGATGTTTTCTGACAGCACTCATGGTGGCCCTCATGATTCTTGCATAGGATCCAGGATGCCTCCCTGTGAATGTTTCATTCTGACTTGATTACTTCAGTAACCACTTTGCAAAATATCAAAGAGAAAGGTGGTATTGGATGCCCTGTTAAGACAGCACACAGTATCTTTTTTTTTCACCGCTGACAGCTTCTCCCATTTTACCTGTTTTGCACACCATTTGAAATGCAGTGACACTGTAGATAGACAGATTTTTCCAGTCTGACAGAATGATCAGTGGGCTACTGTATCGAACAGGAGACTGTATCATTTACTAATCGAGATCTCTAAATACCTAGAGGGACTGTCCCCATATCACATCAATCTTCAGTACTGTCACCCCAGTCAACAGAAAACTTCACATTATCAGCAGGTTCTTAAAGTTCCCCTGTAAATCAAATCTGACCAGTCAGTGCTGCTTTTCTTGTGATTCACAGAACAGTTGAAATGGTTGATGTGGATAAAATAAACCAGCATGTCAGTAACAGTCTTCCCTGCCTGGATGGCAAATACGAAATTAGAGCTATCAGTGACATGTAAATGTGGATCACCTTGACCTACTGTATACCTCCTGTATGCTCTTGTAAAGAATAAGTAAAATACAGACACATGCCTGTAGATTCTAGTACTCAATAACTTTTGCTGCAGACTATCCAATATCAGTAAAAGAGTAATATATGGACAGGTGGAGGGGAAGCCAGATGGACTCAGATTATGATATACTCACTGAATGAGTGGTTGTCTAAATGTAAAATATACGTGGAACATTCAGACAGGGAGAATCTATTTATCCACAGATTATGATACAATAAACACACAAAACTACTAAAGAAGATCCTTAGCAAGCTTCATCACAATTCGTTCTTTAGATGTATGTGTAACAGGGAGCCGACGTGAGCGGAGCATGCTCACAAAAGAAAAAAAAACACATTGTATTAATTGACTTAAATTTCATCATTACTATTAAAGTTAACGGCAGGTAATAATTGTAGTCATGACTACGCCACTCTCTTTAGTTTTTATATAGAGGTGAGCAATCCCCTGGAATGTCTAATTAATTACCCCAAACTATAAAGGCAAACCAGAATAAAGTAGTTCCACACACAAAGGTTATTTTATTTGGAAGAGCAGATGGACACTCACAACACATGCAGAAAGGAGTTTAACACACCCACAGGCTTGTTGAAAATGCAACAGCAATTATACACAAAAGGCCGATATATTAACAGGTCATTATTAATAGCATTTAATAAAACTTTAGCAGGTATCAACAGGTAACAGATAGACATTAATTATCATTAAATCATATCAAATATCAGTTCAATAGACATCAATAATCATTAATAAAGGCACATAATATTTCAAATAGGTAGCAACAACCACTAGCAATAAATAGTAGCAGTCTTGTAAATTAGTACATTTAAAAAGCACCAATCACTACCCACCCCAATTCTGGATATCCTGAGGGGACACATAAGCACTTATAGCTGAAATAGCCCTAGGCAGCCAAACACATCACCACCCGCTCCCCCTTACCTGAATGGCACCATTTCATGGACTAAGCTTTTTGCCCTCTATTGTACAGAGGATGGTACATTGAAAAGCTCCTGCTGCCCTACAGGTAGCAGCACTCAGTACACACCTCAGGACACCAGAAATACAATTTAGTCCAAATAACCTCCCTCATGAATCAATTAAACCAGGCTGGGACTGTGGTCATCTTACCATTTAAATACAACATTCATTTAAAAATCACAAACTTAGGCCTGATAAAATAAAATTAGGGCTGTAACGAAGGGTAAATTTTGACCTTTGAAGGTTCGGCACACATACCAAAGGAAGGTTCGAACCTTCGATGGTACTTTGCATAATTTACTGGTGATGTCACTATAGCTACTAGTTTATATTTGATTGAAAATCCTATTATTTTACAGGTAATCCAAATAAATGGAATAAAACATTCAAATGTAGTTTAGAAATACGTTATATAGAACAGTAATTGTTTTTATAATTTAAATAAAAATAAAAACACATGTTGTTTATGTACACGTAATTGATACTGCTTACAATATATACAGTAAACTTGCATTGCAGCAGTACCTTTTAGCAACCAATAAAAGAACTGCAGCTGACTTAGGCAAAACAAAGCTTTATTTAACAGTCACTGTTCCAAGCAGGTTATCAGTCACATTTTACTACTACGACTATGACTACGACTATGAATAGTACGACTACTACGAATAATAATAATAATAATAATAATAATAATAATAATAATAATAATAATAATATGAACTTACGTTTGTCAAGTGATCCCAGAGATTGGTTGTGCCTCCATGATACATCAAGAGTCGCTTGCACAGTTTGCATTCAACTTTTTTTTTTTTTGGTCGTCTGGGCATTTAACAAAAAAAACCCAAACAGCAGAGGGTTTTCGAGACAGTTCTTTCAATACAGCTTACGCTATACAACGCTTTGCTGTCGAGATGGCGAATGAAAAAGTTCTGCCTCTGGATAACATGAGTTGGAGGGGCGGATGATGCTCAGTTTTCAAAATTATAATTATTAGTGTTAGCGTATATTTTGTATGGTTTCAAACATATTGTACCACAGCACTTCTCTTACACTGTCATGTACACTAGATATTAAATACATATTTAACTAAAGCACTACAACCGCTGGGTCTCTATTCACACTGGGTCCATTTAAAGGGTTTGGTCCGCACTCTGTATGGTTCGGTATGAAGTGTGAACAATAAAGTTTGTTTGGGAAACAAACCATACCGAGTCCACTTAAAGAGGTGGTCTTGGTCCGAGTCTGGTTCGCTTGCTAAACGTCAGTGTGAACAACTGATGGACTCGGTCCTTTTGTACATAGAAAACAAACTATACAAGTTAACCTGACTCAGAAGTAAACATTCTCTGCGTAATTCAGTTCATATTTTGAGGAAACAAGTAGAAAACATTTCTTTGGGAACTACATGAGGGTTACCAGACAGCCCTTGAAAAGTGGAATTCACAGTTTCAGCCTCCCGGACGGAAACAGTAAAATTGTTAATCGTCCCGGTTTTGCTATTATATCTTTTTTCTACAAAACTGTATCAGTGTGCTCTACAAGTTAATATCTGAGTAATGTATTAGGTTGTGTTAGCGCCATTCATAAATAAAATAAACAGTTCTATGGATTATTTGTTTAATGATTCTGATTATGTGTATACCATGTGTTAAAATGGCAATAGCTGATCTATTTTTTAAATCTGGCGTTTTGTACATTTAACATGTGTTGACTAGATGACAATAAAGAAAATAATTTGTTGTTATGATCTGCAATAAATTCACCCGATGTTTCATTTTTAAACTATTATTGTGTTATTATATACTGTTATTTTAACGGCTGTGAGAAACTGAAGGTCTGACAGAAAATTGGTCAGACACCGAAAACCAAGCCGAACTGGACAAAACTCACAAAAAATAGCAAAATATATTCAGTCTTTTCTTAAATTTCTTTGTTTAATGCCGACAGTAGGACTGTGTAGAATTGGGTAAACTACATTATTCTTCTACTGTAGGCATATTCAATACATTTATTAAGTAAATTGGCAAAGTGCTTCCCCAGTGCTTTCTTCCACCAATATGTAAGAATCTAAAACGTGCTATATTTAAAACCAGAGCAATACATCAATGGCTGGCATCTATCAATATGCCTTACAGGATGTTGTAAACATATGATTCACACAACATGTACACGAACCGAGTTCACTTGAAAACTGCATTGTGAACACAAATGGACTCTATCCTGAAAAAAATGGAAACGGACCAATAAAACAAAGTTTAGTTCGCATCCAAACAATCTCAGCCCCTTTGTTCGCAGATAAGTGTGAACAGCAAACACATTGATACAGACTGAACGAGACCGAGTCTGTTTGAAACGGACCCAGTGTGAATGCAGCCTAAGACTGGTCATAAGTTGTCAATTTCGACTTCAGTCTTATTCACAAACAAGTCTAAATGGAATTTTGGTCTTACGTATGGTCTTAACTTTAAGACTACCCTAGAGGAGGCTTAAGTCCTAATTTGCTATTGACCACAGCTATTTTTTAACTAACATGGCTCAATAGATTATACAGTACGATTTATTTGAAGATCACCCAGATGTGGAAAATTGCCCTACACGTGTTTTTGTAGACAGGGAAAACCCTTTGGGAGTTTTTACCGAGACTGAACTGAAAAGTCAATAACGTTTTGGGAGACAGTCAATTGAAATGCTAATACATCTTTTAAATACAGACCTTTCTCTCTCAACCAACAGAAGCAATGCACCACCTTTGTTGCTGGTAAAAAAAAAACAGTGCATTACTATCTTTACAATCACTCAAACGTATTTCAATAAAAGAATGGTCAATGGTCAATTTTAGAGCACAAAACCATTTTTTTAATCTGCAGGGATAAACATAAATAAGTACTGTAAAGGGTATCAGTTTGATGTGAAAAAAATACTAAAATATACATGTTCACGATCATTAATATCAATCCATTGATTTATCATTTTTGTTTTTGTTAAAACTGCTTAGATTAATTTTTTTAATATATTTTTTTCACACTATACAGGTGATTTTTTTTTCTATAATTTGTAAAATAGCCTAATCACATAATTCAACATATCACTTTGTTTATAATCTTGAAATATAATTATAACAATGTGTTATTAACAGAAAATATTAAATCCAAATTTACAATATATTATTGTATTTACAGTACATTTTCTGATATGATTATATTTCTTACCTTATAATACCAGTAAAGGAGCCAAACTGACAATTTTTCCTCAGGCAGCAAGCAACTTTCTCATGATATAGATACATCACTTGAGGACAGAAAGACGGTCTAACTTAAGACCCCCAGAAAATCCTTTGTGAATCGGACTTCCGATGCAAAATGGACGTAAGCCCTTTTTTTGGTTAAGTCAATTTTGTGAATACGGCCCCGGGAGACTAGTTTGAAACCATTTTGCCGTATCGTTTAATTTTGATTTTTTAATGACTTCACCAGGAGACCTGCTAAGTTTAGCCAATAAAAAGGCTGAAATTAATCACATGACTATCGTTCTGCCCCTCAACTGAGAAAAAAAAATTATATGGCGTCTGGAAAACCATTGTGGGATACCATCAGAGAAAATATAATTGTTGATTAGTTAGATTAATTAGTTTTTTAGTAGAGGTTTTACTTGTAAACTGTACAGTACTTTTAAAATTATTAATTTGTTTTCTACGAACAAGCACAAGTCTGACTATTTTAAGGAATCCTTCTGTATCTTATTATATGTTAATTCAAATCGTGCTAAATATTATCCATATATGGACTGTATCAGGGGTTTTCCCCAAATATAAACCAATCACATCTGTGTGACTGCCAAAAGTTTGCTGATTGGCCTGACAATCACACAAGCAAATCCTTACTGAATGTGCCACCATTGGCAAAGATATGAATTAAAAATAAATTACTCAGTAAACATCACCGACTGCAATTACTTTGTATCATTTTGGATGTACGCAATATTATTTTGTTATTATATTTGTTATTTTGTTATTACTGCGTACATCCGAAATGATACAATAGTGAGTGTTTTTTTTTTTTACCAAGTGCACGCAGTCAGGTGATGTTTGGCAAATCCTTATTGAATGCGACACCTTTTGCGAAGGATATTAATTTAAAATAAATTATTCAGTAAACATCACCTGACTGCAATTGGTAAATGCAAGAACTGTCAATATTATTTTTTATCATTTCGGAGGTTTGCAATAAAAACTGAGAAATAATGTCAGAATTTGTAAATCTTGTTATTCTTTATTCAGTAATTATGGAGGTTAAAAGCAAACACGATCATGTTTCAATCTTAAGCAGCCATCATCAGCACACAGCTGATTTTCTTAAGGGTATTTTATTTCCTTAAATTTCTCCCCTGCTGCTCTATGGTCCTCTATATTGGTGTACATATCGAAGTAAAAAGTGGAAAAATAAATAATAACCAATTTAAACACTACAGTAAACGTTATATGACATTAAGATTGAACGAGGAACCGCTTAAAAACGAATTAGTCAAGTTTAAGTAGACAATCATTTTGGCTAGTACCTCTAATGTGTGTTTCAGAAAACTGCTCATACAAATGTTTTGAAACTTGATTTGGGAATTCATATCAAAAGTAAAAAAATGAAATAAATAAACATGTTCATAAAAATAAATAATAAAAGACGCTTTAAAAAAAAAAAAATTAAGCTAAAAATACTATGTATTTTTTTTTAACTAAAGAAACAGATATAAAGATAAAGTGGAAGAGCATTCAAACAATATTCAGAAGAGACAATGTAAAGGTGAAGGAGGGGAAAAGGTCTGGTGCTGGAGGTGATCTCTACAAACCTAAATGGTCATATTATGAACGCATGACGTTCTTGGCTGATGTCTACAAACCTAGATTGAGCCAGGACTCGTGCATGGAACCACAATTGTCTGTGCCTCCTAGTTCTGCCCAGACACCAAGCAGACCCAAAAATTAAATTAAAAAAGCCTGAAAACCTCATTGGTGCAGCAGTACCTGCACTAGACTGAGTAGCATTAAACCGGTTATCATCATTGGCTACAAGTTCTCAGAGTGAGGCTTTTGGTAGATTTGTTTCATGTTCTCTGGCTGAAAAGCCATCACGAAAAAGAAAAATGAGACTGAGAACAGAATTGTGCACAGCTTCATGGAGCGATGAAGAGTAGACCAATTAAATTGCAGTACTGTTTAAACATTACTCCTATTGTTCTGTTAACCTTTTGCCATATTTTCAAACAATTTCCTCCATTCTTTAACTAACTCCTATTTTTTTTAGAGACAAACATCTATTAACTTTAGAAAACTAGTATAAAATATAAACAATTATGACCCTTTTTCCAGTGTTTTAAATAAACATTGTTCGCTTCAAACCATTTTCTACAGTTTATTACTTTTTTATGATCATTCTATATGTAGTACACTGTACAAATATTTAAAATGCAAAGATGTTGACAAAGTGCTGGATCTTGGTACTATTGCTGTTGAACACAAGCAGCTAGAAATTTGATCTAGTTTTAAGAAAAAAATATAAGAAAATGTATCTAAATATAAGAAATAAAATCTTGACCTGTAAGACAAAAATACTTAAATCAAGACTTATTTTATTGGAAAAAAATAATTTTTGGAGACAATAAATGAATATTTTAGTGTAAAAATGAGGGAAACAATAATGTATAAGTTAGAACATTAAATAACAACATACATTGCATTTCAAGTCATGCTTTTTACGCACTCATAAGCAAGTTATTACCTGTTCATAAGAACAATTTTTTTTCAGACAACAAATAAATAAACAAAGAAATATCAAATGGTGGTAAATGGTCATTGTAATAGGGTGAGGAGCCCTGTACATATTGTTTGTTTATTTTATTTTTAGAACGGGGTCTCCCCCTCTGTGCAGTGTATTTTGTATTTGTTTATGATTTATTATTGTATTTGTATTTATATGACGGCGAAGCACCGTGTGTTTTGTTGTTGTTTTTGTTTAATTTAAAACGTGTTCTGGCAGAGGCAAGATTGGCGCTCGTCCTCTGCCAGGAATAATTAAAAAAAACTTGTGCAGAAGGTGGCCATCTCCCGAATTAATTAGATGATTGGTTGCTAATCGGGAGATGGTCACCTGCATATAAACCTGCAGTACTTTCTGTTCTGGGTGTGGGAGTTTTGAAGTGGGTGTGGAGCGAGAGAGAAACGAAACTTATTTAAAATTAAAGTATACAGGAACAGTGACAGCGACTGTCCAGCCTGACCTGTATTATTTTGTGTTTGTGATTTTATTTTGTTTAAACTTTTATTTTGCTCTGCCAGCACAGTCTTTTTCTGTTTGAACGTCACCGCACAGCCACCCTGTCACAGTCATGTATTAGTTATAACATTAAAGAACAACATACATTGCAATTCAAATATATTTGAGCTCAGATGCCCCAAAACTTCAGAAACTACCAAATACTGAACACTTCTTTTATTTAGTTCACATCCATATATAATTATTTAAATCATTTTATTCTCCTTTCTCAGAGCACCTGTTTCAGCCAAAGTAAAAAATAAATACATTTTTTAAAAAAACATGCATATATCATATATATTTCTAGGACACAATTTTCAAAATCTTCAATAAAATTGTTAAAATTTGGTCCTGTCTTTAATGTGGATTTTGTCTCCAAATATATGCGTTTGCATGAAGGAGAGACAGGTTTCCAAACCTGGTGGATATGTTAAAAGAAAAAAAACATAATGTGCGGCTACAACACCTAGGAAAGTCTGTGTCCAGTCTGGCCTCTCTATGGTTGCTAGCAGCCTCCCATGGAGAGTCACCAGAATAGACTATGAATTATAAAGTAACATGGGGAATGTGCTGGATTTTACTGCAGTGTTGAGATCATCATCATCCTAAAACAGAAAGAAAGAAAGTAAAAACGTTTTAAAAAAAATGTATGCCAAATTCAGATTTCATTATAATTACATTTTATTTTTAATTAATTTGTTTAGCTTAAATTATAAATATAAAGACAATTAAAGTACCTTTGTGAAAATATAGTAAATTAACAATAAAAAATTCTCCACAATACAAGTGCTAGAGAGGAAATAAAGCATGTTAACCTAAAACACATTGAAGTGTAGTACAGACAGATAAAATAAAGCAAAATCAGAAGCAATACATATATAGTCTACAGTATATGACAGACCTGTAACTTTTTTACAAAAGGTTTCAGCCATTTTTTGCTACTTTTAAATAACAGTGGCAAGTTTTTCAAAACAGTCTGGGCCTTGGCATCTAAAATGGAAGAGAACAAGTTTTGAGAGCCACTGGTTTGACAGTAGCATTTTCACATTTATAAATCTATGCAAACTCTTGACAACTATTGAAGTACATTAAGTTAAGTAGTATATATATATATATATATATATATATATATATATATATATATAAGAACAATAGATTAACTATACTGTTTAATTAATTAAATCCATTCAGACAAAGCATAACTACAACAATAATTTTGATCGCTTGATGGTAAAACTGTTGGACGGATTAAATCAAACCATAATGCACATAGCACAATAGGCTTGGTTTAACCACCCGTGTTTTGTTTATTTTTGTATTAATATATTGTGCCTTTAGTATGAATGCATGCATATTTCCTGTACATTTTTAAAAGAAAATACCTGTGCAGAAAATAGAAGGTGGTGTTAAGACCTGCTTGTAAATCCCAAACATAAGAAGATGATCCCATGGTTTTTCCATTTTGCCAATTGCTTCAGAGACAAAGTTAGTGTTTTTTCTCCCTCTCAGCCTTCTCACTTCTTCAATGCACTACATAAAAACAACAACAAATGTTAATGTAAAAAATGCAAAAAAAACAAGCATCCTAACTTTTAAGATATTTTACTTGTCATATTGTTTATTTTAAAGTACATTTTATTTCCTGGTCAATATTCTTAAAGCATGGATATGCTTGTAGCGTCTTCATTACTTGCATGCTTCGCTCAGATAAATGATCGATAAATCGCCTCCTGGCACAGAGCTCCAAATCCAAAAGTTGAGTAACAACTGAAAAATTTGATTTTTGTTTTGTCATCTGTTCCTCCAGTTTTTTGTAGTGCTGAGCCATAATTTCTTCAAGAATTAGGTTATCTTCATTATCTCCATTTTCTTCATGATCTTCATGCTCTAATTCCAGCTCTAAAGGAGAGGATGGATCTATTCAAAGAGAAAATAATTTAGGGTGGTTTTCAGTAAAGAACTATTCTGACTTCATAGCTAAGCAGATGGGGCATGTTTTAAAGTGATGTTGCGGCTAACTTTCTCTAGAAAGCATTTGGTTTAACAGTTTTTAATGCAAGACTAACAATTGCCTTATATATATATATATATATATATATATATATATATATATATATATATATATATATATTTCACGGGACGTGAGCTGGGGTGAAGGATAAGGCAGAAGAAGCAGCAAGGAGCAGTTAGTAGGACAGAAAGTGGTCCCTGACTGAGGGCGACGATGCCGACACATCCCAGGGGCAGAGGACCCAGCAACCGAAACGGGATAGAAAAGATGGTCGCTGACTGAGGGCGACGATGCCGACACATCCCAGGGGCAGAGGACCCAGCAACCGAAAACACATATGAGGGTTATGACTCGGAGAGCCGCCCCTCGAGAGGAGATGAGAGAGAGAGGTACCCAGCATCTGAGACTTCTGTAAGGGCGCTCAGAAACCCCTGATTGGCCGAGACGCCACGCTGCCTGGGACCTGAAAATAAGGACAAAGCATAGAGGTTAGTATAGGACTCAGCACGAGTGACCACGTCCTGAAAGAGAGGCAGAATAGAACAGAGCCTCGAGTGAGGTAAGATAAGCGCATGAGCTGCGACAGGACAGAGTATGGCCGGGGTCCGCTCTGACTCACATGGTGAGAACCCCTGAAGGTAAGGGAGGCGGATGCCTAGCCCTGAGGTCGGGAAGTGAGACTCACTTGCCCCCAAAGGATGGACCCCGGCACCTCACGAAAACTCCCACACCGTGAGACAAACAAAAGACTGCACATGCCAACGCATAACATAAACAAAAGACCAGAAGGACAAACAGGACAAACAGAGGGAGATTAGTAATTTGTTAGTAGGATGTGACTATGTGTATACCTGCCGCTCAGTGGAGAGGAAAAAAACCCTTGAGGCCGATTAGGGAAAACCTCTGGTGGCCCCGGCGGACAGGAAGCCCCCACTCCAGGCATGCTAGCAATTTTTAAAAGTGGGCAGCAACTATATGAGAGGAGAATGAATGAATGAATGAAAGAATCCACTGCAGAAGAGGGCCAACTCCCCACATTCATGATCTGTCTGTGATTGACGTTGGCCCTCACAGCAGAGGGGGCTGTGCCTACAGAATGACTGGGGGGGCCGCTCTGGAGGCGAGGTAGGTTGAGATCCAGTGACGAGTGATCCTAGGAGTGAGGGGGGTAGAGTAGAGGAGGGAAGCTTGCTCTGGAGGGTGGAAAGGTGGGTTGAGAACCAGTGATGATAGGGGCAAGAGGAAGGAATCAATGAACTGAGGGTCTAGGGGAGGGGGTAGAGTAGAGGAGGGAGGCTTGCTCTGGAGGGTGGAAAGGTGGAGTTGAGCAACCAGTGACGAGTGATTATAGTGAGTGAGAGGCACCAATGAAACTGAGGGTCTGAGGAGGCAGGGGAGGGGTTTCTTGCAGAGGAGATACCTTGACGTTGAAAAGAAGGGGCAGATAGGGGACTCTACTTGACAGCTGAATGAACTGACCACGCTGAAATGGATCCGTCTTGGAGGTACACAACTGAATGATGGAGTAAATTAGAAGTAGAAGAAACTGTGGATTCTGAGCTCCTGAGGAGACCGAAGAGGGCTCAGATGCAGATGATCTCCATAGGTAGATCCTTGTATGGGGAGAAGTGGCGTTTCCGAAGAGTAGAATGAGCAAACGGAGAATGTTCATTGATGTAGACAGGCGGGAAGGTGAGGCAGAAGGGAAGGCTCTTAAGAATCCCACGGAGGGTCAGCGAACTGCTGGTATGGAGAAAATGGGGGAGAGAGAGAATCCCTACCGTGGACGATGAAAGCCGGGATCTGGTTTTGATTGAAGGAATAGGATGAATCCGATTCTGGGCACAGAAGGTTGAAAACACTGACCAAGCTGTAGAATATGAAGCTCTCGAAGAAGGGCGAGGGCTGCAGACATGAAATGCGGAGCAGATTGAAGGAGGTTACTGAGAGTAGGATTCAGTCAAATAGCAGCTGATGAAGCTGGGGAGTCTGGAGGGGGGGCAAGCAGACGGGACCAGCTGACGGAACTTGGATACCGAAAGTAGAGGCCGAAGGGGAGCTGGAACTGAGGGTTGAGGTAGCGGCTGGAACTGAACGAACATGTGTAAATCGACTGCTGGGGAAGCTCAGCACCCTTTGTGCTCCATTTTCTGGAAACGAGGGAAGAGATGAGATGTCGACCATCCTATGTGTTCGTTAATACGGGATCGATCAGCGGTCTGCTACTATCCTGTCTGCTTGAAATGGAAAAGGTGAACTCACATTCAGAGATTGGGTTTCACAACTCCAGTCATTCTCCTAGTAGTGGAACTCCTTAACTCATAATCAAGACAGATTTCCAGTCTCATACCACGTCTCTCACCATGTATTAATGCTGTAATATTTGAGAGGATGTGAGGACATATGAATAGATTGCTGAGAAGGTCAAGCACCTCGTATTTTGATTAGATGGGGATTAGCATTAGCCTTGATTGCGGAATGCTGCCACGATCTGCATATTGGAGGAAAGCTGGAGCGTTGAAGCTCTGGAGAAGTGCAGTTACAGATTTAAACTGTAAACTAAAGCAACTTTGCATGCTATAATAGTGAGTAGATCTGAAGAGGGAGCAGAGATCTGCTGTAGTGAGGACCAATTAACAGTAGAGGACGGGATCTGCTGAACGGTGCAGAGATCTGAAGAAGTAACAATGAAGTGCTGTCAATAATGAGCAGTGGCCTGCTGTAGAGAGAGAGAGAGCGAGAGATCTGCTGAAGCAGTGATCTGTTATTGTGAATGGTGGACTGCCATCGGTAGAGTGTAGTGGTCTGCTGAGGGCGCAGAGATCTGCTGAATGCGGTGGATATTGGTCTTTGAGTGATAAAGTGATTTAGATGAAGCCAGAGATGAAGAATGCATAGAGCTGAGGCCGCTGTAGAACCTGAGAGGATGAAGAATGCGTTGCTCTGAGGCTGCTGCAAAATCTATTGATTTGGTCGGGAGCAGTCTGAGAGTATTGTATAATCGCAGGATAGGAGGACACTTGACTGAAATGTTGATAGTTGTAGGACATGGTTTCCGTTTCTGACTGGCAGCTCACGTTGCTGAAATGGTAACTTGAAGGTTGAATAAAGTGCCTTGGTGAAATTTGTTGGTTTGGAGGAGAGGAGCCAGATGAGGAAGCACGAATCCGGGAACAGGAAGAGGTCGCTGGGATGGAAGCCTGGTGCAGGGAAGCTGGAAGTTAATGTGACGGTAGATTCGGAGCATCTCAGAAAACCGACAAGTGCGTGGCTTCATGACCATGTCCTCAGGGGGGGGGGCAGGTAGAGTTGAAATTGAAGAATGTCAGTTGATAGATAGACAAAAGGATGAGGCAGGAGGGGATCTCCTGAGAATCCATCAGAGTGAGAACTGCGGGAATAGATAGAAAAGCTGTAGTGTCCGAGCTTCGCAGCGATACCAAACCTGTTTAATATATTGAGAGAGAACTTGTGGTATTATACTGCCATCCAGAGGTTATGATTGGAATTAAACCATTGACTTGAGTGAAGCAGGGTAGAATCTATGAAGTTATTACGATTAAAATCCTTGTCTATGTAGAACGACATTTGCTTATTCCTTTAGATTTGAATAATAAATAATCTAGACATGTTTTAGGACAGTTAGTCATGAATATAAATAAGTTAACGCAGTATTTAGATGTCATGATTCGGCGCGTTGAATTCGTCTCCGCCAGTTGTGAAAGCGCAGCAACAGGAAGCCGGAAGATTGCAGTACTGAGGCACAGAACACGCAGAGCCTGATGAAGCTGCCTGGTCACCATGGCAACTTACCACTCCCCGCAGTCACTCAATGAGGGCGTTGCCGTGGTAACCATGGTCTGTGAGGCGCCGGTGGAAAAGTTGCAGTACAATAGTGTCGTTGGAGCATGTTGTGACCAGTCAAGTTACGAGCCGCCACTGGTTGAAATGGAGTTTATAATGGGCTGGATACGTCTTTAAAAGGTTGAACGTAGCTGATGGAGGTCCAGGGCAGGATCTTCTGATGGAACGGTAATTGTGCTGGCTCTGTGGGATCGGGGGTGCTGGCGCTGTGGGAGCGGGGGAGGGGTGTCTGATTGCAGGCGAGGAGTAAAGAAAGATTCCGCAGACAAAGCTTCGTGGTGGATTTAAATAGAGCTAAAGTAAGGCAATCGCAGACAACGGGAATGTCGATGTCTTGTCGAAGGAGCTTGAAAGTTTAGCGGAGGACCAGACTTTCTGATAAAGTTGCAGACAAGTTGAGTAATGAAGCTGCGCTTTGGACGGCTCAGATGCTGAGGTGGAGACTGGATGGAACAGGAAAGACTAACGTTGGAGCTCTTGAAGCCGAAAAGAGAAGCTGAATGAAAAGAAGGATCACCTGAGCAGGTAGGAAAATGATTGATAATATCTTGGCAGCGCTGTGCTGAGAAATGACCTGCAGTGAGCGAGGCAACGAAGTTTAGATATTAGCGGTGAAGCACGAAACAACGGCGCCTGAGCCGTTTGCTACAAAAAACGAAACACTAGACAGAAAAGGTGCAGGTGATCAGGGCTTAAATAGAAAACAGATGCTAATTAACAGGAAATTAGAAAATTAGAAGATTAGAAGCCCCCAGCTCCATCCCCTGAACCATAAAGCTAACATATATATGTATATATATTTATATATTTATATATATACATATATATATATATATATATACACACTACCGTTCAAAAGTTTGGGGTCACTTAGAAATTTCCTTGTTTTCGAAAGAAAAGCAAATTTTTTGTCCATTAAAATAACATCAAATTGATCAGAAATACAGTGTAGACATTGTTAATGTTGTAAATGACTATTGTAGCTGGAAACGGCTAATTTGTAATGGAATATCTACATAGGCGTACAGAGGCCCATTATCAGCAACCATCAGTCCTGTGTTCCAATGGCACGCCAGGTTTGCTAATCCAAGTTTATCATTTTAAAAGGCTAATTGATCATTAGAAAACCCTTTTGCAATTATGTTAGCACAGCTGAAAACTGTTGTGCTGATTAAAGAAGCAATAAAACTGGCCTTCTTTAGACTAGTTGAGTATCTGGAGCATCAGCAATTGTGGGTTCGATTACAGGCTCAAAATGGCCAGAAACTCGTCAGTCTATTCTTGTTCTGAGAAATGAAGGCTATTCCATGCGAGAAATTGCCAAGAAACTGAAGATCTCGTACAACGCTGTGTACTACTCCCTTCACAGAACAGCGCAAACTGGCTCTAACCAGAATAGAAAGAGGAGTGGGAGGCCCCGTGCACAACTGAGCAAGAGGGACAAATACAGTGCCTTGCGAAAGTATTCGCCCCTTGAACTTTGCGACCTTTTGCCACATTTCAGGCTTCAAACATAAAGATATGAAACTGTAATTTTTGTGAAGAATCAACAACAAGTGGGACACAATCATGAAGTGGAACGAAATTTATTGGATATTTCAAACTTTTTAACAAATAAAAACTGAAAAATTGGGCTGCAAAATTATTCAGCCCCTTTACTTTCAGTGCAGCAAACTCTCTCCAGAAGTTCAGTGAGGATCTCTGAATGATCCAATGTTGACCTAAATGACTAATGATGATAAATAGAATCCACCTGTGTGTAATCAAGTCTCCAGATAAATGCACCTGCACTGTGATAGTCTCAGAGGTCCGTTTAAAGCGCAGAGAGCATCATGAAGAACAAGGAACACACCAGGCAGGTCCGAGATACTGTTGTGGAGAAGTTTAAAGCCGGATTTGGATACAAAAAAGATTTCCCAAGCTTTAAACATCCCAAGGAGCACTGTGCAAGCGATAATATTGAAATGGAAGGAGTATCAGACCACTGCAAATCTACCAAGACCTGGCCGTCCCTCTAAACTTTCAGCTCATACAAGGAGAAGACTGATCAGAGATGCAGCCAAGAGGCCCATGATCACTCTGGATGAACTGCAGAGATCTACAGCTGAGGTGGGAGACTCTGTCCATAGGACAACAATCAGTCGTATACTGCACAAATCTGGCCTTTATGGAAGAGTGGCAAGAAGAAAGCCATTTCTTAAAGATATCCATAAAAGTGTCGTTTACAGTTTGCCACAAGCCACCTGGGAGACACACCAAACATGTGGAAGAAGGTGCTCTGGTCAGATGAAACCAAAATCGAATTTTTGGCAACAATGCAAAACGTTATGTTTGGCGTAAAAGCAACACAGCTCATCACCCTGAACACACCATCCCCACTGTCAAACATGGTGGTGGCAGCATCATGGTTTGGGCCTGCTTTTCTTCAGCAGGGACAGGGAAGATGGTTAAAATTGATGGGAAGATGGATGGAGCCAAATACAGGACCATTCTGGAAGAAAACCTGATGGAGTCTGCAAAAGACCTGAGACTGGGACGGAGATTTGTCTTCCAACAAGACAATGATCCAAAACATAAAGCAAAATCTACAATGGAATGGTTCACAAATAAACATATCCAGGTGTTAGAATGGCCAAGTCAAAGTCCAGACCTGAATCAATCGAGAATCTGTGGAAAGAACTGAAAACTGCTGTTCACAAATGCTCTCCATCCAACCTCACTGAGCTTGAGCTGTTTTGCAAGGAGGAATGGGCAAAAATTTCAGTCTCTCGATGTGCAAAACTGATAGAGACATACCCCAAGCGACTTACAGCTGTAATCGCAGCAAAAGGTGGCGCTACAAAGTATTAACTTAAGGGGCTGAATAATTTTGCACCCAATTTTTCAGTTTTTTATTTGTTAAAAAGTTTGAAATATCCAATAAATTTCGTTCCACTTCATGATTGTGTCCCACTTGTTGTTGATTCTTCACAAAAATTACAGTTTCATATCTTTATGTTTGAAGCCTGAAATGTGGCAAAGGTCGCAAAGTTCAAGGGGGCCGAATACTTTCGCAAGGCACTGTACATTAGAGTGTCTAGTTTGAGAAACGGACGCCTCACAGGTCCTCAACTGGCAGCTTCATTAAATAGTACCCACAAAACACCAGTCTCAACGTCAACAGTGAAGAGGCGACTCGGGATGCTGGCCTTCTAGGCAGAGTTGCAAAGAAAAAGCCATATCTCAGACTGGCCAATAAAAAAGAAAAGACTAAGATGGGCAAAAGAACACAGACACTGGACAGAGGAAGATTGGAAAAAGTGTTATGGACAGATCGAATCTAAGTTTGAGGTGTTCGGATCACAAAGAAGAACATTCGTGAGACGCAGACCAAATGAAAAGATGCTGGAGGAGTGCTTGACGCTATCTGTCAAGCATGGCAGAGGCAATGTGATGGTCTGGGGGTGCTTTGGTGGTGGTAAAGTGGGAGATTTGTACAGGGTAAAAGGGATCTTGAAGAAGGAAGGCTATCACTCCATTTTGCAACGTCATGCCATACCCTGTGGACGGCGCTTGATTGGAGCCAATTTCCTCCTACAACAGGACAATGACCCAAAGCACAGCTCCAAACTATGCAAGAACTATTTAGGGAAGAAGCAGTCAGCTGGTATTCTGTCTATAATGGAGTGGCCAGCACAGTCACCGGATCTCAACCCTATTGAGCTGTTGTGGGAGCAGCTTGACCGTATGGTAAGTAAGAAGTGCCCATCAAGCCAATCCAACTTGTGGGAGGTGCTTCAGGAAGCATGGGGTGAAATCTTTTCAGATTACCTCAACAAATTGACAACTAGAATAACAAAGGTCTGCAAGGCTGTAATTGCTGCAAATGGAGGATTCTTTGACGAAAGCAAAGTTTGAAGGACACAATTATTATTTCAATTAAAAATCATTATTTCTAACCTTGTCAATGACTATATTTCCTATTCATTTTGCTATATTTCCTATTCAGACTCATTTCATGTATGTTTTCATGGAAAACAAGGAAATTTCTAAGTGACCCCAAACTTTTGAACGGTAGTGTGTATATATATATATATATATATGTATATATATAAATATATAAATATATATACATATATATGTTAGCTTATATATATATATATATCAAATTCTGAAGTCAAAATTGCCTCTTTTTAGAAGTGAAAAGGGTGAATATTTTCATGGATAAGGCCTCTAAGAGATTCAATTGTATCAAATGAAAACTATCATGTTTTAACAACCCACCATTCCAATTTTGGTAAGAATGGGATGGTCAAGGGTACATTTGGAGTTTGCAATTTCAGTGCAATGTTTTTAATCTGTAGTTATAATGTTTGAACCAATTTTTACAAAAACTGGACCACAATGACAAAAAAAAACCCAACTAATTTATTGATGCAGTTATTACCTTTGGTGCTTACTTCCAAGCTTTTTCCCTGCAGTGTACATATACTGTAAATATACTGTACATATCTATTTTAGTGTTTTAAACAAATTATTGTAACCTTTTTAATCTTACCTCTTGTAAGTGAAGGTTCATGTTTCTCCTATTTCATTACCATGATTATTGTCCATTACTGTATCCACTGTGCCAGATTTCTTTGCCCTTTTAGGGACAGGGCCTTGTCTATTATTTACTGGTTTAATATTTGATAGCCGTCTTTTTAATTGTTTAAGTAGTTCTTTCTGAATAAAAATATAATAAAAATATTATCATCTGCCAGCAGTTTGCAAATAACATTATTTAAATAAATATTGTCAATTTTGACTTTTTAAAACAAAATTATTGAATCAAATTTTTAAATTGTACACAACACTTCATTAATGAAGAATCAGATTTTAGGTTGATTTTCATAGCAACATTTGCTTCCCACTTTCTGAAAGTATTTTTCCTTAAAGCTTAATGATACAAATCTAATAACAGACAATGTAGGCTTTTTAAAGATTTTTTTTTAAAGATAGAAAACGATAGGTTGCGGATGCAACCCCAGTTCCCTGAAAGAGAAAATAACCATCAAGTATGGGATATTGCCGTCAGGCAGTAGCGATTGGCTGAGCTTTTATAGCAAAGCTGCCGATAGGCTTCTGCGCGAGCTGCCACGTAAGCCCGCCCCCTTGGGAGCTTACTATACGCAGCGCGCAGAGACTCACTTCCTCTTTTGCTCTTCAGGCCGTGAAGGCTTCCGGAACGACCACGCGGCTTGATGGTTATTTTCTCTTTCAGGGAACCGGGGTTGCATCCGCAACCTATCGTTCCCTTTCAAGTCGAAAATAACCATCAAGTATGGGAACAGTGTACCCAAGCCGTCGCGAGGGAGGATTCTCGGCAGTAGGACAGACTTACGTCATAACGCAACTGCGTAGGGAATACATCTACGCATATGCGGAGCTGCGCCTCAGTGTCTGTGCTCGCAATGACACCTGTCCTAAGGTGGAATAGTCAACACCATGCTGTGAACCACTCTATACGTCCGCATCCTGAGGCATCATAGAGTGTAGCACAGATGCTCCAAATAGTGGAGCAGAGGAATCCAGTACGTTCAACTGGTAAAACCTCATGAAAGTATGCGGTGTAGCCCAACTGGCTGCCGCGCAAATGTCAGACACCGGCACCCCTCTAAAGAGGGCCCAGGATGTCGCCATACCCCTAGTGGAATGTGCCTTCAACTGCCCTGGTGGCGGAAGGCCTGCAGATTCATATGCTAATTTAATAGCATCCACTATCCAATGGGAAAGGCGTTGTTTAGACAACGGCTGACCCAAAGTCCTAGAACCGTGGCATATGAACAACTGTTCTGTTTGCCTCACAGCCGTTGTGCGGCCAATATAACACCTCAATGCCCGCACGGGGCAGAGCATGTGTAACCGTTCTTCCTCTGGGGAAGAAAAAGGAGGAGAATGGAACGCCATCAACTCGACTGGTTGGTTCATATGAAACAAGGATATGACCTTGGGTAAAAAGGACGGATTTGGACGCATGGAGACCTTAGAACCGTCTCCTGCGAAACGAGTACATGATGAATGCACTGAAAGTGCGTGTAACTCGCCCACGCGTTTTGCTGATACCACTGATAGCAAAAACGCAGTTTTTATAGACACGAGCTTCATATCCACACTGTGGAGAGGCTCGAACGGTGCCTTGGTAAGGGCTTCTAGCACCACGTCTTGGCTTCATGACGGTAAACTGGTCGTCCTTGGAGGCCACAAACGTCTTGCGCCCTTCAGGAACTGCGATGCCAGAAAATGGCAACCTGGTGATAAACTGTCAATGCGTACATGGCAAGCCGATATGGCGGCTAAATACACCTTAAGTGTAGAGGGAGATTTCCCTTCATCTAACAGTTTTTGTAGAAACTGTAATATCACTGCCATAGGGCAGGATATTGGGTCATGGCCCTCCGCCAGACACCAACCTTGAAACAACTGCCACTTGTACGTATACTGCGACCTAGTAGAGGGTGCTCTAGCACTCTGGTCGAAATCACCGCCGTCGAGAGCCCTAAGGCTGACAGGCGCTCCCGTTCAGGGGCCAAGCCCATAGCTGCATGAGCTTGGGGTTCGGGTTCCATAGCCCTCCTTGGGCTTGGGACAACAGGTCCGCTCGCAGAGGGAGCTCCCTCGGCCGACCCTGTAACAACTGCACCAGGCTCGGGAACCATACTCTCCGAGGCCACCGAGGAGCGATCAGAATCACTGTCGCTTGCTCTACCCTGACCTTCCCTAAGAAGGCGTGGAGCATCAGAATCGGTGGAAACGCATATAGGAGCCCTGGCGGCCATTCGTGAGCCAGTGCATCGACTCCTAGGGGGCTGTCGAGATCCTTCACTGAGAACCATAGGGGGCAGTGCGTGGTCTCTTGCGAAGCAAAGAGATCTACCTGGGCTGTGCCGAACCATTCCCAGATGCGCTCTACCACTTGAGGGTGGAGACACCATTCGCCGGCAAGAGGGCCTCCTCTGGATAGGAGATCCGCTGCGTAATTGACTCTGCCCGGTAGGTGAACTGCACGCAGAGAGGTTAAACGCGGTTGTGCCCATAGCAACATCCGTGCTACCATCCGGTGAAGACCGGGGGACCGCAAGCCGCCCTGGCGGTTGATGTACGCCACAACTGTGGTGTTGTCTGACCACACTAACACATGCTTGCCGAGAAGCACTGGCAAGAAGTGCCGGAGGGCGAGGTCCACCGCTCTGAGCTCCAGAGCATTGATGTGGGCTGACCTCCAGGGTCCTGACCACACTCCACGGGTCCCTGTCCCATTCCAGACTGCTCCCCAACCGTGGTTGGAAGCGTCGGTCGTGATGACCTGCCGTCTGAAAATGGGACCCAAGCGTACGCCCTGGCGGATGTTTGACGGAACTTTCCACCAGCGCAGCGCTTCCCAGCAGGTTCGGGATACCCTTAGCCTGCGGTGTTTGTCTCTCCGCGGATGCAACGCGAAGGCATTGAACCAGGCCTGCAGAGGTCTCTGGTGTAGTAAGCCCAAAGGAAGGGCTTGCGAGGCGGCAGCCATCAACCCCAGCATGCGCTGACACAGCTCCATGCTGACTGTTTCTCTCAACCTGAATAGGGAGAGACACCGCTCTATTGAGGCAACTCTTTGTGTCGACAGGGTCGCTTCCATGGACACTGAGTCCAGATGGAGACCCAAGAATTTGGTCTGTTGGCTCGGCACGAGGCGGCTCTTTTTTGAATTGATCTTTAGACCTAGCCGCTGAAGATGATCTGTAACCATCACTGTGTGCTGTGCCACCTGCTCCTTCGACTGCGCGCAGACGAGCCAGTCGTCCAGATAATTCAGCAGTCGGACACCTTGAGCCCGCAAGGGAGCTAGAATGGCATCCATACATTTGGAAAAGGTTCGAGGAGCTAGTGACAGGCGAATGGAAGGACACAAAACTCGTATACCCTGCCCTGAAATGCGAAACGCAGATACTTCCTGTGACCGGGCAGATGGGAGCGTGAAAGTACGCATCTGTCAGGTCCACGGTGGTGAACCAGTCGCCGTGTCGGACTGACTGAATGATGTGCCTGTGCGTAAGCATCCTGAACGATAACACCCGCAGGTATTTGTTCAGTACTCGCAGATCTAAAATAGGACGGAGCCCGCCGTCCTTTTGGGCACCAGGAAGTATTTGGAATAGAACCCTGGTCGATCAGAGCAGGGTCTACTTGTTGAATGGCACGCTTGCTGAGCAATGCCTGTATTTCCACATTCAGAGCTGAGGACTGAACCGAGTCCTTCACTGCAGTTACAACCACTCCCGGAAGGGGAGGTTTTAACTGGAACTGAAGGGTGTACCGGTGGATATAGTTTTGTGCACCCAGATGTCGTTGGTGCATTGTTGCCAGAACTGGAGCTGGGAGACAGTGTAGGGGCGGGTTAACAGCTGCCTGGTGTTCTCAGGGCTGTTTAGGCTGGGCTCGTTCGCGAGGGGCCTGGCCAGAGCCCGAGGGCGTGGCCTGCCACCACCTCTAGTGCGCCACCCTCCGCGCTGCGGTCTTGAAAATGGAGGTTGACCGCGTGCTGCTGTGCTTGAGGGAGAGGTCTTAGTACCCCCTGGCCGTGGCTGGTGCTGCGGTGGTGCTCTACGCCACTGGTGCTCCTGTTGGCGCCTTGGCTGGAAGGGCTTATGCGGCCACATCTTAGCCATTTGCTGAGATGCCTCCCGGGCCTTAACAGAGCGTTGCAGCATCTCCTCCAACGCTGGGCCAAACGTGTGCCCCGGCGTAATAGGAGCATCTAACAAGGGGGCCTTGTCAGGCTCTTGAACTCTCGCCTGCGAGAGCCAGAGCTGCCTTCTGGCGACCACCAGGGAAGCAATACTCCTGCCTTGAGCCCGTGCGTTCAACTGGGCTATCTTGACCAGGAGTTGCGCGACCAGCGCCAATTCCGCCCTCAGAGACGCGATGGGTGCTCTGGTAGATCTTTCACCAGCGACGCCTGGTAAACTGAAAGGAGGCTGGCCACGTTGGACAACCTAACTGCCTCTGTAGCCACTAAGTAGCCCTTCTTTAAATGGATCTCAGTGGTCCTGCACTGCTTATTAGCAGTGACCCGAAAGTGTCGGAGTCTTAACCAGGGCTGCAAAGGCAGCATCGACTGGTGGAAAGGACGCCAGACCAGCCTTACTCGCTCCCTGCATGGCAAACGCGAAGCAGGGGCCCCCCAGTTGGACTGTACCTCCTTAATGAAATCAGGGAAGGCTGGGAGCGTCCTGGGCAGTGGAGACCGTACAGATGGCGACTCAAACAGCGACCGCCGAGGTAATTCCACGGCTGGCCACTCAATTCCCAGGTGGCGAGTTGCTCGCTCCACCAATGACCACAAGGGATCACTGGTGTCCAGCGCCTCCGACTCAAGTGTCTTGCTCGGAGTGCTGGGATGCCAGGTCAGTTTCCACACTGTCCTCCTCAAGGAGAGGCTCTCCTTCAGAAGCATCCCTGGAGATGGCATCTACGTCCCATACCCCTTGGGGTTGTTGGACAACAGGGACGGCCAGAGGCTGTGGCTGAAGCGCCGGCTGACTGGCAAGTGGTTCAGCTGGTGGTGCCCTGCTGGTAAGGGACATCAGCAACGATTGCTGGCCCATCATCACATCCATAAACAGACATCTTGGATGTGAGCTCTGCCACGCCTGACTTGTCCCTATAACGCCTGTCCCGACGAGGAGAACGGGAGCGTCCCCTACGGCGGGGTGACAGGGAGCGAGACCGTGACCGACGGGAACATTCCCTGCGAGGGGAGGAGCCTCAGGGCTGAATAGACGGGCTATGAGAACGCTCCTGGGCACGTCTACGGTCTGGAGATCTTTGGCCAGCTGTAAGCTGGGAAGGGCTCCTGGATACCCGCAGCGTGACGGGCGGAGTCGCTGCGGACGACGGCGGGACAGACAGGGTGTAAGAAGACCATGAGGAAGGGGAGTGGCTACCCACCGCTTTCCTCGCCCTCTGGCGAAGAGTGCGCGGTTGAAAATTAGCGCACAATGCACAAAACGATCTGTCTGCCAAGGCAGACGCGGCGTGCTCTGGTCCTGCGAATAGTAAGCTCCCAAGGGGGCGGGCTTACGTGGCAGCTCGCGCAGAGGCCTATCGGCAGCTTTGCTATAAAAGCTCAGCCAATCGCTACTGCCTGACGGCAATATCCCATACTTGATGGTTATTTTTGACTTGAAAGGGAACTAAATTTCCATTGGAAAAAAAACAAACATTGAAATTCATCCTGATTATATAAATATATATATATAAATATATATATATATATATATATATATATATATATATATATCACCTAGAATATTGTGTTCAGTTCTGGTCACCTCGTTACAAAAAGGATATTGCTGCTCTAGAAAGAGTGCAAAGAAGAGCAACCAGAATTATCCTGGGTTTAAAAGGCATGTCATATGCAGACAGGCTAAAAGAATTGAATCTATTCAGTCTAGAACAAAGAAGACTACGCGGCGAACTGATTCAAACATTCAAAATCCTAAAAGGTATAGACAATGTCGAGCCAGGGGACTTCTTTGACCTGAAAAAAGAAACAAGGACCAGGGGTTACAAATGGAGATTAGATAAAGGGGCATTCAGAACAGAAAATAGGAGGCACTTTTTTACACAGAGAATTGTGAGGGTCTGGAGCCAACTCCCCAGTAATGTTGTTGAAGCTGACACCCTGGGATCCTTCAAGAAGCTGCTTGATGAGATTCAGGGATCAATAAGCTACTAACAACCAAACAAGCAAGATGGGCTGAACGGCCTCCTCTCGTTTGTAAACTTTCTTATATATATATATATATATAGTGAATGGAAAGTTGCTACTCGGGTTCGTGCCCCTTTAAAAATACGACCCAACACACAGGAATGGATTTTTCCAAGTACGGACGCATTATGTTTAATTAACAAAATCAAAACACTTTGGAGCGCTGACTATACAGTAAATCCCTGACTAACTTGCAGGACGGCTAAGCTGTTTACCTGCCACCACAACACAAACACACAGGTTCACACAGCTTACGTTTTTCTAGACTGCTCGGAAGCAGAGTACCTCTTCTGCCTCCTTCTACACAGCAGCCTCGAGCATGAAGTCTGCAACCTGTTACATTTACAAAAACAAAACCAAAATTAAAAAAGACAAAAGAGATCGAGATCTCACACAAAACTCACCACCACAACAGCTACAGACAGACAGACAGACAGACAGACAGACAGACAACAAGCAACAGGCACAAAGCACTGTCGTGCTTTATTTTCTACCCTTAATTTTTTCTCTCTTTCTTTTGTTTCCAGCCTGGTTTGTCATTTTAAATAAGCCGCAAGCGGAAATTGTTTCAATCAACGCTTCCGGTGCCATCTTGCCAGTGACGTGCGGTGGATGAAATGGGTAGTCTGGGTAGGCATTACTGTCAGGCCACATTATTGAAAACATATTATATGTTAACCTTTAGGTGAGGTTCAGGGGACAGGAGGTAGGGCTCCACCTCCTTTCTCAGTTCGCACCAATTCAATTGCCAATCATATATAAACCCTGAGCACTCCCCATTCTATGTCTGTGTTTGTGTTTTTGTACCTGTACACTCAGTAAGACTCCTATTACTGTTTGAATTTTGGTTCTTAATTAAAATCAAAATGTTAAACGTACCGTATTATTCCTTCTCATCAGAGTCAGAAGGCTTGGAAGAAGAGTTTATTCCACAGGCTAGTACGTCTGTCACTTCTGTCCATATTTCTGTCCGTACTTCCAAAACGGATCAGTTCTGTCAAGGGCAATTCTCCTTTATGCCCCTATTTAGCAATATCTCGCTTCTTGTCTAGTCGTCGGCCAGATAATACTTCGGATCCTTTATTAATTAACAGCAACCATTGTGTAGTTACAAGAAGCTGGTTTTCGTCCCACCTGTCTTATCTCATATCGAAAGCAAGTCTGCCCCCGCAGTTCTACACTCCCCATTCTTTTTGAATAGGCATAGCTACCTCCGCAGCCAAAGTTAACATCAATCAACATATGATTAAAAGAATGGGGGGCATTGGTGGCTGCGGGGAGCCAGGGGTCCTTCTTTTTGGGGGCAAGTGAAGCTTCACTTCCCAACTTTGGGTCGGCCGGGCAACCTCGTCCTCCAAGAAGGAAGGTGAAGGTTCTCTACACGAGTCAGGGGGAACCCCCAGCCAAAAACCCTTTCCTTTCTAACACCTTCACTTTTTGTATGCTTCTCTCCCTCAGTTCACGTTCATTCGTTCGTTTGTTCGTTTGTTTATAGGTTACCCCGGGAAGGAGCCGAGCTATCCAGCTCGGAGACCGAATTGCTCAGTCCTGCACCTCCGGGATGGCGCTTCCTTCATTGAGCAATGGGATCCTGATGTTTACAGGAGCCATAGCTCCTGTCCAGTGAAATTATTTAAAATGCACATAAACCAGTATTGTTCTATGGCACTTGTTATATTGTACAAAGTGTGTTTGTATCTGTGGCAATGTGCCCCGCCCGTGTGCATTTGTGTGTTATATGTTGTATGTTGCGTGTGTTAATGATGGCGTATTGTAGTTGGTACATGGGATATAAATGGGTGTGTGCAGCACGAGTTATTTAAAATGTATAATTGTATTTAGGCACGAGGATTGCACATCACTTCACGTGCATCTAAAGTAATTAATGTGCAAGCACGAGGTTGCACATAATTAATTCACGTGCTAGGATTCAATATGAATAATTAATTAGTAATTGAATCCCGGCACTACAGTATATATAGATGCACATTTCACTCACTCGGGGTTGTGTGTTCGGTGAGTGGAGAACAGAAGTGAGGAAGGAGTAAAGGAAAGGAAAGGAAAGAAAAGTAAAGTTTATTTCACTCACCGTGTGTGTTTGTCTGTTCGTGCACTCGTCTGTTTACTGTTGTATCGTTTTGTTCGTCTATTTATTTTGGCCGCAAGTGTCGTTTTTATTTTACAAAGTGTTTTTGTGTTTGTTAAAACCTTTTATTTTCCCGTAATTAATAAACCGCGCAGCAGCGCTTTCATTCACTATTTCATCTCATCTGTCCTGTGTGTTATTCATTTCCTGGATCTGACGACACCACTCAGCCAGCCGTCTGTGACAGTATCTTAATCACAGAGCTTGTTTATTTAGTTACTTCAGCGTAAGTGATAAGATGGTGTCTCTGTCATACATACACACACTCGCTTACCGCATCACATATCTTAGCAACATTCTACATCAGGCAACATGTAACCTAGCAACCACAACAACATTGATTGCATTGCAAACTTAACAATCAGAATGGTAAGCACAATATCAAACAAACAAACATAACAGTACTATTCTTTCCCTCTCTATATTACTGTAGTTTAAATAATTAAGAAATTCAATTGGTAATACAAGCACAACATAGAATATAATAGACTAAAGGCAAAAGTAATAGTAAAACTTAGTAGCCACACAAAACTGCATACTGTATAAAGACTGTTATGCTTTCACGCTAACCACAGGTAGCCAAAATGTCAAAACATGTCCAACATCATTGCATACAAAACACAGTTTTATCAACACAAATCAATGAGACACAGAAAGCGTAGTCTGGGTTGCAGCATTTACATTTCAAAATCAGCTATTTAGCAAAAACTGTATTATACACGTTAAACAGCAATACATACCTTACAAAAAAAACTGCAGTCTTTTGGACACAGCAGTACTGCAGTTCCTTAAGATTGCATTTGTACTACTGCAGTTTGTTTTTTTTTTACTTCATAACTGCAGTATTTTTAATATTGCAGTTAAGTTACTGAAGTACCTTACGACTGATTTCACTTCCAGCAGTATGAATGCAGTACCATTAAAATAACCGGGCATTCTAAATGAAAAAAAAAGCAAAAACTGTTTTTAAATACTATATTTTAAAAATGTACATTTTTGAAGTTAATAAAATGTGGTTAATAAAACAAAGCAGCAACTTAAAATTTGATGACTTCAAAATGCAAAACAATTACAAACAACTGAATACTACAGAACATAAGTGTATGTTATTTTTTGTGGGTCATGCACCATTTCTTCTTGTGTTCCACTTGGAGCTGTAAAATGAGATGTTAAAGCATCATTAGGTGGTTATCTACATAAGAAGAAGAAAAAAAGCCACTAATTGGCTTTTTTTTTTTTTTTACTTTTGCAAAATTTTTTTTTTTTTTAGAAAAATTAAAATCATCCATTACAATTTTATTATAGCTTTCATTACAACAATTTGAAAGAACACATCAGAACTTCATAACATTAGCCCCTTTTTTCCAATTCGTCTCTCTCTCTCTCTCTCTCTCTCTCTCTCTCTCTCTCTCTCTCTATATATATATATATATATATATATATATATATATATATGTGTGTGTGTGTGTGTGTGTGTGTGTGTGTGTGCACTGTTTATTGTTACATTGATGTACATTGTATATAAACATATATACGCATATGTGTGTGGGGGGTGTGTACCTACCTTAATCTGTTTGTATAGCATACCTTTGTCAATAATTTCGTTCCTTTTTTTCCCCAAAGTTTATCCTCATTATTTAAATGTGTTCTTATAGTGGCTCTAATTAGGCTGCTTTCCACGTTAAATTTCAATCACATTCCTCGATCCTTTCCTTAAGGACCACATTTTGAAAATGGGAAAAAGACTTTTCTTTCAATCTGATTTAAAACTTTCACTTTTTAAAAACCTTTGTCTTTGCAGGTACCATTCCAAAGTTTAAAATGTATCTAGAGATTTTATTTATAGCAATGCAATATCCTTTATCCATTGTGGTAATGCTTTAAGAATCATAAATAGCAGTTTAATAGATATTCATAACTCATAAACCGATGTTCAGTAACATTTAAATCAAAATTCTATAGATAAGCAATAGGGGTGCCCCACAAAATGTAAATAATAAAAAATGAATACCATCAGATTCATTTCACTAGACTTGGGATATTTATTGGGTATTACATACAGTATCTAATGACTTTAAATGTTCATATTATAGAACTTCTATTGCAATTTACAATGTTTTGTAGATATGTATTATTTATTGTACTATGTGAAGCGTTTTGTGATGGTTTTCCACTATGAAAGGCGCTATATAAAATAAAGATTGATTGATAAAGATTGATATTAATGAGATAACTAAAAACTTTTTAATCTTCATTTATAATATAAAAAATAAATCCTTACTGCCTTTGTAGTTATCATACAAAGTACAGTTCCCTACATTTTTTTTCTACGATAGAACTGTATTTATTCAAGGAACAGATTCAAAGGAAAGGATGTTTCATATAGCACTCACCAAAGATATAGCTCTCAAAATGGAAATAGTGCTTTTTTGTATGCAGGACAAAGCACCGTCGGGCTCATTCAAGAGACCAGGTGAAAACTGCTGTACAAAAAATATGGACTTGTGTGATTTGCTTACGTTATTAATGTAATGGAATAGACCACATCAGCTGCAGTATAGCAATGTATAAATAGCAGTGTAATTCAGTATACTATGTGGTTCCACAGGAGAATTCATTATGCCTAGTTTTGCACATAGGAATCAAGCAATACTACTAATCTGTATTTGAAAACATATATAGATTGTCCGTGAACAATTACCTTTCCGTTCCTTGAGGTCTCTTTCTGCTTGCAGTCTCAACCGGCGCTTGTATTTGAGCTCCGACTGCAATTTTCAATGGCTGTTAACCTTTTTTGGTTAAAGTGAAGTTTGCTGCTCTCTGTCTCATCCTTACTGTTTGTGGAATCGCTTTGCGAGTCAGACAGAGTTGTTATTATCTATAAAAAAAAGAAAAAGAAAACATCACAGCAGTGACTGCATCCATGTAAGGAGGTGATTATAACAAACACATGTCAATACACTGCATGATATTAATCAAGTTATATTTTATAATAAGAAAACAATTGCCATATTATTATGCAATCTTAATTTATTTTAAGATTTTTTTGGGAAACTACAATGTGTCAAATTTTGTAAATTTGTAAACTTTTCTCAACTAAAATTAAAATGTTAAGTTTTTTGGTAGGAACAAAAAAGTTTTTTTGTTTGTTTGTTTTAATTGCACTTTAACTAAACTAAGTGCAGTGAAATCCACAAGCTGATTGTCTTAACACTAGTGCTAATATAACATCACATATAATTTATGTCATAGAGAACAAAGCAAAATAATAATAATAATAAATGTGAACAGAGTAATTCACAGAGTATCGGTGAAACGTGTATAGAGAGTGTTTTTTTTTTTATAGAGAGTGGTTTATAGCAGCCTCGATGAGCGCTATTTACTTGAAGGGGAAAAAGTGGATAGGAAAGCAAGTCTCAGTCTCATGATCGGGAACCTTGGTGACTGAAGACCCCCGAGACCTGGAAAACATAAAGTGTTAGTGTCCTACTCACAGGAGAGCTGCAGCGACGGCTTGGATGCAGATACAAACCCACAGGCGGGAGGAGAATGGCCCCGACTCGACAGGGCTGAACATACATGTGATCAAGTCCTTGAAGAAAGAAAAGATAAAGAGAGGCCCATATGATTACGCAGCAACGGCACTTAGAGGGGGCTTTATAGAAACAGATGTTAGACTCTAGTGCTGGGATGCACTAGAGTCTGTAATGGTGTTGAATCCCAGACAGATATGATCTAATGGTAGTGGGTGACAGCTGGTTGATGTCCCGGAGGTGCACGATGAATGCCAGGATCCCGTTGTGGTTGATCTGTGCCGGGATTATTCGGTGCTGGGTGCAGAATCGGGAGTATGAATTCCATGCTGTTCTGTATGACGAGTTGGTTGCTGGAGCTAGAGCTGTTGTCATGTAGCCCTGAGCAGAGAGAAGTAAACTGGAAAGGGATGAATTTATTCCATGATGAGGTGATGGAAGGGAGGAGGTTGCAGAGGGAGAGTTGCAGAGGGAGAATTAATGGATTGACGTTGTTTAAATCTGACGTGTGACAATAATGAGTTGAGTTTTGGGGAAAAAATGCAAAAAAAGGAAAAGACAGGAATTATTGTCCATCCTGTTATTCCGTTTCTGTCTCAACTGAAAACCTCAACAGTGCAAAATGTTCACACAAGCGACTGTGATAAGCTGTTTCGAGAACACTTTTGAATGTGGCTTGCGAGGAACAACCACACCTGGGCAGCTATGCACCAGCTATGTGTAAGTTCATTCCTAAGTTAGAATGTAAAGTCTCTACTAAGTCCTTAGTTGTCACTAGTTAGTTTAAGCGTTTTCCTTATGCCCTGTTCACACTAGCATTTTTTTACCGGTATTGTTGCGGAATTGTATCGAAATAGTAACGAAACACTGTGCAGGGCCGTGCTGCGGACCAAGAAGGACGTGTGCACACTCCGGTTGAAACTAGAATGGAGCCATGGGGAAGGAGGAGACACAGCATACCTGCCTGCTAGCAAACATGCAAGCCAGCAAGCCTGCCCATTAACCAGCCCAGCCGCCTGACAACCAGCACATCAGCCTGCCAGCTACCATGCCAGCCCGCAAGCCCGCCCGCCAGTCAGCCCTACCGCCTGCCAGCCAGCACACCAGCCTACTGTGCCAACCAGCAAGCCTGCCCACTGACCAGCTCAGTTGCCTGCCCACCAGCATACCAGCCTGCCAGCTACCATGCCAACCAGCAAGCCTGCCCGCTGACCAGCTCAGCCGCCTGCCAGCCAGCACACCCACCTGTCAGCTACCATGCCTGTCTGCCAGTCAGCCCTGCCGCCTGCCAGCCAGCATACCAGCCTGCCAACTGCCATCCAAACAGCAAGCCTGTCCACTGACAAGCTCAGCCGCCTGCCCGCCAGCATACCAACCTGCCCACTACCGTGCCGGCCAGCAAGCCTGCCCTCTAACCAGCTCAGCCGCCTGCCAGCCAGTACAACCACTTGCCAGCTACCATGCCTGCCTGCCAGTCAGCATACCAGCCTGCCAGCTACCATGCCAGCCAGCAAGCCTGCCCGCCAGTCAGCCCAGCCGCCCACCAGCCTGCCCACCAACCAGTCCAGCCACAGCCAGGCGCCGACCCCGGCCTGCTGGCCACCACATTTATCTGCCAGATGCCCTGCTCACCCACAAACCAGCATGCCACCCAGCCCCGCAGCATGTTCAGCCGTGGGCCAGACAGCAGCTCACCAGGTTGGGGAACTAACACGGGTCCAGGAGGGTGCCGGTGTGGAACGGGGTTAAGTTCAACTCCAGGAGGAGGCCCTGCGAGACCTCCGCCAGCGCAACGGAGAAGGACTCACCTCAGAACAACAAGAGCAATTGGAGGAGCTGGTTCATGAATACCAGGACTGCTTTGTAGCCAAAGCAAAGGACTGTACACCACATAGACACGGGACACCAGGCCCAGCTGTGAGAGAGCCCTATGTCTGCCCCTCGCCAAGCGAGACGAAACTGAGGCCCTCATCAGGGAGATGGCTGCCAACGGGGTAATTCAGCGCTTGGAAAGCCCACGGGTTGCCCCAGTCGTCTTGAGCGAGAAGAAGGATGGCAGCCTGCACCTCTGCGTGGACTACCACCGGCTCAATGCGGTCACCCGCAAGGATGCGTACCCCCTCCCAAGGATCGACGAGGTGCTGGACGAGATCGCTGGCTCCCGGTTCAGCTCACTGGATCTGCGGAGTGAGTACTGGCAGGTCGAGCTGTCTCTTGACGAGCGGGTGAAGGTGGCATTTACCACAGGACAAGGCCTCTGGCAGTTCCAGGTGAACCCCATTCGGGCTATGCAACGCCCCCGCGACCTTCGAGAGGTTGATGATGCCAGTGATGTGGAAATTGGGGCTGTCCTGTCCCAGAGAGGCCCTGAAGGGGAACAGGTCGTCGGATACTACAGTCAGGGCCTCAGCAGGACAGAGCGCAACTACTGCGTCACCTGCCGGGAATTGCTGGCCGCTGTCATGGCCGTCCACCACTTCTGAATGTACCTATATGGATGTCAGTTCAACATCCGGACGAACCATGCGTCGCTGCAGTAGCTATTGCAGTTAACTCTTTGCGGTCCATTGTCGGACTGGGTCCGACATTGCAATTATTCCTATCAGGTCCTTTGTTGGACCCTGTCCGACATCATCCAAAAAGCAAAAAGTCGTTTTTCTACTGAAAAAGCCGAGAAAACCATTCAATGGCCGAGTGGGAGCGAAAGGAGCCGAGACAAGCCGATAAAAAAATAAAAATTAAAAAAAAGGCGTATCTCATGAATAGTCATACTTGCCCCTGGCATCAGATGGGGCGGTCATATGGAAACAAGCTGGGTGTTACTGTATCAGCGCACAGAGACTATCACAGACATTTGCAGAGCTTTTTCGAGATGTTATAGCAATAATATAATGACTTGGATTGCATTATTGAGGAGTTTGGTGATAAAACGAGTCATCAGGAGATGATTGATCGGTATGTACGACTATTATTATTATTATTATTTATTTGGTAGCATATGTGAAAGCGATAGCGAGCAAAAGGGTGGGCGGGGCTGGAGATGCCTAGTGAGTGCTTTGTTGATATGCAGGGCCTTTTAAACCCGTTTGACTGTGGAAAAAAATACTTTTAAACAGCGCGTCTAAAATTAACTGCGCGTGTGAAAATAAATTAGACCTGGGGAGCCTGACGCACAATTAATAAATGGACCGCAAAGGGTTAAAGGAGCCGAAGGGACAGACCGCCCGGTGGATCAAGGCCCTGCAGGGGTACCAGTTTCAGTTCATACACCGGGCTGGAAGGCAGCACGGAAATGCGGACACTCTATCCCGCCGCCCCTGTGAGGAGGAACAGTGTCGGCACTGCACCCACCTCGAAGAGAGAGAGGCCATCAAGGCGACCCCGGAGAAAACCAATGTCGTCATTGCGGTCCAGAGGCCACAGCAGGAAGTACCAGCTGACGAACTGCAACAGCTGCAGGCAGCTGACCCAGAACTGGTCACCGTCATGGCCAGACTGATTGAGGGCCGGCGGCTGACATGGGAGGAGGTGGCACCCCTTTCCAATGAGGTAAAGGGCCTTGTAGGACAGTGGGACAAGCTGAGCCTGCATGACGGGACCCTCTTTCGTCTGTGGCGCCACCCGGTGTCAACTGTGGACTGTTGGCAGGTGGTGGTTCCTGCCGTACTGAGGGAGAGGGTGTTGCAGGCTGTGCACAGGGCACCGGCAGCGGGACACTTCGGGTTGACCGACCTTGCAGAGGCTGAGGGCTTTCTGCTATTGGGGCCACTGCCGGAGGGACGTAGAGACGTACGTCCGGAGGTGCGATGCCTGCACTGCCCGGAAGGGCCCGGGCCTCCCTCCAGTGCTATCAAGTGGGTGTGCCACTGGAGCAGGTGGCTATCAACGCGTTGGGCCTCTTTCCCAAGTCCACCGCAGGAAACAAGTTCGTCCCGGTCACCATGAACTAGTTTTACAAATGGCCTGAGTCTACGCCTTGCCTGACCAGTGTGCAACCACTGTCGCTACTGCCTTGTTGGAGGGCATGTTCTGCCGATTCGGGATGCCTGAAGAGCTGCATAGCAACTTTGAGTCGCAGGTGTTCGGGGAGCTATGCAAGAGGCTGGGGATCTACAAGACCCGCACCACCCCTCTTCACCCACAGAGAGCGATGGCATGGTTGAGCGGTTCAGCTCATGCTGTGGACCAGTCAGGATCAGCGGGACTGGGACCAGTACCTACCCTTGGCCCTCCTGGCCTACTGGTTGGCCACACAGGAGTCCATGGGGTGCACCCCGGCTTTGGTCATGCTGGGAAGGGAGCTGTGGACCCCGAAGGACCTCGTATTTGGACGACTGGCTCAACGGGGTTCACCGGTTCGTGATGGACCATCTCGAGGAGGCTGGCATGTGGTAGAAGCAGGCGTACGACATCCGGAGTCGGGGATGAGATTTTGAACCAGGGGAGCTCGTGTGGGTGCACTGCCCTAGAGGAAGAAATGGAGGAGCCCCATGTAAGGTGTTGGCACGGATCTCCGACGTGGTGTATCAGGTCCAGATGCGACACAGAGGGCGGCGGGTCGCACTTCAGTGGGACCGGCTGGCGCCCTACCGACCAGACGTAAGCACCGGCCCAGAAGAGGGAGGGATGGAGCCAGGGGAGCCCCACGAAGGAGAGACTGGTGGACGTATTGAGCCACCTAGGGGCGCTGAGCAGATACAGACACAGGATCCCGCCCCATCAGCTGGGCCTCACTGTAGGAGGACCCCGCAAAAGAAGGGGCCGGGAGGGGAGGACGGTTCAGGTGGAGGGGGCAGTCCGCCCCCTTGGGAGCTGCCGTTCACAGCAGAACCAGGAAAGGAGTCCCAGAGGGGTAAGAGGGCATGCCAACCCCCTCAGAGGTTTTGGGAGTAAGTGCGAAAGTGACCGGGATGGTTCACTGTTTAGAGGGGGCAGTGTAGCAACCTCAAGAGGTGGCGGGAATCTCGGAGGACTCCGGTTATGGACAGGTAGCGAGCACGCTGATTGGGAGGCGGGGAAAGGCTGCCAAGAGGTCACTTCCAACCAGATCTGAGAAGCGAGAGGGGGCGGGCCAGCATTAAAGAAAAGGGCTTGTAATCAGGAGGTCCCCAGTTCAAATCCTACCTCAGCCACTGACTCATTGTGTGACCCTGAGCAAGTCACTTAACCTTCTTGTCTTTCAGGTGAGACGTAATTGTAAGTGACTCTGCAGCTGATGCATAGTTCACACACCCTAGTCTCTGTAAGTCGCCTTGGATAAAGGCTTCTGCTAAATAAACAAATAATATAAGAGTGGCAAGAAAGACATGAGGAGGGGGAGAGAGAGATGACAGCCGAACTGATAGAAGCGAGGAGATAATAAGAGAGCAAGAGAACCACCACCATTATTACTGTCAGCCGTGAGACGGGCCCTGCCTACAGCTGAGGGAAGTGAGAGGAAAAGAGGGAAAAAACAGTGACGAGCCCGAGCATGTGTGTGTGTGTGTGCATGTCTTGTTCCTTCCCCCCCCCCCCCCATATTTCTGCCTACCCCTGTGCTCTTTCACCCCTCTATCCGTTATTCTAAATAAATACGGGCCACCTCACCCATTCACTACAATCACTGCCTCCGCCTGAGTCCATAAGGCCTGAACCCGTAAACATTACTATATATATATGTGTGTGTGTGTGTGTGTGTGTGTGTGTGTGTGTGTGTGTTATGATTAAAAAATAAATAAATAAATTCCCGCTCCTCCTAGTGTTGTCTCCCTGTCACTCCTTGTCACGTCTGACAACAAGCTGACAAGACAGAAGACAGCTAATTCAAGAATATTTTGTACTGGGAATTGCAGTTATGCCATTATATTCATACATATATATAGTATAAAATATTGAAATTTAAAACGAAGTTTAGGAGCTTTTATACATTATTGATCAATGCAGTATAACTTTAATAACGTTAATTAATGTTCTATGTCTCTGATACATTTGCTATTCATAAAAACCTAAACTATCTCAAATACTGTGTACATTGTACAGATAATAAATATAAATATTTAATTCTACATTAAAATGTATAACCCCGTGTGACAGAAATATAATGAATCTTGGTTGTAAATCTCCCTCCCGACCTGTGAGGGCGCTAAGCAGCGAGGACCGAGTTCTTTGGACGGGCTGGCCTGACAGTTCTTTCCCCGGGTCGGGAAGTCGGTCAGTCTGGAAGAAGGCAAGACTCCATTGCAAGAATGTATTGACCCGGAAGGAAAACAATGTAGCAGCCGCAGATTTAAAGGCAACTGCATTTGTTTACCAAGGGGTCATGCGTGACAGCATATAAGGGGGACGGAGAATCGTAATCAGTTCCTTCGCTTGGTTTTGTGAGTAGAACCAAGAAGGACAGTAAAATAGTACAGGGACTGTAAAACGTGAGTGTTGTGTTTTGTTTGTTTGTAATCGCCTTGTTTTGTCTTGTACATTGTTAGATGGCTAAAACACGTTTCTGGAGCTGTTGCCAAGGGCCAGCACTGAACTGGAACATCACTTCACCACTGTCACTAAATAAACTTGTATCACCCACCACGAGCACTACTGCATGCACCCAGGACTGGTGACCGTGTTAGTATATTGTGGGACGGATATTTGTGTTTATTATTTGGGACTGCAACTGTAACCGCTCTGTGTGTGTGTCTCTTTCCTTGGCTAGTAAGAGCTGAAACCTGCATCTCTCTTTCCCTGCCTGCGCTCACACTCCAGCTATCCTATATCTGCGTTGTGTTGATGTTACTGGATGGTTTGTTAAAAAGAATACCACTGGAGATCAAATGCTGGAAGACAGCGACGTTTATTTCTCTCTGTATAACAGAAAATGAAAGAAAATAAGCAAAAGATGGCTCATTTCACCATTCATCTCCCCTCTAGAGTCCAGTAATCCATTAACATTCACATTAATTTCAGTAATGACATTAAATCAATTTAAAAGAAAATACAAATTCACAGACATTGCCGAAAGAAATCACATTTTAAACCAACACGAAAACAAAATACATTTTTTAATTAAAATACAGAAAGACAACATACCTGCATAACAGAAAATGAAAAAAAAAATAAGCAAAAGATGGCTCGGTTCACCATTAATCTCCTATGATGTAAAAAAAAACTTCAGAAATATTTAGAAATTGCCATCTTTTAAAAAAAATGAATATAATGAAAATACTTCATTTCACAAACTCAGTCGCAATATTGTACCATTACACATTGAATTATATTCATGAGTATTACTTAACTACATTCCAGCAAAATAGTTCATATAAAATAATAAATAACAAAGAAAGAAAATAATGCAGCCTACCCCTCTAGAGTCCAGTAATGCAATAACTCAGGGTTGGCGTGCATTTTAATATAAGACTACATATTAGTACACTCTAAACAGTAGTGGCTGCAGTGAAAACGTGGCACTGGATCAGGATCTTTGGTGTAGGATTAATAGTGCACTATATACCGGTTACACAAACCTGCTGTTATATGCTCTGTGCTCTACACATTGTTGAGTATTGCAGGGGATTATTATTTGGTCACCAGGCATGGATATAAATAAAAAAACTATTTCTGAACCGGATTATAACTCTCTGTGTTTCATTACTGCACTGCATCACCCCTGCACCTGAACGTACCACTTACCTCTTTGCCACACCCTGGTAAAAAAAAAAAAAAAAAAATTCAAATAATTCATATAGGAACTTTAACATTATTCCTTTAAGACATTTTTATCTTATTAAATCCTATAAGAAACTTTAGACTCTAATAGGATGTCCTATAATTATCAAGAGGATGTATGTGGTCTTGCAGGTATCCCAGCACGCACTCAGTCCGACTAGTGCGTGCCGGGGTACCTGCGTCCACTTCTGACACCAATGTAGCCTGGTGAGCAAGTCCGGAGTGGACTTGAGGCTGGCAGGGGAGAGTGTTGCATGCACGGTGGAAGGCAGCCGCAGGGCTAGTAGGTGACGTAATCACACACGAAGACATAAGCCCGATATATGCTCCTTGCAAAGGAGCTGGCTTTTTTGTACAATGGTAACAGTGCTTTGCTTTAGTGTGAGAGTTCCCGGGTTCACGCCCGCCCTCCGCCTGTGAGGATTTCCTCACTCTGTGTGATGCACCTGCCTGCGTTAACCGAGATCGCTACACTATTAACAAAATCATCTTCAAAGAGAAGCTCACGCAGCAAAAGTTACTGATCATGTTGTATTTTGATTCTACGAACTGCTTTCACCTCCCTAAAGGTATGCGTAAATTTTAAGCAACAACTAAGTCTTATTTTATAACTAGCATAGCTGGTGCAACCCGTGAAAAGATAGTAATGTGCAAAATCAAAGTTAGTAAAGACTTACGCTTTAACTAAGAAAAGCTGGAGTAACCCAGCCCTGTACATTCCCGCCTTTGGGACAGATTCTGAGGTAAAATACAGGTAAGTGTCCAAGCATCATCAATTATTATTATTATTATTATTATTATTATTATTATTATTATTATTATTATTATTATTATATACTAGTAAGTATTAATAGTATTGTTGATTTTACTATAAATTATAATTTAGCCGACTAAAAAATAACTTTTTACAGGTTTATTTTTTTAGAACATAAGAAAGAAACTACTTCAAGGAACAGTGCTACCCGAAGAGCTTTACTACAAAGAGACCATGCTCACGAAGTCCAATATGTCTTGGATGAGGTAAATATAAAAAAAAATGCATTAATCATCAATATCTCTTCACACACACTACCTGGGCATACATCTAAAGCACCCCTTATGTATTACATTAATTGCTAAATACCAAGGCAAATATTTTGTGTCGAAAAGCTAAACAGTATACACAATTGACACATTTTATATTTGTGTGTCCCAGTTAATTTTTAAAATATTTGTTTTTACTATGAATTGGTGCGTAGATGGAGAATTAATTAATTAATTAATTAATTAATTAATTAATTGAATGTCGGTGAACCAGATCAAAGTTTTCACTCCAGCATTAAAGCGATTAATGTAAACCGGATTAATACAACCAGTGGCAAACCGAAAATCTTCACACCCCGGCAACAATTTGAGACCCTGTGTTTATTACGTGAAAATGTCTCTGATGATGCATCTCAAGAAATGCTTGCAAATAGAGATGACACTGCATTGCCATCATCAAGAGAGGTAAATATATATATATATATATATATATATATATATATATATATATATATATATATATATATATATATATATATATATTTTTTTTTATAAATCTATTGGGAAAATTGTTTACAAAAATTACCTATTTTTTAATTTCTTTATACATTTAAGAATTGCAACCTCATTTAAATCAATGAAATGACTGTAATTACTTTCTGTTTGTTTACTGCAATTTCCATTTCAAATGATATAACAATGACAATTATTTTTACATCTCTTAAATCTAAAACAGTTTCTATATTTGTTCACAGGAAATACAAATTCCAGATGGTGACGGCACTCTCTACCCAGGAGCAAAAATAAAGGAGAAAGTCTGATCGCACTGCTGGCATTTATGCTTCTCCATCATGTTACAAAAGTTGCGTTTCAAGATTTATTGTCTTTGCTTCAGATGCATCTTCCACAAAATAGTTTGCCTTGCACAAATTATTTGTTCAACACATTTTTTTCTTCAAATGAAGACTAGGAGATGCATTACCATTGCTGCAACACAGCTTGTGGTGCCTACATAGGTGTAGTCTATGATGATAAAGTTTGCTGTTCCATTTGTGGAAAATATTACCAGTAATAATACAAAATCAGGTAATTTTTTTATGTATGCGCACCTGCAAAAATAATTGAACAATGTGTTTGAAAATCATGTTATCTGTGAAAAACTGTGTGTTAAGAGGCAATCTAGTGGCTATATGAAAGATGTAACTGATGGGACATTGTACAAGGCAATGTTACAGAATCAAAATAATATATCCCTTACCTGGTGGCATTCCAGTGTTTGAATCATCAAATTATTCAATATGGCCAATACAGTGCATGATCAATGAGATTTTGCCATCCGAAAGGCATGATTTTATAATCGTTTCTGCACTGTGGTTTGGTACAGCAAAACCCAAAATTGAGGTTTTCTTGAAACCATTTTCAGATGAATGTCTAACTCTAGAGACTAATGGTTACCTCTGGTACAACAACCAAAAAAAAATGGTAAACACAAACTTTCAGGTCATCAACCTGATATGTTCTGTGGATTTGTGGCAAGGGCATCTGTGCAGAATATGAAAAAATATAATGGAGGGTATGGGTGCAGTTTTTGCTTTCACTCTGGAGAAAGAGTTGAGAAAGGGGGTGGTACACTAGGGTTTACTCTCTTACACTTCTTCTTCCTCAAGAGAGAACACATAATAACATTCTACAGGATGCTGAATTAGCTTCCAAAGTTACAGCAGTGAATGGTGTCAAAGGACCTTGCATGTTAATGATACTTTTGCACTTTGACATGGTAGAAAGCTTTGTTCCCGACTACTTACACTGTGTCCTCTTTGGGGTTGTAAGACAGTTTACATGTCTGTGGTTTGACAAATATGGGCCATTAGTTTACATAACAAATTCTAATGCTACACAAGAGATTGACCGTCGTTTGAAATCTGTTAAATAACTCGGTTACCACGGTCAATCCATCAAAGGAAAACCTGGAAAGGGAGTGAATGGAAATTGTTTCTTTTTCTTTCTCCTTTCATTCTTAAAGTCTTGCTTCCTACTGTTTATTTTAACCACTGGATAGTGCTTGTTCATGCAATATATTAATTGACAAAGAGCAGCATTAGCAATTTTGACATTGAGAATTCTCACTTAGATCTTTGTGAATTTGTGCTTCTGGCAGAGTCATTGTACAGTAAAGGGGACATTGCCTTTAATGTTCATCTTTTGACACATCTGGCAGACAGTGTTAAAAGACAAGGTCCCTTGTTTCTCACTTCGACATTTCCATTTGAAAGTAATGCTGGCAGGCTGCTAAAACTTTTCTATTCAAATCACCAGGAGCTTAACAAAGCTAAAAATTCTCAGAAATGTGTCCAAAAATTACATACAAGATGGAAGCATTGTGAATGAGTTCCTGGGAACAGTTCTTAGAGGATATTCTTTCTGTAATAAAGCTTAGAGAGCTCAAGAATGCAGCTTTTTTTGGTCATGGAGAAACACCAGAACTACCTGTATCACACCAAATAGTGGTTCAGCAGCATACTGGTGCAGAAGTATTGTGCCCAAAAGGTATATATTACACGCAATTTGTTTTTCAAGGAGCTTTGTATTCCACAGATGAATACAGTTCAAAGTATTCAAGATGTAACTCATTAGTTACAACTTTGTCAAATTGTGTTCCAAACATCAGACACATTGTTGTCATAAAATCTCAGTGCAATTGTGAAAATGCAACTAGCTGCACTTGAACTGAAAACGTTGTGGTCCTTGCAAATGTTGCTAGAACACTACCTTTGTTTAAACGAAAGACAAACGTGATGTATGAACGTGATTAATATTAATATATTGGCAGTTTCAAAAGTAACTGTGAAGTGATTGTCACTGACTGTTTCATTGTTTTAGGTTGACGTACTGTAAAATGGTCCTGACGCCACCTGAGTTTTGGGTTGTTGCAGTTGGGTGCAATTCAGTAGCATCATCCTAACAGCTCAGTACAACTACACTTTGGTATACTGGGAATGCCATTATGTATGAAGAATCCTTATCAACAGTTCTACAATAAAACAGAACAAATGTTTAAAGTACAAAATAATAAATTATGTATATTCTGTAAAGATTGTATCTCTCTGTGACAGGATGCGAGTGATGCGGTGCAACAAATACAATGTCCAAACAAGATTCTCCCAAAAATATCTGTGTTTTATTGGCAAACAGTCCCAAATAATATTAATAATAATAATCTCAAAAACACAGCAGTTTGCCCTGTTTCTCAAGACACACAGTTTCATGAATTAATCCAGTTACATTTCCAATACACGTTCATGTATTTATGTCCCACAACCCGCAGCAGTACCAAGGACAGCGACTCCAGGAGACTGGGAAGGATGGCACTACTTGGGAAATTATAAATCCCGGTGTTGACGCTGTGGGAAGATGGGCTGCACATAATGTTTCGACTGAAACTTCATGTCCCACATCGTAAGCAAAATGCAACATTGATAACACTTTCAGTGATTTTCATTTATTGATCAATATGCGAAAGCTACACCACATTCAACGCTGTACTGTAGCAGAGGCACATAGGATACAAAACGATGATTCCAGGAGGAATTAGAAGTAGACTAGTCAGGCTTTCAGAAAATACAACTTTAGGAGGCATTTCTTGTTAATAGTTGGTTAGAATGTTTGTTCTTTACCCCTTGCACTCAATTCACAGCAAGTTTCTTCATAAAATCCAAAAGCCGGTGCGTTGACTTAACAACAATAAACTATATCTCCCTCACATTGGATGTTCGCTCTCATCAAAGAAGCAAGTTCAAATAATTATTAGTTCATATTATTTTATTTTTGAGGTTAAAAACACATAAAACGAACATGTTTCGAGCAAACAATGTCCGTCCTCAGCATTTCCCTCATCATACTGACAGCTGCATTTTATTTAACCAAATCTTAATTCATTCTCATTTAACACATAGCACCTGTCAATTATTTCATTGCGTAATCATATATTTGTTACCATAACAGCTGCAGTATACCCGTCATAATAACGAATAGTATTTAAATCACCATAAGTTACAAAAACATATAAATCAATGTCATTGATAGATAGATATCAATCTATTTACTACTCAAGATACAAAAATACTTAATTTACCAATATACCCAAATCAATCACACAATTTGTACAACATATACACGAATAAGAACAAACACATCCACAAACACACTCATACATATATATACTGTATATACCTACATACATATATACATACATCCAAATACAATATATACACACATACACATTCACATTTACATGTATGTATATGAAGAAAAAACAATAGTAACCAATTATCTTTCAAGTAAGTATCCTAGAAATCTTGTAAAGTTATCTTACTACATCAAGAAAGGGATTAAGTCCAATTCCTTATTCATACCAAAGGGTGTAATTGTATTGAGAGTATAAGTCCAAAAGGCCTCACGTCTCAATATTTTCTGATTAATATCACCACCCCTGCTTCCTATACAGACCTTCTCAATACCAATGCATTTCAATGCTTGTACATTGTGGTTAAATTCTTTGAAGTGTCTAGCTACCAATTCTTTGAAGTGTCTAGCTACCAGTGATGTGAAATCATTTCTAACAGCACTTTTATGTTCCCCCAATCAGATTTTTAACTGTCTTGTGGTCTTACCTACATAACCAATTCCACACAGGCATAATAAAAGATAAATAACATTAGTACTGTTACATGTCAACCTTGTATGGATCTTAAACCTTTTCACTGTACTTGAATGGACAAATGAATCAGTTTTCATCAAGTTGTTGCAAGAGGCACATTGATTGCAAGGATAGCAGCCTGGTGTAATTGGGAAGAAGGGACAGGGTAGTTTAAAATAGTCTGCATGGACTAAATGGTCCTTAAAATTACATGCCCTGCGATAAGTAAAAAGAGGAGGATCCCAAAAGATAGGCAACAACCTTGAATCAGTAGAAAGTATATGCCAATGTTCACGTATAACAGATTGTATTGCACTACTTTGTAAACCATATGTTGACAAGAAAATTACTGAAAAATCCTTTTTACTTTTACATGTGGTTTTCAAAAAATCATCTCTACTTCTAGAACTTACTGTTTGTAATGCCTTTGTTAGCCAGGTATCGGGGTAACCTCTCTCGACCACCTGACCGATTTATTAATAGTGACGTGCTCTACTGGGACCAGCTGATTCCTCCCATTCTCTTTGCTATCAGAGAGGTACCTCAGGCTTCTACTGGGTTTTCGACCATTCGAGTTGCTGTATGGGCGATGACCCTGGGGCGTACTTGACCTGGTCAGAGAGATGTGGGAGGAGCAGCAGGATAATTCGACCAAGTGAGCAGCAGTGTGGAGTAGTGGTTAGGGCTCTGGACTCTTGACCGGAGGGTCGTGGGTTCAATCCCAGGTGGGGGACACTGCTGCTCCAGTAAAAACCCAAGTATGAATGGGTAATTGTATGCAAAAATAATGTGATATCTTGTAACAATTGTAAGTCATCCTGGATAAGGGCGTCTGCTAAGAAATAAATAATAATAATACTGTCTGTTATGTGTTGGACCTGCGCAAACGTCTTGAGTCTGTGGGGAAGTGGGCGCATGACAATTTGCAGCAGGCTCAATGCAGACAGGAGGATATATAACAGAGGAGCCTGGTTATGCAAATTTCAGCTTGGGGATAAAGTGCTTCTATTGTTACCCAGGTCTGAGTCTAAACTTCAGGTCGAACCAGGTTTGGGGGAATAAGAGAACCACTGTCACCATCCATACTTTGAAGGGTTTTCTCTGCTAAAGCTGTGTCTACCATGAGAATTCCCTCATAACTAATGCAGTGGCCAACTTTATGGAACAGTTGAACAAGTTGTTTGGATCTTGTTGCTTGATGGTGTGTGCACCCAAGCCTAATATTATTTATTTCTTAGCAGACGCCCTTATCCAGAGTGACTTACAATTGTTACAAGATACCATATTGTACAGATATCACATTATTTTTTTTTACATACAATTACCCATTTATACAGTTGGGTTTTTACTGGAGCAATCTAGGTAAAGTACCTTGCTCAAGGGTACAGTGCAGTGTCGCCCACCTCAGATTGAACCCATGACCTTCCAGTCAAGAGTCCAGAGCCCTAACCACTACTCCACTGCCCAATGCTTTGCTGCCCGTTTCTTTCCGCCATTTACATAATATACAAGGTCTGCACCTTGCTCTTTAGTGATTCTTGCTTTTCAGGGTTTTCATTATCAGCATCAACCTCAAGAACTGATTAGCCTTTATACAGTAAGTGGAGGAACATGTACAGGCTGTCAGCAATGCAACCAGCTGCACTATCTTCACTCACATTGAAACCTTTGTGACCAAGGTGTGCTAAAATATCTCTGCATATTTTTTGTGCAACATGTACCAGTGAAAGAAAGATGTCCTCCTGAGGATGGTAAACGGAGATCGACATCTCATCATCCTGCAATTAATCTGTCAGATGTCAGATAGGTACATAGTTATTAGGGATGCACCGAATCCAGGATTCAGTTTCAGATTCGGCCCAAATACCTACTTTTTGAGCAGGGTTCAGATTCAGCCGAATGCTGAGGATTCAGTGAACCGAATCCGAATCCTATATCCACCCAGACGCAAATCCATTTTAATACATCCCTCCAATGTGTGCAGTTCTTCTTTAAATAAAAGACACGAATCCGGTATTGAACGTAACTGTTGTATTTAATAATAAGAACATGTTTGATGAACTCTGTCATAGCTCTCAACTCTCTAAATTACTGGTGGCGCACGCACTAAACACGTCAAGCAGCTGCTGTATGCAAACATACCCCCATATGCAACAGCACATTCACATCAAACTTGTGCAGTAAACCTGTAATATATAGTAACGGCAAACTGTTGTAGACTTTTGTGCTTTGTTGCTTTGTCTGTCAAACATGTTCTAGATATCATACTGAAAAAAAAAAAAAAAAATCGGTGCACAGAAATATATATTTTTTGTAAGTTTACAGCTGTCAGATGTGCAAGACGTTGTTGAACAATATGCTTTAGTAAATTAAATTATGTTATTATAATGTGCCAATACAAGTCAAACCATTTGGGAACTGATGTGTTTTATTAAAATAATGTGTAAACTATTTTGTAGCCTATTTGATATGTGTTACACAGATGGTACATTTAAATCAATCTGGGTTTTATTTCGCAGGGAGATTCAGGTCACTCATCACGGTATTTTTTTCCTCATAGCTCTCAGATAGGGTTGCCAACAGGCTCCAGAATCTCAAGACACTATAAGGCAGGTCAGGTTTTTTAACTCACCTCTCTAAACTGCAATGCATTCGACATGTAAAGTGAGTGTGAATTGCTTGAGCACTTTAGTAAATGTATTTAATTGTTTAATTGTGGTGGCGATTCTATCCGGAGAGCCTCGTAACAACAATTAATCGTATTGCTTGAATTTTTTTATACATTAAACAATATCTATCAAAATAGCGGAACACCATTATTATAGATAACTTTGCACTCACCTGCACTCTTTCATTTAACCTTGTGACAGCAGGTAAAGTTTCTATTTGCGCTCATTATTTGTTCACTCATTTTGAGTGTACTCTCTGTTTGTTTATTTTTAAACATTTTAGGCTACCAAAATTGGGACCTTATCTGCTAGATAGACATAAATAATTTGTTTCTGTTATAATATTGTATATTTAAGTGTGTTATGCATATAAGTACCATGTCTAGGTCTCAGCAGCTCCAAATTATATTAAAAACAGTTGTTACCAAATTGCGATTGTAATACATAATAATATGTGACATGTAAATGATGTTGATTTGCAATTTTGAGGGTCAAAGAGTTTGGTACAGCTTGGTAACAAGCAAATTTGGATTCAGAAGGTTCAAATGCTTATAGAGAATTGATTCTCAGTTTTCCATCTAGTCTAAAGCATTTATTGCAATCCTGTATGTTCGTGGAGCGTATAGTGACAAAAGCTTTTAGCTGGAGAGCTTTTGCACAGTGGGGAATTGCTTTTTTATAGAGAATGTCAGAGAATCATTTGAGAAATTTCTGAGAGATTTCTGTGTTTTGATTTGAGAGCAACGAGAAGCGCCCACTTTCATACAGATAAATTTGCCCTGGCATCAGGAATTTGGAACGGCTTCATTGAAAACAGCGTTGCCTCCTACAAGTCGGGAGAGAAACCTTACAGTGGGCGAGCAGCTGTTTCCGACAAAAGCATGGTGTTGCTTGACACAATATATGTCAATCAAACAAAAGTTCTGGCTGGCAGCAGATGTCGAAATACGTGGTGAATGGATACCCCTACCTGGGCAAAGATAAAACTCGCCCAGCTGGTCAGAGACTGGGTGACAATGTGGTACTTAGGCTGATGGAACCGTATTTAGAAAAAGGGAGGAATGTTACCACTGACAATTTTTTTACTTCACTACAATTGGGAAAAAAATAGCCTTGTTGGAACAGTGAACAAAGGAAGATAGCTTCTATCATCTGTAGTCCAGTACAATTTTGAAACACAGTGACTGTGCTACGCTAACTGTTTACAAGTGCAAGCCGAGAAATAATGTAATTATTCTCAGCTCTCTTCATATGTCAGTTGCCATCGGGACTGTTGACAAGAAAAACCGAGACTGGATTTCTACAATGACACACAGTACGGAGTGGAAGTTTTAGGCACGTCAGTACTCAGTGAAAGCCGGTTCTCGTCAGTGGCCAGTTGCTGTATTTTACAATGTCCTGGACCTGGTAGCCATCAATTCCTTTGTTTTGTACAAGGAATGCACCAGGGAAAATATCAGTAGGAGAGATTTAGAAAACAGCAAAGCAGCAGGCAAATGCAGATCAACCTGGATTCAGTGCTGCAACCAGTGACACAGTGATGTTACTTTAAAAAAAAAGATGATTACACACTAGTTTCTTTTGAAATGTTTATTTTATTATAGTTTTTCATTTTTTGTAGTTTATATGTGGTAAGTTAGGAAATAAAAAAATATATGTTTCATGTTTGATATGATATGCTTGAATAAAACTTTTGAGTTGTATCCGATAGTTTGTCTTTCATTTTAATATTGATAATTTAATATTTCCCTGGCATTTAATGCATCTAGTTCCCTGGACTTATATAGAGAGTTCTCTGGCACATCGATTGTATATAGGTCCTCTCCCACAATTTAAAGATAATAAAAAAAAAACCCTTTACATGAAAACAAAGCATGCAAAAGCAATGAGTGGGCAAAATATACATGTCTCCTCATATTGTCCCCATTTGAAAATGTTGGCCACCATAGAAGTTCACTTGGCCACCAGGTTTTGAAAGCTAGTGGCCTAATGGCCACCAGCATACAAAGTGATTTGTCCCACCCTGGTTGAGCATAGAAATTGGTTTGGGTTACCAAATATTCAAAAATGTCATCAGTGATGAAAAACTGGAAAAAGTTTTTCCCAATTAATTGGGTAAAGTCCAGTTGTGTTCACATAAAAAAGACAGGTGTGCCAGATAAAGGGGGTATTTGAGGCTGGATGATGTTTGGAGGGGTCCAGTGGTAGAATGGCTGAAATCTACCACCCCTCTGTCCAGGTCCACCTGTTCTGGGTTCAGGCAGTGGCTCAGGCTCAGTTTCCATAGGCTCACTTGGCTCATATTCACTGCCAGTCATCTGGCACAAAATCACTGTCTGAGCCGGACTCCATTAGGAGGTTAGCACTCACTGCACCGAGCCGCTTTCTTGCCATTTTCCAATCTGTGAAAAATGCTCAAAAACCAGCTAAACTGCTGTTTGTCTTCAACACCAACACAACCAGACACAATAAAGTCTGAGATTCAAGGTTTCAAATCCAGTAACTAATAAAAAAAAACTAGAGATGAGCATCAAGACACCAAACCACCGGAGCTACCCTGCAGCCCTTCATCATTAATTGGGAAGAGGTGGGCAAGGGGACTGGCGGCCGGTTGAAAAGCCTTCTCCGACTGCAGCAGAGAATCAACCTGGAGCTCCCCCAGCTGTGGCCTGCAGAAAGGAGGCCCCTATTGCCAGCAACAGCCGAAGAAGCTCAGCCACTGCCTAAGAGAGTGGACTGCGACACAGAGCAGAAGACTCCCTAACAGCCTGCCTCCTTCCCCAAGCCAGCTCCGAAGCTGCCGCGATTCAAAGGCACCTCTTCGCTGGAAGCCTTCCTTCCAATTCAAGCTATTTGGCATTGAATATGAGAGGGCGTCTGTGCCACCCTGATTACAGCCCTACAGTGATGCTTCGGTGATAGTGAGCCACATCTCAGTCTGCAAGCTCAGCTCCAGAGCCGGACAGTGATCTCCCTAGATTTCCACAGTGGGTACTGGCAGCTCGAGCTGGCCCCCGAAGCCCGCCCAAAGACTGCCTTTCCACCGGGAAGAGACTATGCCAGTTCAAGGTCCTCACCTTTGGACTGTGCAAAGCACTACAACATTTGAGAGGTTAATGGAGAAGGTGCTGACCAACATCCCCCTCCAGAGCAGTCTTGTTTACCTGGATGTTCATGCCGCCCTTTGAAGGAGCTGAACTTGAGGAACATGCTACAGTGTCTCAGGGCAGCAGGACAGGCTGCACATGGAAAAGTGCAAATTTATGCAGAGAGAGGTCACTCTTCTGTGACAGAGTGGGAAGAGACAAAATTGAGGCAGTCCACGAGTGGTCAACCCTTACCTATCAACACCAGCTGCGGGGCTTTTTCGGACTCGCCTCGGCGCTTCATCCCTTAGTTTGCCAGTGTCACCATTCCCCTGCACTGCATGCTGTGTGCTATTTGTCTGGACTGAGCAGTGTGAGGAGGCACTGACCTGGGCCCCTGTACTGATGCTGCCCGCACCAGAGCTGTCCTTTCTACTTGACCATCCTGGTTCTGACACCAACTGTGAACAGGATGGCTGCAGTGGTGATGCTAGACAAGAAACAGAAACCAAAACAAGTAATGGCGGGGCAAACTGAGATGCTACGGCACTCAGCTTTTTATTAAATAATAGAAACAAACAGGTTTACATTTTCAAACAAAAGGGCATGTTGGCCAAAAGAACACACAAATAATAACTCAAATAACCAAACAAGTTGTTTTAAGCTTTCTATGTTTTTAATTACCTCCGTTCTCTTGACTACCGTTCTCCACTCTGAACACACTCTTCACTATGCAGCCAAACTGCAGGTCTTTTTATATTTGTGACCGAGGGACTAACTAACTATCAATTATTATATTATCCCTCGGTCACATTCTGCACGGATTTACTATGGATGTGTGACTGTCAGCTAATTATACTGTATATTATGTAGCTGATCATTCACGCATTCCCACAAGGTATTTAAAACATAAACAAATAATGGCAGCGGCATCTCACTCGTCCGGCCAAACAGTACATAAATCATAATAATACAATCATAAATCATAAAAATAGCGCACTGTGGCGGAGTGTCCCGCCCCTATGTATTATTATTTGTATTTTTGTTTGAAGCGCGGGTAAAAGCGCCGCGTCTTTTTATATTTATATTTAAAAACCCTGTGAGGATGCATGACTGATCAGCTACTGATTATTTAACTAGCTGACAGTCATGCATCCTTACCAAACGCGTGCAGACTGTGGCCGAGGGGTAATAAGATAAACAGCTAGTTAACCCCTCGGCCAGAGTATAAGAACCGACAGCTGTCTGTGCTGCGGTGTGGAGTTTTGGAGTAGAGAGTACGGGAGAGCGGAGAGAGAGCGCATAGACGACGCAAAACAATTGCTAAAACGTGCTGGTTTAGCCAGCACGCCACTTACTTGTTTGTCTGTTTATTCGTTTGGCCCTCGTGCCCTTTGGTTTGTGTTTTGTTTAAATCTTTTGTTTTGTGTATTTGTTTATTAAAACGCTGAGTGCCATAGCATTCAGCTTCACCCGCCCATCCATTGTTTTGATTCAGTTACTTCCTGGTTCGTGACGTCACCACTGCGAGCCAGCCTGCCACACGCACAAATATACATTTCGGCAGGGCTCCCCGTCACACATACCTATAAACTGCAGCCTCTGGGTCTGCTTCCTGACATTCACCAGCCTTGGCTGTGACGCTATTCACACCCTTATTATCCATAAGAGCTTCTCGATGAGCGATCTCGAGCGAAATAACGGCAATCCAGCGTTCATTAAAATTTTAATAAACTTAGCTGGTCTGTTGGGCAGCACTTAGCAAGCATTTTTGAAGCTGTGCCAGGTATGTCTTATATCAATTAAGGGGCTAATCCTCAAATTAGGAGGAATTTTTAAATGTTTTTTTAATGTAGAAGAATGTCTGCACATAATAATTAAAAAAAACCCATAAGTTATACATGCAGAGCTTAGCAGGAATAACCCCAGAGTTAACTATTCTGTGTTTTGGAAATCTGCCACGTTTTGAGGATTAAAATATCTAGTGTGTATAGGAATAACCCCATATGTACTGAGGGAAAGGGCAAGAGCTTGAGTGAATGGAAAGCAGAGAAGAAAACCACACGCTGATAAATGATAGAAGGATAAGGGAGCAGGAAGGGGGAAGTACTGGGATAAGACAGACAAACAATGTTGTACAACAGATATAGAAACAGAACAACAGTAGAGACAGCCAGTTGCGGCGTTTGTCCAACCGTGGCCCCATGCTAAGCTTGATTCCGGGTACCCCATTCTTACCAGTAATACTACACTATGATACCATAACTTTCAAACAGGACAACAATGACATTATTAAATATATTACATTTTACTACACCAATCACACAAATAAAAACACCCACAGAGACAGTTAGAAATGCACCTTTTTTGTTTTCACAGTGACAAAGTCTGTAGTTATAGCTGGATAATCTCATTTTCGGCAAATCTGGTGCACGATCAATATCTGCCCTAATCCAGTGAAATGTTCCTGCGACATTGTATAATGCAAATAGTTTTTTTTTTCATTAATTTCATGTTCAGGCAAGACTAGCTTCTCTCCCCTGACGCTACTGTGACAGGCACAGTCAAAAGCAGATGCAAGTCAATAATACTGAGGTTAGGATTCAGGTTCAGCATATTTCTCTTGTAGATGTGTCAATCAATCAATCAATCTTTATTTTATAAAGCGCCTTTCATAGTGGACCACCATCACAAAGCACTTTACAAAATGCAGTAACAGCAAGAAAAGCCATAATACTTTAAATACAGAGAAGTACATAATAAATGATATACAGTAAAAAACAATGCCTAATACAATACCGTGAAAAATGCATAATACATGAAATAGTAGCAACAACACAGCAGCTAATAGTAGATATCAAAAAAGAGCATGGAAAACACAAGAGAATAGGTGGGTCTTGAGAGTTGATTTAAAGCGAGCGACGGTGGGAGCGTCACGTACCAAAGGTGGGAAAGAGTTCCAAAGCGTCAGAGCCATGAAGCTAAACGAGCGTTCTCCAAGTGTGGTGCACTTTTGCTTGGGGATAACAAGCAGGCCTGTCGGAGGACCTCAGCTTGTGGGCAAGGACATAGCGGGTCAGCAGGTTGAGGAGGTACTCAGGACCTGTGTGATGAAGGGCATTGTAGGTGAGCAGGAGAGTTTTGAAAGTAATCCTGAACTTTACAGGGGGCCAGTGCAGCTGGGCAAGACGGGGGGTGATGTGTTCATGTTTTTTTACATCTTCTGAACTTGAACTAAGTCAAACATTGCAAGAGGCGAGGACGATACATTGGCTGAAAACGCATTTATTTAAATTTATTTCCAGGTTCATTGAAACACGCAACCCTGTGAGACACCTGTACATGTATTCCCAGCATATGTAATGCAAATTTTGTTTGGAGTGTGTTGAAATTATTATTATTATTATTATTATTATTATTATTATTATTATTATTATTATTATTATTATTATTTATTTCTTAGCAGATGCCCTTATCCAGAGCGACTTACAATTGTTACAAGGTATCACATTATTTTTTACATACAATTACCCATTTATACAGTTGGGTTTTTACTGGAGCAATTGAGGTGAAGTACCTTGCTCAAGGGTACAGCAGCAGTGTCCAGAGCCCTAACCACTACTCCACACTGCTGCCCTAATTAGTTCATTTTTTAATTTGTTAGTTTTTTGCTTAGATCATAAGATGATAAGTAATGAAAATTCCACATCACATTTTATTTTGAGAGCGGGTTCAACAATTTTGTGTTGTGTATTGTATCAAGCTGCCTCTCCAAATCCTCTTCCCTTATTATTATTATTTGTTTATTTAGCAGACGCCTTTATCCAAGGTGACTTACAGAGACTAGGGTGTGTGAACTATGCATCAGCTGCAGAGTCACTTACAACTATGTCTCACCCGAAAGACGGAGCACAAGGAAGTTAAGTGACTTGCTCAGGGTCACACAGTGAGTCAGTGAGTGAGCTGGGATTTGAACCAGGGACCTCCTGATTACAAGCCCTTTTCTTTAACCATTGAACTACACAGCATCCTATTAAGGATATTAACACCCGACGTAATGGACATAAGTGGAGAGTGGACACGGGATTTGCTCAGACATAACAGAGAAATTGCATAGGTGTATAGTACTTAATAGTACTTTACAATAAAGTCATTTTGACAGCTGTTTGGAAAGCTATTTGCAAGTGTATTCTAAAGTACAGTAGCTGTAACCACCTGAATTCACAAGCCCATGATGCAGTTTATCAAACATTTTTAGTAATAGTTTTAAACAGAAATGTAGTAAATACAATCTGTATGATACTTTACAAACGCATTTAGATCCATGCAGGGCCGGCCTTAAGGCAAGGCGAGTGAGGCAGCCGTCTAGGGCTCCCAGCCTTTAGGGGGCCCCGCACTCAACCGGACTGCCTTGAGATTTAATGTGCCATGAGATTTCATGTGTTAGTTACGAGCACGCAAAAACTCTCGGAGGTGCAAATTTGGGGTACCTCATATAGCACCAGCAACATTAATCCTGGCGCCAGTAAACATGTTTAATTGTTTTTTTTTTTTTATTCCTTAGCAACCATAGATGATAGTTTCTCATTGGCCCTGGACTACTCACATGACCCTCCCACAGTCATCCACATACACAGGAGAGAAGGTTTGTGTCGTGTGGGAAAGTGGCAGCAAACATGTTGCAGCGCACTTTTACACAGTTATCAGTGACATTGGTGTAAAGAGATTATGGGGTAGATGTACTAAGATGGGCCAGTCGCAGTGCAAACATACTGCAATTTGCATTTTTGTTACAACAAAGTGCACATTTTGTCGTATGTACTAAGAATAAATATGTTAATGAAGATGTAATGATATGTGATCATTTATAGATGAGCCCTTGTGCCTTAATATAAAAGGAAGTGGTAATTGTTAGATAGTCCCTGGAAGACGTAGCTGACGTAAGAACATGGCTGTCCTGTAACACGTTTCAGAAGTTGACTAAATAAAAACAAGTTCTATTCCATTTCATTGAATCTTTATTGAACCCAACAACATAACGTAACATGGTGTCAGAAGCAGAGAAATGAAAGGAACAGATCGAAGTGAGGAATCGCAGTGTGTAAAAAAAAAAAAGAGAAAGATAGAAAGTGAGTCAGTGCTCCCAATAAGAATGTATATCAAAAAAATAAATAATAAATAAATATATAAAGTAAACAAAAGAGTGAAAGTAAGAAAATGGAAAAGCTACAGCCACCTCCAAGTCTGCAATTAAGGGGGAATATTGCTGAAAACTGGAAAAGGTTCAAACAGCGATTTCAAGTGTATTACAATGTAATTGTCGACAAGAAGAATGGAAAGCTACGAATATGCTTGGATCCCAGGGACCTGAATTGTGCAATAAAGAGAGAAAATTTTAAACTTCCAACATGAGAAGAAGTCATGGCATAATTTGCTAATTCAAAATGCTTCAGAAAATTGGATGCTTCTTCAGGATTTTGGCAGCTGAGACTGGATGAAGCCAGCTCCAAATTGTGCACGTTCAACACTCCATATGGAAGACACAGATTCCTAAGACTACTATTTGGAATTGCTTCAGCGCCCTAAGTGTATCAAAAAACCATTCACATGATCTATGAACATATTGAAGGTGTTGACACATCAATGGATGACATCATTGTGTGGGGATCATCTAAAGCGGAATATGACGCCAGACTAAAGGAAGTGCTTGATGCGACAAAAAAGAGCAAACTTGAAACTTAATAAAGATAAGTGCTTACTTGGATTTACAGAGCTAACTTTTGTAGGGGACATTATCAGCAGTGAAGGCATCCGGCCTGACAAGGTAAAAGTATCAGCCATTGAGAACATGCCACGTCCACAGTGAAAAAAGGATATTCAGAGATTCATGGCCATGGTCAATTATATGAGAAAATTCACACCCAATCTTTTGGAAAGACAACTCAGACAACTTTCAGAGAAAACACTGAATGGAGCTGGAACCATGAACAGGAGACAGTCTGGCAGGAATTGAAGAAACTCCTGACAGAGGATCCAGTGTTGAAATTTTATGACCCAGTGTGACAGAGATCGAATGGTGCTTGGTGTTAGATCTCCCTCTCAACCTGTGAGGGCACTGTGTAATGGGAACAGAGTACCCTTAACTAAATGGCACGACAATTTATTCCGTAGGGTAGGTGGAAGTTGGTCTTTAGGAAAGGGGCGCAGCTACGGTATCCAAACTCAATGACCCAGATGGTAAACGGTGTGGCATCCGAGGATTGGAGGAGCAGATGCACTCGTTAACCTAGGGGTCATGAGCGAGGATATAAATAGGGGACTTAGCATACGTGATCTGTTCCTTGGTAAATGGTTAGTGTTGAAAACCTACAAGGAGTCTGTGTGCTGTATCGTGAACCGTGAGTTTTGTCTTGTGTGTGTTAGTGTTTTTTTTAACTGTCGTCTGTTTTTTAATAGACTACCAGTTGCACGATCCGGAGCTGTAGCGAAAGCCAGCATAAACCCGGACATCACTTACACCCCTGCATTTCACGGAGAACTGCATTACACCACTTGCATGTATTCACTATCACTAAGAACTGTGTTTCTGTTTTGTGTTTTGTGTTGGTGTGTAAAACTGGACTTTTGGTTACGGGTCAAACCCGGGGAATTACAAATACTGAGTGATACACACCGCTGTATCACTCCATCATTAATATTTACAGGTGTTTGCCATAAGGCTCTGGACATTGTTAATTAAATCAATAAACACCCTTGCACCTGGAAATCATTGTCTGTCTGTTTTGTATCTGCTCTACACTGCACTCACCTGTATTCACTTACCACTTTGCCACACCCAGCCAAACCAATCAAAATCTCATCAGACGCATCTCAGTATGGCTTAGGAGCTGTGCTTTTGCAGAAATATGAAGATCACTGGCAACCAGTAGCATATGTTTCCCGTTCTCTGACTGGGGCGGAGACAAGATACGCGCAAATTGAAAAAGAGCTTTTGAGCATTACATTTGCATGTGAGAGATTCCATCAGTATGTGTCTGGACAAACAGTTAGTGCGGAAACTGATCATAAACCTCTAATTGCTCTGCTTCGGAAGCCTTTGAATGACTGTCCACTTAGAATCCAGAGAATGATGATCAGGCTACAGAGATATGCACTGGATGTAGCATACGCTCCAGGTAAATTAATGTATACTGCAGATACCTTGTCAAGAGCAGTGGATCAGAACGCTCAAGAAAAGGGGAAGACTGCAGAAGAGATACAAGCATACACGGACATGATCAGTACAAGCTTGCCAGTGGCTGACAAAAAGATGCAGGTGATTCGAGCTGAGACGAAAGATGAAATACTAAAAAACCTGAAGACTACAATAATGCAAGGCTGGCCTTACATCACACAGGACTGTATTCGAGATGTATGTGAATACTAGAACTGCCAAGCAGAACTATCGGTTGTAGAAGGGGTTGTGTACAAAGGCAGCAAAATTGTGAGACCAAGTTGCTTGAGAAAAGAAATGCTGAAGAAGATTCACGAAGGACATCTGGGCATGGAAAAGTGCAAGAGAAGAGCATGTGATGTCATGTACTAGCCCAGAATGAATCAAGAAATCGAACAAGAGGTTACTAGGTGTGCATCATGTCTGAAATACAGATCAAGCAACCCAGCTGAACCTTTGAATCCTCACACTGTACCACATCGACCATACCAGAAGGTAGGCACAGACCTATTCATGTGTCAAGGAAAGGATTTTCAAGAGGTGCTGAAGAATCAAAATAACATTGTTTTTGTTAAATGTAAACGTCATCTGTAAATGCATTCTGTTCCGTCTTCATTTTATCTATTTTAATACTGCTTATATATATATATATATATATATATATATATATATATATATATATATATATATATATATATATATATATATATATAATCAAAGGCAGTTTAATCCCATCAGATTCTATAGTTGGGCCCCAACCTTCACCCCCAAAAATCTTTTCATAATCATACAGTAGCCCCTCGCTAAACCAGACATGTTTGTCTGACATAAGGAGGTGTCGGATTTAAAAACAATACAATAAATCGCACATACATACGTTTACAGTTCTCAATGTATTTTAAATATAAATCATTGCGCTGAAATAACACTAATGTGTTTTGGGTAGGCTACACATTACATTATGTAAAAATATAAATCTGTACAGTAGCTGCTGCATTGTACGCATTGGTGTACAATGCGAATAAAAAATTATTTTAAATTGAAACTAAATGATTTTGGTGGGGGGGGGGGTATTTTATTTTAATTATTATTATTTTTAACTTGGTCTACTTAGTAGCCTAGACAATTAACTCACAATAGTTCATGGTCCTATAGAGATGGCACATGTGTGCAGTCTATTGCTCCCAACACTCTTGGAAAACCAAAAATGTCATAGAAATTTTTTTTCAAGGCTTGTAAGTACACTCTGACTTTAGTGAAAATTAGGTACCTGGCTGTTCGTCTCAAATACATTGAACACAATTAGCAACACACGAGAAAAAGCGGAGTGGGAAATGTCAGCAACAATTACAACTGTTTAAAACATGCTTTCAAAAGCTCTTAACAAATTAGTGCAATTGTAAGTGTTACAATTGCCCACAGCTTTAGTACATCTCATTACAATATTTTTGATCCCTCATTTTTATCTCCACCCTGTTTTTGCAAATAATAATAAAAATAATAATAATAATAATAATAATAATAATAATAATAATAATAATAATAATAATAGACAATTAAATTACCCTCTTTTTTAACACCTTTTTTTACACAAATTAACAAAAATCACAAAAACACATAAAACAGTAAAGAAAACATAACTTAAAATATAAATAAAAAAAAATAAAAAAAATAATGCATGAGTCTAATGCTATTATTTCTGATGATGGGGCCCAATTATATATGTAATAATTTGTGAAAACTACACCCGCCCACATACTTATCGTGGCGGAGCTGGCTAAATGTAATTTAGCTGTGGATCTCTCTATCATCGCTATATCATAGTCAACCCTGCAAGAAAAATCCATTTAGAGTGAATCGTAAGATTGAGTGATGAGTCATCCGCCAAGAGAAGCACCCCAGGGTACAGGGGCAATTGAGTGCCAAGCAATGTTGACATAATTGGAACAACATATTTCCATAAATCTCGAATTTTGGGACATTCCCATAACACATGCATATAGGTGCCCACTGCTCCCTGGGTGCATGTATGACAAAGGGGGGCGTCTACAATTCTCATTTGGAACCTTCTGTATGAAGTTGCATAGGCTCTGTGTACAAATTTAAAATGTATAAATTGGTGAGCCAGGTTCTTGGAGGACATAAAAATATTCTCCAAGATATGTTCCCAAGAAGGAGCAAAATTATAAGTGTGCAATTCCCTTGTCCATATACTATTACTCGGTAAGGGATCTATGTTATGAGAAACAAAATGATTATACAGTAAGGATACTAAACCTTTGTTAGGGTTAATCTGGGAAAAGATCTTAGTGACAGGGTGAGAGGCTAAAGCAGTGTCCCACGGAACACCAGATGCCTAAAAGGCTAAGCGAAGCCTGAGGTACAGGAAAAATGAAAATCCGGGGAGCTGGTTGGTTTCCTGAAGGTCTTGGAATGTACACAGGCCATAACAGCCAAACACAGAATATGGATATTTTTGTTAGACCAGGGAGGGTATACAAAGGGTTGAGAGCCAGTTAACAGAAAAAAAAGTTATTCCAGATAGGGGATAGCTTATGTAACTTTATATTTATACCAAGAAAGTTATTAGCCTTTCTCCAGACATCCAATGTATTGGCAATGATATGACCCATATGCAGAGAAACAAAGCATCGCTGAAGGCCAGAGGAGATGTTGTAATCTGTGAGGTTTTGCTATGTTGACCTCAATAGGACACCAAGAGTCCAGCGAATTTGGAAAGACTTAAATATTCTCAACTGGAAAGCCCAATAATAAAACTTAAAATTTGGTAAAGCTAGACTGCAATCCCTATTTAAACGCTGTAAAGTGGTAATTTTTTTAAATTTTTTTAAAAATTTAGCTGTTGCCTATTATTTTTATTATTTTCTCCCAATTTGTAATGGCCAATTATTTTAATACGCTCAGCTCACCGCTACCACCCCTGCGTTGACCGCTTTTTTCACACTGCGGACTCACCATGCAGCCACCCAAGAGCTACAGCGTCGGAGGACAATGCAGCTCTCGGGCACCTTACAGGCAAGCCCGCAGGTGCCCGGCCAGACTACAGGGGTCGCTGGTGTGCGGTGAGCTGAGGACACTCTGGCCGACCTAACCCTCCCGACCTGTGATGGCGCTGTGTAAAGGGAACAGATTGCCCTGGACTGGATGGCCAGACAATTCATTCCCAGGGTTAAGCGGATGTTGGCCATCTAGAAAGGGGGCAGAGCTACGGTACACTCTACCCGGAAGGGAAATGGTGTGGCAGCCATGGATTGGAGGCGCGGTTGCAATTGTTAACCAAGGGGTCATGATTGACGGTATATATGGGGACATAGCAAAGTGATCTGTTCCTTTGCTATGGTTAAGGCTAACTGGAAGGAGAACCGTATTGTGAATCATGAGTGTTTTGTTTGTTTTTGTCGTGTCTAATTATACTTCTGTTATTTTGTTTGTTATTTAGACGGCTAACACGATCCGGAGCTGTCGCTACAGGCCAGCACAAAACCCAGACAACACTGAACTTGTTTCACGATAAATTGTATTTGCACCACAAGCACTATAGCACTCACTTTGGACTGGTGACCATGTTTGTTTATTATGGGTGTATTAAAGACCGTGTTTATTGTTTCGGGACTGAACCCCTGGGTTAAACTGTGTAGTACATAGCCTTGTGCACAACCATTCATTACTATTTACCGTTTGTCATCAGACTTTGGATTCTAAATAAAAGACCATTGCACCTGGATTATCGTTGTCTGTCTGTTATTGATCACTGCATCACTCCTGCACCTGCACACTGTTAACCACTTTGCCACAGGGTAATATTATTACTCTGTCTAACTGCCCGTGCAAGAGGTTCCAAAGAAAGGGCAAATAGGAGCAGGGAGAGAGGGCATCCCTGCCTTGTACCTTTGCCCAGGGTGAACTGAGAAGACAAACTGACCAAATCCAAAGTGCTCAAGAACAGCCCATAGATAATTCCACTCAACTCGATCAATGGCTTTCTCTGCATCCAGGGAGAAAACCGCAGCAGCAGCTACGGACATTTATTTAGTCATGCATCCCTTTATTACTAATACGTTTTATTCAATATTATTTCTTGGACTGTGTAAATAAATAATTTAAATGTTTCAATTTACTAGTAGGAACACATAATTTGTCAACAAAATATTTAAAAAAAACAGCACTGATTCCCGGAACAATTTATATAAAATACTGAAATCATAACATCAATGCTGTAACATATATATTACAAATATAACATAATAATAATAATAATAATAATAATAATAATAATAATAATAATGATGATGCAAGGTTGTTCGCAAGCAGCACATTAAGAGTCACTTTCAGTTTCATGAAAAAAAAAAGTCCCATACATTAAATTTTGCTATTAAACTTAAGCATCATCAGTTGGTTAACCCTGCCATAGATGTAAAAACTGTAAAAACTTAAGAAGAAACACTTCTTTCAGCATCTACAGAATTGGTAACAACTGACAACTATATTTTAGCTTTTTGTGTTAAATTGGAAAGTAATTCTTCAGCTTTAATCCAAAATACATTCAAAGTCATTCTACTGTTGTTTTCTTTTGCATATGGTAGGTATTTGTCCATTTCTGATTTACAGTTACATCAAATCCTGGAATAGAATATAATGGGAAGGCTTCCAGAGCCAAACTACACACTTATTGTGGGTCAAATATCCTTACTGCCATCAGAAAGTTATGAGCTACTTGCATTGATCCGGGTTGTAGTAATTAGTCAGTTTTTCAGAAACGTCATGGAAGGTTTTTACACATACTTTGTTTATTGTGGGGTCTGTGCTGTGTACCTCCTGTGCCATTGCTCGGTATGTATTTATTAATTCTGCAACTTTATTATATGTTTGATGGACTCTCACTTCACGGCTTTCAAACCACTGAATGAGATCCACCAGTCTCTTGACATGCGTCGCAATTAGGGAGAGTTGAGATTTTAAACTTTGCACATCTTTAAGCAATTTCTGGAGGTCCTTTAACGCTACATGTTTGGTGAAATGTGCATTTCCTTTTCCACAAAGACTGAGTAAAAAGGGATGTATTTGGAATGCTATTCAGCAGCAGAATACCAAATGCCCCATCGTGTGGCAACTTTATGGGTAAAGTACAGCCTTCTTGTTGGATTGCTTCTGTCAGGTGGTCTTTAAAACATAGTTTATTATGTGGGCATTGTCAAGTCAAATGTATTGAATTTGGCAGTAAACCTTGAAGAATGTCATTGTATGCCTTGATCATCTAACTGGCAATATCGGAGACAAATCCAGTCACATTATTAAAATTAACTTCAACGTTTAAACATTTCACAACACCCTGTGCCACTGTGCCACTGTGTAATTCACAGTGCAGATTAACTGTATCGGCTAATATTACTTTCAGTTCGAAGGTATTCGATAGTCCTTGGAGAACAAACAAAATGTGAAAAACATACTGATCCTTTGCATTTGTAGACTCGACAGTAACTACAGATACACTGTCAGACATCTTTACCAGTTGTACAATTTTCATCTTGTGCAACTCAGCAATTTGTGGTAGATATTCCCTTCTCAGTTGACCTGCTGTAGCAATTGCTCCCACATTTATTACATGTTTGTTCAGAAATGCACGTAGTTTGGATTATCAATTTTTTTCCAGGGGAATATTAGGACAAACAAATGCCTCTGTCAAATCGAAAATAACATCTCCTCTGTGTTTGTAATTTTCGTTCCCCTTATGTTTTTTACTGGAGGACGTCGTCTCATAGCTGTCAATCTCAGCCTTTTGTTTTCTGATGATAAATGTCGGTCTATTGTTGACTTTCGAGTGTGCAAAATAAATTATACCCATCGGTGTACAGACCACCAGGTGGATATTGTTGCGTGCGTTCACTCAATGAAATGCTTTTTGATTGCGATGTCTTTGACTCCATGTTTAGGTCTCTTGGTTTTTCTTTTAACACTTCAGTTTATTCAATTACCATTTATACTCATCATGATCAGCGTTTATTTTTCTAATTAGTCAAAGCATAATGTGTTGATTTCTTAATTGTGGATTTGATTACTATATCTGGAGTGGCTGCAGTGACATCTAGGGGATAGCAGTTGAATTACAATTGAATAAAACAGTTCGCGTAAAGCACAGGGCCCTAGTCATGGTGTATCAAACCCCCGATACAAGATTCTAAGTGTTTAGATAACACTTTAGCATAGAATGCTAAAAATAAGCTGCAAGCGGGAAATATCAAAATCAGTTCAAATAGCAAACATGTACCAAACAGTCGACCAAAGTCAACTGGAGTCCGGAGTCTTCAACTCGGAGATTATTATTTTTATTTTATTTCTTAGCAAAGAAGCAAAAGATAGAGTGAATCCTTTTTATTGGAGTGTTGTGTAACTTTTGTTTTGTTTTAGTTTTGGCAACAGGTAAACAGCTTAGCTGTCCTGTTTTTAGTTTAGGTTCCAGTGTTTATGTTTAGTTAGTGCTCAAAGAGAGCTAGGTGTTTGTTTTGTTTATTTTGCTTTTTTGTTTGTTGGTGTATTAAAAATAGCGCAACCATGTTTAAAATTCAATTCCTGTGTCCTGGGTCAATTTTTAAAGGGGCAAAGAACCCCGAGTGGGTGCGAGTCTTTTACAAAATATATATATATATATATACTGTATATAGTGCCTTGCAAAAGTATTCAGACCCCTGACCAATTCTCTCATATTACTGAATTACAAATGGTACATTGAAATTTCGTTCTGTTTGGTATTTTATTTTAAAACACTGAAACTCAAAATCAGTTATTGTAAGGTGACATTGGTTTTATGTTGGGAAATATTTTTAAGAAAAATAAAAAACTGAAATATCTTGCTTGCATAAAACAAGAAAACCATTCAATGGCCGAGTGAGACCGATAGGAGCTGAGAGAAGCCGAAAAAAAGGGGGGGGCGGATCTGAGCAATAGACATAGCCCCGGCACCACAGAGATAACACGGCCATAAACAAACAAGATAGCTGCTTCTGCATCCAGTGCTCAAAGAATATCACAGACATTTGCAGAAAAAAAAAAAATTGGACCTGATGCGCCTGAGACGCTCAGAATAAATGACTACCAAGGGTAAAAGAGTAAGTAGTAGTAAAATATAGCGTTATAAGTCCCCACGTGTTGCTACAACCGTTTAAATAATGTGCCTGTCATTTTTCTTTTCATTGTTAACATCCTGACAACTTTTTACACTTATAATTATAACTTTAACCCTTTGCGGTCCATTTATTCAGCACGTCTCAGGCTCGTCAGGTCCAATTTATTTTCAAACGCACAGTTTATTTTAGACACGCTGTGTGAAAGGGTGACTGAGCGGTGACGTCACGGCAGAAGCAGGGACGGACAAACACTGACACCAGGGCAAGTACTGCAGTTCAAGTGGCGTTTGCCGTTTTATTTGAGAACAAAAATAAAATAAATATTTAAACAAAAAGAACACGTCTCGAACACAAAAGTAAATAATAATATAGGTCAGGCTGGGCAGATTGCCTTCACTGTTCCTATGTTTAATTTTTAAATAAATTTCTCTCTCGTCTCAGTTCTCTCCGCACCTAAAACATCCACCCTGAGCTAGAGAGCTGCAGCCTTTTTAAATCATGGCCGAGGGGTTTAACTAGCTTGCAATTAATTATTCTATTACCCCTCGGCCACAATCTGCACGAGTTTATTAATTACTATGTGGATGGGGCTTCCCATCCACGTTACTAAACAATAACAAAATAAACAAAACGGCTACACCGTCAAAATACAAAACAATAAAACATACTGGCTTCGCTGTCATGTAAATAATAAATCATAATACAAATACAAAATAACACAGGGGGAGGGGAACCCCGTTCTAAACTAAAATAAACAAAACAATGTACAGGGCTGCTCGCCCTGTTACACGCTGTTTTTTTCACAGTAAAACAGGTTTAAAAGGCACTGCATATCAACAGGACACTCAGTACTGCATCTCCTGCCCCGCCCCACCCCTTGTTCATTGTATTTTTTACATACCTCTTCATAGTCGTGCATACCGATAAATCATCTCCTGATCACTCGTTTTATCACCAAACTCCTCAATAATGTGATCCAAGTCATTATTTTATTACTATAACATCTCAAAAAGCTCTGCAAATATCTGTGATATTCCTTGAGCGCTGGACGCAGAAGCAGCTATCTTGTTTGTTTATGGCCGTGTTATCTCTGGTGCCGGGGCTATGTGTATTGCTCAGATCCGCCCCCCTTTTTTTTCAGCTTCTCTCGGTTTCACTTGGCCATTGAATAGTTTTCTCTGCTTTTTCTGGAGAAAAAACGACAAGGGACCTATTTTTTTACGTCTTTTTGATGATGTCGGACTGGGTCCGACATCAGACCAGAAAGGGTTAAAGATTGTTTTCAAAGGTCTTTTCAAAATGGCAGCACGGTGTACCATGTGGTACATGAAGGGTTGCAATGCCAGATACCACCGAGTTATCCGGGCATTGCTATCCTTCATTGTGCTTATCCACTTGAGTGGGGCGTGGTCAGTGAAAAGATCAAATGAATGTCCCAGCAAGTAATATCGCAAGGAATGAGTAGCCCATTTAATGGCCAAACACTCCTTTTCGACTATGGAGTAGTTGCGCTCCCGAGGTAGCATCTTTTTGCTGAGATACAGTATCGGGTGTTCTACTCCGTCTACCTTTTGGGACAATACCGCACCCAAACCCACGTCCGACACATCGGTGTGGAGGATGAATCTGTTGGTGAAATCCGGTGTGATAAGAGTGGGGGCCTGGCAAAGTTTACGCTTAATAGTATTTGATAGAATTTGGAGCACTCTTTTTGGTGAGGTCGACTAAAGGGTTAACCACTATGGCATATTCAGGGATAATGAGTCTCTGTCTTGGCAAACGCACATTTTCTCAAGTTAGCTGTCAGCCGGGCTACCCTTAGAGACTGAAGGATGACTGTAACCCTAGCCAAATGCTCTCGCCAGGTAGAGCTGTAAATCGCCACATCATCAATATACGCTGCTGCATATTCATGATGTGGGCGTAAAACTTGGTCCATCAGTCTCTGAAAGGCAGCGGGCGCACCATGTAGCCCAAACTGCATGTTTTTAAAATGAAACAGCCCTTCTGGTGTTGAAAATGTAGTTTTCTCTCTAGAACTGCGGGTGAAGGGGATCTGCCAATATCCCTTTGTCAGGTCCAGAGTCAAGATAAACTTTGCCTTTCCCAGTCTATCTAGAAATTCGTCAACCCGAGGCATAGGGTACGCATCGAACTTAGCAATAGCGGCAATAGCGTTTTCCTTCCGGAAGTCCACACAGAAGCGATTGGTGCCGTCTTTCTTGGCCACTATGACAATTGGACTGCACCACTCGCTCGTGGAAGGCTAAATCACCCCAAGTTCAAGCATGTCCCATGCGAACGCCACTTCGTCGACTTTCCGGGATCCGGTAAGGTCTCTCTCGTACTGTGACACCTGAGGGAGCGATAATCTCATATTCAACTAAGGGCACATCAGAAAAAAACATAGATGAACTCCTCAATAAGCTTACGCAGTTCCCGTTGCTGATCTGGAACCAATTGTTCCCCCATCTAAATTATTATTGTGCTAGGAGTCTCTGGACAGGGGCCTAAATCATCCTCTACATTGCCTGGGGCTATAAATAAGACCTATCTTTCCTGCCAGGGCTTTAATAAATTGACATGGTAAATTTCACGTTCATTACGGCGATCGGGCTGTCTGATTTCATAATTCACCTTCCCTATAGCCTGAATCACTTCATATGTCCCCTGCCATTTAGCACATGATTTCGATCCTGATGAGGGAAGTAGCAGCATTACCTTGTCTCCTGGTCGAAAGGTTCGAATTAGTGCATTTTTATTGTAATTTTGCTGTTGTCAGTGCTGAGCTGATTTGAGGTTGTCCTGGGCCAAACGACTGACCAAATCCAGACGATCTCTTAGTAGGAGCACATGCTTCACTACATTTTTGGATGAGCCTTTGCGCTCATCCTACCCCTCTCTCAACAGATCAAGGATGCTGCAAGGCTGTCGGTCGTACAAGAGCTTGAAGGGGGAGAACCCTGTCGAACTCTGCGGCACCTCTCTCACTGCAAAAAGGAGGTAGGGAAGAAGCGATGCCCAATGTTTCTGCTCTTGCGTTACAAACCGTCTCAGCATCGACTTCAAGGTCTGATTAAAGTGTTCCACCAAACCGTCCGTCTGTGGATGATAAACAGATGTCCTGATGGGACGTATTTTTAAGATTTTATATACCTTCTGTAGCGTGTTAGACAGAAAGTTGGTTCCATTATCAGTCAAGATCTCCTTGGGGATCCCTACTCTAGCCGTAATGTGCACTAACTCTGTGGCTATTACAGTGGCACTAGTGGACCTCAATGGAACTGCCTCTGGGTATCGCGTTGCATAATCTACAACTACTAATATATGCATATACCCAGAGTCAGAAGGTAGCAAAGGGCCCACTATGTCCATTGCAATGCGTTCAAAGAAGTGGAAATAATCAGCAGTGGAACCAAAGGGACGGGCGCTTTTCGACCGCGCTACTCGCTGGCAGTCTGGGCATGTGGCTACATATTTCGACACATCAGTATGAAGACCTACCCAGTAGAATTGAGCCAATATCCGCTCCCTCGTCTTGTCAGCTCCGAGGTGCCCTGCAAAAGGGAATCTCTTTATTCGTTTTTTTCTAGGACGGAAAATGGGGGAAAACATTTCAGCTTGAAAAGGAAACATGTTCCTTTTTCTTTTTGTCTGCCACATTAATTTAACCAGTTCTCTATAATTTGGCCAGTCTCGACCCAGAATTATTGGGGGTGGTAGCCTTTCCGTCACCCCAACTACTAGGTGGCGTTTTATCAGTCCTACTGATAAATATACTTTTATGGTGGGGTATGTCGCCGTATCTCCATGGACGCAGGAGATCACCACCTGGCCTCGTGGCTGCCTCGACACACCGCCCAAGAGAGCTGCATTAATTAAGGTCTGCTCTCACCCGGTGTCCACTAATGCGTGGGTTGTCATCTAGCCTAAAACTGCATTAACAATACAAGGCCCCTCCCGACCATTTTCCCTGCGCTTACCCGCTCCAGATACCCAATTGCACGCTGCCACGTCACACTCCATTGCCGATGGGCATGACCTGGCCTGGTGCCCCTGTTGGTTGCATTTAAACATATAGGGGAGAAGGAGGGAACATTGGTTAAACACATGTCTCGCTGCTGGTATGGCAACGAGGCCCGGGTAGCAGCTTTACCCCCACTGGGGGTCAACCTTGATTTCCATGAAGAGGAGGCAAGCTTGCCCATAGGGGCCGGAGATCTAGGAGGTCTGGATCCCGGTGTTGAGGGTAGTGGTGGTGGCACCAACAGTATCCCTGTCCGGGCGGAGACCAGGGAGTCCTCGTAATCCTCGGCTAGTTTCACGGCGTCTTCCAGGGTATGGGGGTTGTGGCACCGTATCCAGGCTTGGGTATTGGTGCCGACCACATGGCAGAATTGCTCCACAACCACTGCTTCCCCCATTTGCAGGAGTCTTGCCTTGCAGGTTGGTTTTCTTTTCGAGGGTCAGCCAGTGTACCATGTGGTCACACATCTGCTCTGCAACCACCCTGGGGCGTGTCTCCGGGGATCTTTGGTACTCCCTGAACCATACCCAGTGAGTCTCTGCCGTGATGTTGGGGCGACGGAGAATGGCCAGCTTGACCAGGTCGTAACTGGCGGCGTTGAGGTTGCTCATAGCCTGGTAGGCTGCCTGAGCCTCCCCGATCAGGCAGGGTCCCAAGTGGCTCGCCCAGAACTCCCGCGGCCATGACGCGGTGGTGGCCATCCACTCAAACACCTCCAGGTACGCCTCTGGGTCATCCTCCGCCGTCATCTTCATCGCCCAAGCCTTCAGTGCCGACATTGCTGGTGTTCCTGTAGGAGCTGGTACTGTGGAAAATGCCAGCCCTACCCAGTCAATGAGCGCAGTGTAGCGCTCCTCCCTCTTTCTCTCCTCTGTCTCCCGTCTGCTATCCCGCGCCACCAGCCAGTGCGTTGCGGTCCATGATCCCGTTATCTGACGCCACTTGTGGCAAAGTGGTTGATTGTGTACAAGTGCAGAGGTGATGCAATGCAGGAATAAAACAGACAGAGATTGTAATCTGGTATGGAAAAGGGTATCTTTATTTTTATATTCCAGGTCTGGTGACCAAAACAATGATCCCCAGCAATACACAGCAATGTGTAATGCACGGGGTTAATAATAACAGGTTGCGGTCCCAAACAAAAAACAAAGTTATCTCTCCCACAATATACAAACACGGTCACCAGTCCTGGGTGCGTGCTGTAGTGCTTGTGGTGGGTGATACAGTTTAATGAGTGACAATAGTGCAGTGCTGTTCCAGGTTTTATGCTGGCCCTTAGCGACAGCTCCGGAACGTGTTAGCCGTCTATGAAAACACAAGTAACAATTATAGACAAGACAAATAAACACTCACGATATTTCACAATTACTGCACGGGTCCTTCCGTGTTATATTTCGTAACCAAAGCGAAGGAACAGATTACGATTCTCCGTCCCCCTTATATGCCTTCAAATGCAGCTGCCTTTACAATCTGCGGCTGCTACACTGTTTCCCTTCCGGGTCACCTTCTTCCAGACTGACCGACTTCCTGACCCGGGGAAAGAACTGTCAGGCCAGCCCATCCAAAGAACTCTGTCCTCACTGCTTAGCGCCCTCACAGGTCGGAAGGGAGATTTACAACCAAGATTCATTATATTTCTGTCACAGTACTGTACAGCATTGTGCAGCTAACCACTGGAACTGGTTCTGCCATTTGGTGCTATTTGTTTTTGTACTTAATAAATGCTCAGTTAGTAAATATTCTACATTTTATGTTGAAACACCTGCCCAATTTTGTGGGTTTATGTGACAGAGAGCGAATGAATCCTAGTCAACAATCTCCCTCCCGATCTGTGAGGGCACTGTATATATTAGAGCAGAGCACCCTGTAATGGATGGTTTGGCAGTTCATTCCAGGGTCAGTTCCGGCCATCAAGGAAGGGGGCAAGGCCATGATAGCAGAAGTCATTGCCTTAATGCGGTAGGTGATGTGTCAGTCATGGATTGGAGGAGACGTAATTGGCCACACCACCGAAAGAGGGCGTGACAGAGGGTATTTAGGGGAAGTGGCCCCTGCAATCTATTCCTTTTGATGTGGTTACCACTAGGACCGAGAAAGGAAGTAATCAATTTGCAAATCATGAGTGAAGTGTTTTGTTTGGTTTTGTAACTGTGTAGATTTGTCTTTGCCAGATAGCTAATGTGAATCTTCAAGCCAGCGCTAAACCTGGATTGCACCAGTGTTCAATAAACACCACTGTTTAATCACTGCACCTGCACCTAGAGCACTCACTGTCCGGAGACGTGTCTCTATCTGTCTGTGTTTTTGTATTATTATTTTGGGACTGCAACCCCTTGGTTTATAAGCTAGGCAATACCCATAGTTGGGTAGAGCCAGCATTATTATTTCAACGGTCAAGCCGACCACTAATGAAAATAAAAAGAAAATACTTGAACTGTGAACTTTGTGTTTGTTGTTGTCTGGAGCACCTGCATCACCCCTACACCTAAGCACTGCAACCCACACGTTCACAGTTTACTATTACAAACCTGAAAAAGATTAAACAGTATCCCAGAGCTTGTTAGCAAATAAATAAATAAATTAATAAATAAATCTTTACATCCTTCCCCCCACTTTTAAAGAAAGTTAGGCATCCATTATTATTATTTATTTAGCAGACGCCTTTATCCAAGGCGACTTACAGAGACTAGGGTGTGTGAACTATGCATCAGCTGCAGAGTCACTTACAATTACGTCTCACCCGAAAGACGGAGCACAAGGAGGTTAAGTGACTTGCTCAGGGTCACACAATGAGTCAGTGGCTGAGGTGGGATTTGAACCGGGGACCTCCTGGTTACAAGCCCGTTTCTTTAACCACTGGACCACACAGCCTCTCATCCATGAAACAGTATATCTATGCATCTAAGTTACGAAGCTACCGTAGTTACTTGTTTTGAAAAAACATCAGTCTGGAACATAGATCTTTTTGTATGTTAATGATGTTTTCTTTTTTCATGAAATTTAACGCATTGTTAAAAATAACAAAATATTGTTGCTGCTAAATTTCCTTCAGTAAATCCTCCAACCATTGTTTTGTACTATATATATCTTTAATATTGTGTTGGGACTCAGGTGATGATGATGTCATGTCAAGGAGTGAAAATATAACCATGTATTTTGGTCTGCAATACTGAAATCTGACACCCTACAAAAGTTAATAAGCTAACCTTAAAGATCTAAAAAGAATATCAGACAAGACAGCAAAGCTATAGTTTATAGTATTCTTTTTATTAGAAATAGGACACATTCATTTTGTGCTCTGAAAACTGTACAGAAACAAACAGGAAAACAGAACATAGAACAAAAACACGTAGAGTGTTCAGACGAATACAACGGATCAATCGGGATGGATGGGGGGACTAACTGGGAGGGAGGGGGGAGTAGTACATTGACAATTATATTAAAACACACAGCATTACATTAGTTACAGAACACAGTTATATTCCAGTAACTGAACAGGACAATTCAGAAAAACCTGAAGCACATTAGAAATATATTTATAGGCTAAAATTAATTCTGTGTAACTCTATAATTACAATACTTTACAACAGGGCCACCATGAGCCTTGTGCTTTCAGTTCATGTGCAATCAAAACTATGACAATTGTATCACAGTTTTATTTTAAGTATTTCTTTTTTTCTGTCAACTACTTAGAACTTTTTAAAACATTATTTTTAATATAATACACAACTTGACAAAAAATATGCCATTATTATTAAAATTATGAATATAATATGCTTGTATATCAAGCAACCAACAGATCAAACCCTTTTCACTTGATTCCTGTAAAAGTCTTCCAAGAATTTTAAATGTCTAAAATACTATTCTGGCTAATCTTTATGTAAAGGTCCTGTTAGTTATAGGTAATTTCCTCTCTGGAGGTTATCAAGACTTAGCCCAACCACAGGACACATAGGGAATGATAGTATCAGCTGAGTATCAGCTGAACATGGACTACGTAAGCAGTGCTTTCACATTCGCACTAACCACCCTTGTCATGAACACCCTCATGCTAATACTGCACGGCAAGGACTGGTCTGGACGATTGGGGAATTATGGCGTTATAACAGTCAGCTTATCCTTTTCTTTCTTTATCACACTCTCAAATACCCAATCAAATGGTGCATAAATAACTGTAGTCAAGGTAATTTTAAACCCCCTCACTGGCAATGACATTGGGGTGGCAGCAACCCATGAAATACTAGAAATCAATACTTTTAATCTACATACAAGTATGCCTACTATTGGGTGTACATGCACAAGGAAATGTTTATTTTGACTCTTCTTGTCTTAATGAAGCTGTTACCATCAGCATCATTCTGGGTGAAATTCTGGACTGTCCCATGTTCGTGAACAGTTTGCAAACAGGCCTGTTCATTTTCAGGAAAATCTATACATCTCTCCTTTTCGTGATCTAATTCTTAAGCCACTCTGTCATAATACTGGTCCAGTCCATCCGTCGATCTGTTCTTCTTGCAAGGTGTTTGGCCCATTAATTTTTCTGAGGCAGCAATAAACATTACTTATTCCAATCAGCGAGGGTGGAGAGGTGGGCACAGGGGTCTACTATATGCTATAGTTGATAACTAGTGATAAGGGGCTTAGGTTGCATTACAGACATTTATAATTCTTTGTTTGACAGTTCCACTCTGTCATGAAACAGTACATATCTCAGACTTTGCTTCCAGTGTAAAGTTTAAAGGCATGTTAGAAATTAGACATTGGTGGCTGAGAGAAAGACAGCAGCTTCAGCTTGCCACAGAAGTACGTCCGGCTACTTAAAACGCAGTTAGAGAAACTCCATGGGGTGCACACTGGGTCATCAATGTTCTTGATATGGAGGTTTCACTATACTTATTGTAGATGTTTTGTAGATGGTGGACAGGCTTAAACATATTTTAAAAGCTTTGCTCTTTTACATCACCAACTCAATCTGAAGTAAAACAGAGCTTAGATATATTTATAATACCCTCAGCAGGTCAACCATCTTCAACTTTTGACTACACAAGTTTTGTCCTGTTATGTAGTCCATGAAAAACATCCAGGTTGTATTTTTTCATACTGTATACGGAAGTAGAGATGTACTTTTCTCTTTTTGTATGGAACATCTCTTCAGATATAAAAGCACTACTTCTTACTTGCACCATGGTTTCAAATAAAACCCAGCTTGTTTCTTTTTTTGTTGAACAAAAGGAAAATCATAAGAACAAAAAATCCCTGCGTGTTGCTGTTGGTCAGACTTCTGTCTGCAGGTCTATGATTTCCTGGCCCACAAGGGGTATGGTGGCTCCAGCTTTCTCCCACTCTACAGACTTCAGCTCCAGGGGGGATGCCTGTAAGGTCTCCAGGTCCTTGCACCCATGAGGGGGAGTGTGTCTTGGATCCCTCCCAGGCTCGCTTGTTTGGCGTCTGCTGTTTATCCTGCTGTAACAAAACCAAGGCATTTATTTGGTGATCCTTTACTTCTACTGTCAGCCACACCCCAAAAAAAAATCTGTACAGGAGGTTTATTTAAAGTTTTAATAATGTCACTAGAATAGCACTACCTAAACTGAAAGAGTTTACAGTTTACAATTATCCCTAGAATAAAAAGCCTCTGTTTGATGTTTTATTTTTTCCTCAAATTGAGGGTGGGAAATTTGGGCTGCGTCATAAATTCGAGGGTGTCATAAATTCGAAGGAATACGGTATGTTTACAACATCAACATCTCAAGACAAAACTATAATAACTAACAATGATAAACCTTTATTTAAGCCAACATAAAATGTATCCAAAGGGACTCTGTATAATTTTCTGTCGCTTTGCACTTTCTGTAGACAGTTTTCTTCCTTCGTTTTTCTTTTGCAAATAAGAAATGTATCTATTATTCCCTAGAGAAACTATACACAGGATAATTTAGATTTACTCTACCAAACACTGATAACAATTCAACCAGCCGTTACTAAAATGCAGCCGCGTCTAATAATAATCAGAGTGGAAACATCCTCAGTCGAAATCACGCATTTGTACAGGTGGATAATAATCTTGAAACTACAGTCTGACTAATCTTTGAGCTGCTAAACAAAACTGAAATATTTATGTATAGTGGTTAGAGATAATATGAAATACAGTTAAACGTCAATTCAAGATTCTTTTACTTTCATTTTTTGCATTTCTGAATCATCCCACATACCCCCTGACCCTTAGAAGTACCCCAGGTTTGAAAACCCCTGGTAAAGCATGATTTGCTTCTGAGAAAAAAAAAAAAAAGGTTTGGTAACTTTATTGAGTATGTTTATCTATTCTCTAAAATAAAATAAAAAATAGTAAAAATCTTTGACTGTAGCCCTTTGTGTATTTAGCTTTTACAATTCTGATATTTCAATTTTCATTTTATTGGCATGGGTAAATTGAACCAGATAGAGGAACTGTACTTAAATTAAAAAAAAGAACATGAAGGTAAAATTCTTCTTCTTCTTTTTTTTTTTTAAGCCAGAGTAAACAGTCCCTTATCAGAGTTATGTTTCTGGAACATGTACGAGATACTCACAGTGAGGTTTGTTTTATCACTTCCCCCAGATGAGACACTCCAGCGCTTCACAGACTTGGGGGAAACAAGAGGAACAGGTCAGTTAGAAAACAGCACATATGATTCAACTGAAAATAAATGTACAACAGAATAACATTACCAATGTACACATACATTAGCGTCCAGAAGGGCTATCGGTGTTTGTTTGTCAGTAGTAGAATACAATTTTTCTAATGGTCTCTTTATAAATTCTATATACAGTACTGTGCAAAAGTTTTAGGCAGGTGTGAAAAAATGCTGTAAGGTAAGAATGCTTTCAAAAATAGACATGTTAATAGATTATATTTATCAATTAACTAAATGCAAAGTGAGTGAACAGAAGAAAAATCTAAATCAAATCCATATTTGGTGTGACCACCCTTTGCCTTCAAAACAGCATCAATTCTTCTAGGTACACTTGCACAAAGTCAGGGATTTTGTAGGCATATAGTCAGGTGTATGATTAAACAATTATACCAAACAGGTGCTAATGATCATCAATTCAATATGTAGGTTGAAACACAATCATTAACTGAAACAGAAACAGCTGTGTGGGAGGAATAAAACTGGGTGAGGAACAGCCAAACTCAGCTAACAAGGTGAGGTTGCTGAAGACAGTTTACTGTCAAAAGTCATACACCATGGCAAGACTGAGCACAGCAACAAGACACAAGGTAGTTATACTGCATCAGCAAGGTCTCTCCAGCAGAAATTTCAAGGCAGACAGGGGTTTCCAGATGTGCTGTCCAAGCTCTTTTGAAGAAGCACAAAGAAACGGGCAACGTTGAGGACCGTAGACGCAGTGGTCAGCCAAAGGAAACTTACTGCAGCAGATGAAAGACACATCATGCTTACTTCCCTTCGCAATCGGAAGATGTCATCAGTGCCATCAGCTCAGAACTGGCAGAAAACAGTGGGACCCTGGTACACCCATCTACTGTCCGGAGAAGTCTGGTCAGAAGTGGCCTTCATGGAAGACTTGCGGCCAAAAAGCCATACCTCCGACGTGGAAACAAGGCCAAGCGACTCAACTATGCATGAAAACACAGCAACTGGGGTGCACAAAAATGGCAGCAGGTGCTCTGGACTGATGAGTCAAAATTTGAAATATTTGGCTGTAGCAGAAGGCAGTTTGTTCGCCGAAGGGCTGGAAAGCGTACACGAATGAGTGTCTGCAGGCAACAGTGAAGCAAGGTGGAGGTTCCTTGCAAGTTTGGGGCTGCATTTCTGGAAATGGAGTTGGGGATTTGGTCAGAATTAATGGTCTCCTCAATGCTGAGAAGCACAGGCAGATACTTATCCATCATGCAGTGCCATCAGGGAGGCATCTGATTGGCCCCAAATTTATTCTGCAGCATGACAACGACCCCAAACACACAGCGAAGGTCATTAAGAACTATCTTCAGCGTAAAGAAGAACAAGGAGTCCTGGAAGTGATGGTATGGCCCCCACAGAGCCCTGATCTCAACATCATCGAGTCTGTCTGGGATTACATGAAGAGAGAGAAGCAACTGAGGCTGCCTAAATCCACAGAAGAACTGTGGTTAGTTCTCCAAGATGTTTGGGCCAACCTACCTGCCGAGTTCCTTCAAAAACTGTGTGCAAGTGTACCTAGAAGAATTGACGCTTGATGCTGTTTTGAACGCAAAGGGTGGTCACACCAAATATGGATTTGATGTAGATTTTTCTTCTGTTCACTCACTTTGCATTTAGTTAATTGAAAAATATAATCTATTAACATGTCTATTTTTGAAAGCATTCTTACTTTACAGCATTTTTTCACACCTGCCTAAAACTTTTGCACAGTACTGTATGTATTAACAGAAGTCTGTATCAGATGAGGTTTTGACATCTCAGTTCAGACCCTGAAGTACCCACATGGGCTTGGAAACTTTCTAGTTTACCAAGTCAGCCAAAAGGTACTCAAATGAGATACAAGAGGCTAAGGGAGGTTTGTGTGGTCCTGATCAAAAAAATACACACAAAGGGCAATACAGCAGTGGTAGCACAACAGCAGTTAAAATGGTATGAGCCGATGGGAACCCACTGTGGTTATCACCTTGCTTGACGAGTCAAAACAAACATTTAAAAAGATAGGGTGTCTTGGAGCAAAATCGCATCTGCCATAACTTTCAGGTCAGTAGCCTTGGAACACTGTCCTCTCCCCATCTCTTGGGGAGGTCATGAACTTGATCAAGGCAACTCCTCCTCAACCTCAACCAACATGTGGTAGATGAATGGCCCCTGATACATCAAGAGACATTCAAGAGGTCGCCCCACCCTACTACCAGTGACTACCTTGTTATTTGACTTGAGAATACTCTTGAGTCAAAGATAGATGTGATACTGTTGCACTGACAATTATGCTCCAGGAGTACACAGACTTTCTGTTTGGAATTTGCATGATCTGGCCAGTTTCCAATTGGGAACATTATAGCTGGCAAGGTCAGTCTATACCACATGTCATCACTGGGGACCTTACAGCCAGCAGATTCAATATAAAAGGTGTCTATTACATATAACTTAGTAAGGCAATATTAAATTTGGCAAACTCAATCCTCAGCATTCTAGAACACGGATATCAGAGCCAGGAATTTTAACAACACAAAACACCTGGTACTGGAAGATAAGACTGAATAATATTATTCAAAGTGCCAAGAATTTACACAGTGACATCAGTGACAAAGAAGTGTATTCAAGAAAATATATAGAGCTGTGTTATAATATCAATTAGGTCGCTGTTCTGCGGCACCAGTCACACGACTCTGCATTCATCTGTAACTATAAAACACTCAATGGTTGAATATGTATTTATATTGAAAGATATAAGTTTCGACTATAAGTCTTTCTCAATGTCATCGGACTTCTTGTCAAAATGTTTGTTGACAATTTGACTATGTTTTTTTTAAAATATATCTCTGCATTTGCAAAACATGAAATACAACCTCAATGGATTCCCCTCGAAGAGATGAGTAAATAGTATGTGGTATAGAATAGCTTTGTATTGTTAGATTTAATTTCATGATTATGAGTATGCTGCATTGCCCCTGTGCTACAGCTTTCACTCCCTGCCTCACCTTGCTATCCCCTGGTGGCGACTCCCTCTCTGCATGCTGCAGCTTCCTGTTCAAGTCTTGAAACATGTCTTGATGCCGTTTCCGTGTGTGCATGATTTTCTAAGGAAATAGAAAACAATATAAAAAATAGTATCACACTGATGGCTTTGACCATTATTCATCCACCTACAGGCTACTGAACTACAATACTATTATACTGTTCTATACATTCAATTCACCACCTGGTAACTGAAAAGTATATGGAACACCATTACTTGCTGAACATTAAACACATTACAAAGTACCTGATTACCTGATCTAAATCTTGGAGATGCACAGTAAAACTGAGGTCCAAATGAGTAAATTGCTAATCAAATCAAATATGACTTGTTTAGCACATCTCTAATGCATGGTGTGTTGCGTACGTTTGTCAAAATAAACACAAGGCGCAGCAAAACTGCAAAAACTGTTATTGCAATGGAACTTATTCTGATCATTCACAATAAATATTTTATATATTCAGGTATTCTAGTAGTGTACTTTAAACCCCTCCCTCATTTAGAAACACAATTATGACTTTTAACCTGCAGCTGTACATGCTGTTGACTATGTGTTTTATACACGTTTATCAAAATTCCAGTAAGAATGGAAACAGAATGCAAAAATATATATTTACCTCAAAATCTAATTCTGCATACCGAGATTTCCGCCTCTGGAAGAAAGAAAGTAATATTTGGTTAGAGTCGGTGCTCAACTGTGCTGCTTGAGTGCTAGTGTTATTTATATTTTAATATGATTTATTCAAATTGATTCACAAGAACATGGGCATGTGAGAGGCAGCATCTGTGCATTGAGGGGTCCCCAAGGGAATCCACACTACATGGGCATCCCACTGAAAAAAACATAATCTTTTTATCAGAACTTCAAATACCTTAACAACTGACAATGCTGGCCCAATGTTTAGTGTCCAGATCAGAGATATGCAGGTGGGCAGGGCCGGCAGATACCACACTATTGGATCTGCCAGCCAAGACTAAAAAAGGCAAATCTGCCAGCTATCAGCTAATTAGTCTGGATTGCACATCCCTCACTGCAAGCAGGGTTTGACATTAACCATGGCCCTCAGCCCAGGGTCAGTAGGGATCGCAGTTTGGCTGGTAGTTATGAAGCACCACAGGCCCAACTGGGCCGGTAAAATTTTTTTAACTGTATAATGTATATAGTATAGTGCACACGGCTTCCGTTTCATGAACACAGGAAAATGGGTCAGTGTGCCAAAATGCTGAAAACCGAACTTACAAACCCATTTTTAAAAACATACCCACCCCCCGATAAAGGCGTAATTGAACTCGTCCGAACTTTCCCGCTGCACGTCGTATTTGTTGTAGAGTCAGCATCTGAGACAACATACTGAAGTGCTGTTGGTAATTCTCGTTACCTTGACATGGTAATTTTTAACAATTGTTTTTTTTTAGTTTTTTTTTTAAACTAAGCAACAAACTGCACCAATAAGACAAAAGTAAAGTGTTTAAATCAATAATGATAAAGAAAGAAATTATGAAATAAAAATTAGGACGAAAATATAGAGTGGCGTTGAAGAAAGACTTTATCTGGCTTCATGATGACAGTGAAACAAATGTCAATAAAGACTGAATATATTTTACTATTTTGTGAGTATTTTGTTGAGTTCGGCAAAATGTTGGTGTCTGACCAAAATCTCTACCAGAGTTTCAGTTTCTCGCACTGTCCATGTCGTTTAGGATTACCAGATTTCCACAGTGAAAAACGGGGAGTTTTTTCTTCTTCTTTAATTTACTGACGCCATAGCAACTCTGAAGCCAAAAACAAGTGTATATAAAATAGTTTAAAAAGGAATAGTTTAAAAATGAATCGGGTGAATTTATTCTAGATGATAACTCATTTTATTAAATAAGGCTGTGTGGTCCAGTGGTTAAAGAAAAGGGCTTGCAACCAGGAGGTCCTCGGTTCAAATCCCACCTCAGCCACTGACTCATTGTGTGACCCTGAGCAAGTCACTTAACCTCCTTGTGCTCCGTCTTTCGGGTGAGACGTAGTTGTAAGTGACTCTGCAGCTGATGCATAGTTCACACACCCTAGTCTCTGTAAGTCGCCTTGGATAAAGGCGCCTGCTAAATAAACTAATAATAATAATATTGCCATCTAGTCAAAACATGTTAAATGTACAAAAAGCCAGATTTAAAAAATAGATCAGCTTTTATGTTTAAATCACCATTTAAACATATGGCCAAAACTGACTGGTGCTTGAGCTCACAGAATCACTGCCTGTGCACCTATTAATCAGTGATAAAGCCTGCTTTTCAAACAAACTCATTATCGGTCACCAGTACTGTACAGGTATAAGAAAAGTGTGTTTTAAAAAAGTAATTTCAGCTTCCAGTCACTTGTTATATGCAGACAATAATGTAAACAACACCAAGCTACAGACAGCGAGTCCCAAGCTTTAAATGTGTTACTGTTTATAGATAAGAACTCAACTTTATTATGAATATATTGTGTTATTATGTTTTAAGCAACATTCTATGAAAATGTTCATTATGGTAATTGTTTGTTTATTCGTTCTAAAATGTTTAGTAAAACGTGGCCTGTTGTTTGACCTCGTTAGTACAACCGGCCCCCTTTGCTAATGACATCTTCAGTCAGGGTCGTAAGACAGTATAAATCTCCACATTTTTGTAAAATGACTTTACACTTACTTCAAAAGATGAAACATGTTTCAGTAAATTCAAAGGATAAACTTTGCATCCCGCGCAGAGGGAGAACACAAACGTAAAACGTCATTAAGTGGGGTTGGCATTGCAGGTGAGATGAAGGGAGGCTTCAGTTCCGAGTTTTCTAAGCATTATTTGTGAATGCTTATTCACCACTGCTACACCCCATTAGAAAATTAACTTCCCTGCATTTTTTAACGCAAGACTGAACGTAAGAGTATATGTGTACATTTGTTTTAAGTACTTGCCCAGAGGACGACTGAGACACAGACATCAACTAGTCCTCATCAGATTTAATTTGCCTCGGGCGAGTGTGAGTTTCTAACCCTGAATGGTTAAACAAATAATGTTTATTTTTATTTTTGAATGGCGCTAACACACAACCTAATACATTACTCTGCTATTAACTTGCCGAGCAGGTGATATAGGACTCCTGATTTGACATTCTTGGGAATGGCAAATTCCATTTTTCAAAATGACTATTTCTGTTTTTCAAAATGCCCAATTCCGTTTTTTTCCGTTTTTACCAATTTATTAAGAATTAACAACGTAATTTCAACATAAATAACATTTTTACATAAAAAAATCTATTGAATTATTTTATTTAAGTCCCTGAGCTACTGTAGTTTTCAGGAAAAATCTTTGTTAAAGCAGTCCACTAGTAACAATGTACTGTAGGTCAGTCAACAAATAAAGGTGTTTTGAAAAAAACAGGTTATTGCTGCCATTACAATATAGAGAATAGTCAAAAACGAGGGGCATTATTACAAAAATATAACATTTTCATAAAATGACAAATTAAATATAATGTTCAGGACACATCTCTCCCACCTGTAGTTTCATCTGCAACAACGCATACTGGTTTATGCTGTACGTGCTGTAAAACTGCTTGCATGTGTTTCTCGTATACCCTGGACAGAGAGAGTTGCCTTAGATAGAGCAGGGCTCTTCAGATAGTTTTTTTTTTCTTATATAAGGGGGCCAGATTGGAAAAAAGTTAGGAGTTGATGGGCCAGAGTATTTTACTCTGAACATTTTTAAGCAATAATAAATATTACATAACTTAATGTTCATATTTTGAACAAGACTTACACATTTTACCATATGAACAGTACTTTAATAATAGAGCAGTGTGAGAATTTAACAGAGTATCATTACAAACATTTTAAAATATATGTAACATTTTAATAGTAACTGTTAAGAAGAGATCAGCGTTTCTACTTTTGAGCTTCTAACTATTGTGCCCTCTGGATACGTATTTCCAAAAGCTTGTTTGGTTTCAAAATGCCTTTTCATATTGTATTCCTTAAGTACTGACACATTCATTCATTGCAGAATAAACTCATTGGCTTTGTGTTCAGTACAGTTGGTAAAATAAATAAGTATTTATTGGTCCACTCATTGTTGAATCTACAATTTTCACAATTATCTGTTCCTACTGCAGTAGCTAGAGTAGAGAGCCATGTTATAGCAATACGAGTAAAAAAACTAAAAATCACTCTGAGTACGTACTATTATTATTGGAAATAATAAGTTATAAAACTAAAGGTTTCACCTCAACCACCATGTTGTTTCCTTGTGTTCAGCGGATGACGGAGTAACTGATTTGCGATAATACAGTGCCTTGCATAAGTATTCACCCCCCTTGGACTTTTCCACATTTTGTAGTGTTACAACCTGGAATTAAAATGGATTTAATTAAGATTTTTTTGTCACTGATCTACACAAATAGTCCATAATGTCGAAGTGGGGAAAAAAATCTACATATTTTTCACAATAATTTACAAATAAAAAACTGAAAAGTCTTGATTGCATAAGTATTCACCCCCTTTGCTGTGACACCCCTAAATAAGCTCTGGTGCAACCAATTACCTTCAGAAGTCACATATTTAGTTGAATGGAGTCCACCTGTGTGCAATTAAAGTGTCACATGATCTCAGATTTAATACACCTGTTTCTGGAAGGCCCCAGAGTTTGTTAGAGAGCATATCTAAACAAACAGCATCATGAAAACCAAGAAGCTATCAAAAGAAGTCAGAGATAAAGTTCTGGAGAAGCACCAATCAGGGTTGGGTTATAAAAAAATATCCCAAACTTTGAACATCCCCCGGAGCACCATTAAAAAATGGAAAGAATATGGCACAACCGCCACTCTGCCTAGAGAAGGCCGTCCACCAAAACTCAGTGACCAGGTAAGGAGGGCATAAGTCAGAGAAGCAACCAAGAGGCCAATGGTAACTCTGAAGGAGCTGGAGAGATCCGCAGCGGAGATGGGAGAAACCGTCCATGGGACAACTAAATAAACAAATAATATAACCCGGACACGGCGAGAAGAAAGCCATTGCTGAAAAAAACCAATATCAAATCCCCTTTGGATTTTGCCAAAAGGCATGTGGGAGACACAGCAAACATGTGGAAAAAGGTTCTCTGGTCTGATGAGACCAAAATTTAACTTTTTGGCCTTAGCGCAAAACGCTATGTGTGGCACAAAGCCAACACTGCTCATCACCCTGAGAACACCATCCCCACAGTGAAGCATGGTGGTGGCAGCATCATGTTATGGGGATGCTTTTCATCGGCAGGGACTGGGAAACTGGTCAGGATTGAGGGCAAGATGGATGGAGCCAAATACAGGGAAATTCTAGAGGAAAACCTGTTTCAGTCTGCAAGAGACCTGGGACTGGGGCGGAGGTTCACCTTCCAGCAGGACAATGACCCTAAACACACAGCCAAAGCTACACTGGAGTGGTTTAAAAACAAGAACCTGAATGTCTTAGAATGGCCCAGTCAAAGCCCAGACCTCAATCCGATTGAGAATCTGTGGCAAGACTTGAAAATTGCTGTTCACCAACGGTCCCCATCCAACTTGACAGAGCTTGAGCAATTTTGCCAAGAAGAATGGGCAAAAATTGCAGGATCCAGATATGCAAAGCTGGTAGAGACTTACCCAAAAAGACTCACAGCTGTAATTGCTGCCAAAGGTGCTTCTACCAAGTATTGACTCAGGGGGGTGAATACTTATGCAACCAACAAATGTCTTTTTTTTTTGTTTAATTAACTTTTGTGTCACAATAAAAATATTTTGCACCTTCAAAGTGTTAAGTATGTTGTGTAAATCAAATGGTAAAAATCCCAATTAAATCCATTTTAATTCCAGGTTGTAACACTACAAAATGTGGAAAAGTCCAAGGGGGGTGAATACTTATGCAAGGCACTGTAAATAAATAAATGAATAAATCAATTCAATTAAGTTTTTTTAACGACGATCATTTTTTCTAGGTACTTTTCTGTATATATAACTCCAAAATTATTCCACAGAATAGAACTCTCACAAAACATAGAAGATAATAGTTGCTTTTTTAAACAACTCGACTCACACACTGCCGCAACAGAGACAGACAGTCCATCAGCGTAACACCCACAAAATCACCTGTTTTCTCGTTATCCAATGATCCAAATAACATACAAAAATGTTTTATACAAGCGTCATCGCTGGGCTTCTGGGTAGTGTAGTTTTCAAAGCAATTCATAATTTTTTATATAATATAATATATATATTTTTTTTTCTAAAGGTGCAGTTGCAAAGCACAATTCCATTCCCAAAATGACAATTCTGTTCCCAGTGCCTAATTCTGCGATTCAGTCCGTGATTCCGCGATTGTGGAAAATCAGTAGCCCTAGTGATACAGTTTGTACTTATTATTGGGCCTGTTAAAATTGTATCCGGGCCAGTAAAAACACTACCTCAGTGGCCCAAGGGGCCAGTAGTAAAAAATCTAATTGTAGAACCCTGGCAACTAATTGCCAAAGGTGTCCACATATGGTTAGTTCTGGGCATAGCCAAAAAGGAGGAGGCAGTTTGATCAAGTGGTTAGAATTGTTAGTGTGAATCTGTGTTTACACCAACACAACCCGATGAACATTTAACACATACAGTACTATAAATACCTGACCCACACATCATCCATCCATGTTCTGTGTTATAGACTCTGGTAAGGCAGGGCATATAGATTTAATTTAAAGGCATGTATTAACAACAGAGGAGCAATATATCTTGTGAGTGAAGTCTAAGGCAGCAATATTATTTCTGTGCTTGGGAAAGAGCCAGCTCAGTGCCTTCAAGCTCTAATAAACTGGTATACAGCATACCATCTCCTAGCACTAACAAACTATAAAACTCATAAATGCATAGGCTTTTAAAACAAGCTTAATTTTCTCAGTGGTGCAGCTTAATAGTCTTCACTCCCCTGCTCAAATGTTCACAGTGTTTTAATGGCCAAACTGGGCTATCTATGGATGCTCATCCTTGTTCTGCCTGCAATCTTTGTGACCAGGGTAATTATGTCCATTGTTTGTGCATGATTTATAATCATACATATTAATATACAATCAAAGAAAACACAACTTTGGTAGTGATTTACCATCAGAAGCATGCATGGACTACTCACAGTCATACTGCATTGTTGTCTATGGACTAACAATATAAAACCATGGCTTGCCTATGGTCATAAGAGAAGGTTTCAATTAACTTCAGCTACAGCTTGGCTATTATCTGTTTCCATGTGAAATCAAATTGTGATAACTATTTACGTAAATGGGGAAACTAGCAGAACATATCTGTGTGTGTATATTATGCCAGGCCAATTTCCTGTAGATAAATGACAGTTATGTATATGACTGTTATATTAAAATGAATTTACACAACAGATAAGCAAGCTATTCTAACTTCAGTAACACCAATGACCCATTCGACTGATGTTCCATGTCATGGCTACACTGTATTTGTTTGGCTGCTGCAGTAAGACTTACTGGAGAGGAGAAAGCTGTGAAATGTTTCTATTATGTATCTTTCTCACCCTTTTTTTTCTTTCAAAGGATTCAAACAAGATTCCCTTTCCAGTACATTCAGTCCTTGGCTGCTGCAGGTTAACCAGACATTTTCTATGCGGATATGAGATCTATATGCAGCTGAGATTAGTAAATAATACCCTGTTTACACTAGCACACCCGTACCATGAGGGGTGTGTTTACACTAGCAAATACCCGAGCCGAGCCGGAACCAAGCCATGAAACTCCAGCCCTGCAACATATCTGAATCTGGCTCGGGGCCGAAGCAGGCTGTGGGCCGGGTTACTGCATTTCGTCATCACGCTCAAGCGTCATTACAAGAAAAAGTGGCAACCCCAGGACCTCAACCGTAAATGTTTTCTTAACTCCTTACTTTTACGCCCTTGGGACACATAACAACACACATCTGACTAAAATACTAAATAAAATAATTCCCTCTCTATAATACGCATTTAGTGAATAAAAAATGTAACTTTCCGTTAATTAACCATGCATAAAGCACAATTTAATCAACGCTATATTTTTTACAAAAAAAAGGTAACATTCCCATCATTTCAGTTGTTAAACAATAGCCTGGCTAAACGGCAGTCGGGAGTTCAGTTCCAAGCGACAGACAAGCAAACTAACAAAATGCGAGGAGAGCGGGTCGGGAGAGGGGAAGAGGGAATGGGCTTGCTCCAGGTTCGGCTGCCGGAGCGGGGCTGAAGCATCTCGTCTCCCGGAGAAAGCTGCAGCTCCTCTCGCAGCAAAAAAAGTTCACAGATTAGGAAAGATAACCATGTTACAGGCCTAATATTTATTTAGTTATAAAATGAATGCTGAATAAGATGTCTGTGTTATAAAGTGCCAGCGCAGCTTTTCTCCATTTCAGATACTGTATCAATAGGGAGAGACAGAAACGGAAGTTAGACTGAGAAGTTGTTTACAGTTTGAACACCGGTACTGTATTTACTGTAGAAATATTGCACTTGTATATGGAATTGGGGGACATGCTGAAGGAGCGTTATATCCGAGGCGCGTTATTATGTATACTTTTAATATGGTCCCCCGTCTTTGCTTCCTTTGTTTAGGTATGTATTACAACCCCCGCGCATTTTCAGTACTTCTCCACAATAATAATAATAATATCAAAAAAAAATCCATGCTAAAAAAATATTTTATTAAATTAATGCTTTGTTCTATTTTTGCTGTCTGTGATATTTAATGTAATCGACTCAGCACGTTCATTATGCGTGACGTCTCTCAGCTCAGGCTCGCCTTTCTCTTTTGTAAACGCAACTCAGGCCTGCTCGGCACCGGCTCGGCTCGGGGGTGCAGGTGTAAACATAGCTTAAGAGTTTTCTTCATGTACTGGACCTTGCCTTTCCTTTTGACACAATGCAAGTTGAAACCATTTGATTGTTAAATTAAACATCTAACCTTAGCATAAACCAGAATCAAAATAAGAGTATGGTTCCACAATTCAGACTGAAAATAGTTTCTTAGAATAACATTAGTTGAACTAGTTCAAGCATCTCAATTGCTTTCTTAGCCTCTCTTGAATCAATCTCTGCCTGTGAATCCCAGCCAAGACATTCAAACTGAGTATGCATTTGCACTTAGATAATTCATCAACCAGGAAAGTCCCTATGCAGTAAACAGCTTAAACTTGTTCAGATGATGAAAAGCTCTGCCCCAGAAGCTCATTATTTCATTGATGTTGCATATTTGTAACTGACAAGCAGTAGATGTTGTCAGCTGCTTTGACTGAGTGCTCTTGCTTCTGCCAGTAAATCAGTTCATTTCTGAAACTGAAGTGCAGATTTCCATTAGAGAGAGACTCCGTGTGTAAACTAAACTCCGCAGGCAGTCCTACACATACTAATTATTACTACTTATAATCCTGTAAGAAAGTTCCACCACCTCCCCAGGCAGTTATCACCTTTAACATTGAACTTATAGGTCAATAATGGGTTCCTGATTGTTTTTGTTAATTGAGATGTTTAATCTAACTCAAAAGATACTTGGGGCAGAGTTTTGAAAAGTTTGTAAATGAAGACTGGTGTTAATCAACAAATCATTATGTAGCATTGATTTTGGCATTTTTTAAGAGGTTGTTATGCCTATCTCGTTATTAAATAATCATGCTAATGTGATGCAATACTAGTGGCAATGAATGGGATTTCTTCTCTTGTTTTATCAATTTATAACCTTAAGCCCAGAACACACTGCCCAATCACATTGCAGGAAGGGATGCACGGATACATAAAGTACAGTGGCAATGGGGCGAATCAATAGGTGAAAAGATAAGGCTATGGAAGTAATAAACATCTACAATTTTGACTAGAACTTAAGGTGACGTGATTGTAAAAATCACATATGACTGGAGACATGCATGTATTCTCTCTCTCTATTAAACACACACACACACACACACACACATGCACACGCACACACACACATACATACACAGACGGTATTCCATTGTTTCGTATATAATGTCCGTGCCAATAATTTTTGAAAACAAGACCTGACAGCCACACACTGTACTTTTTATCTATTAGATGAAATACTTACAGAATACTTAAAAACTGCTCCTATAATCATGATTAATTTATTATTAATAGCATCATCATTAAATTATACCAAATCACATTTTTTATTTACAATGAAGGTAACCTACACTGTGTAGGGATGTCACGGTATCAAATTTTGATGCATGGTAACCGTCAAAAAATATACTGCAGTTATCGTCATACCGCAGTATAATGTCATTTTTTTGTAATCCGTTTTTAAATGGCTATTTAAAGAAATGCACTTGTCAAGTCATTTTTTAACAAGAAAAATAACTTTAATTTAAAGTTGTAAAACAAATACAACACACTGGTGTACTACAGTTCTATCAGGCACTAACTGGAACTAGTGTTCACTCCAGCTCACACAGGCTCAGCAAAATAATGCTGCTTTTTTATTTCAAATTACTGTGGAAAAACACCAAAATATTAACATTTTCTGGGCTCAGTCTAGAACGATAGGGGTAAGGATGTGACCACTGCAACTGAATACACTCTTCACCTTCATCTTTCAGTTTGGACTGCATCCTATTATTTAAGAGAAGCAAAGTGTTACCTAGCAATAGCCAATCGAGTGCGTTTTAAGACATGCAGTGCCCGCCCACTGATCTCTCAGCAGAGTGCAAAACTTAATGATGAGAAGATGGCGACTACAATTTTTTTTTTTTTGGTCTGTATGTTAACAGCAACGAACACAAAGAAAAGAAGAAAAGTTAAGGTGGGTGTGCAACTGTTCTCGAGGACACTGCAACATCTTCACAATACCGTTTAAAATAAAAATAATGCAAATGCCGGTAGAATCATAGACTTAGGGCCGGACCAAGTCAAAGTTAGCACTTAGCGAATTCGCGGTAACAAAACACAAGAAAAATTCCAAGCGAAATCTCACGGAACCAAAACAAGCACTTTTCGCCCTTCAAAAAGCAGCTTTTTGACAACAAGTGGGTTGAGAATAGGTATGTGCATGACAAATATTTTGACTATTGATAATTCCACAGCTGTTGAGGTCGACTAATCGAATAGTCACCCCCCCCCCCCCCATTCAAAATGAGACATACATTAAATGCGAAATAATGCAAAGTGACAATTATTGCAATTGCAATAAATTCTGAACTTTATTTTAAAATACTTAGCTAACACAACAACTTCAACAACTTTGTTAAATAAACATTAGGCTATGTAAAAAACACCTTCCTATTAGGAGACATACGGAAATGCCATAATAACAGCAGCAATAACATAAGCATACCTGTCAACTCTCGTGTGAGACTCTCGTATTTTGCAAGCAAGTGTTATTTTTTTTACCGATATTGTCACAACCTTTTCCGTTAATTACAATTTCAAATGAACTATAAAGGTTGTGACAATTAAAAAAAAAAAAAGTAACGCTTGCTTATAAAGCATCTCCCGTATAATTTTTATTCAATTATTAATTTAATTTTCATTCAATAATAGTTTAGCAATGTGAGCTGCGAGGCAAATGCCTTAACATTAGCATCCTTGTGGCAATAATGTTTTTCCGGTCATAACAGCGAAATACAAAATGCATTAGACTATCTAGCTAGCTAATTTATACAATCCACTTAACTAAACGACTTACTTTTCCCATGTTTTCAAACCACACTCAACATATAGACTACCGGTCTACGTTAAATCAAATCAGAAACATACCTGTGCGTTCGAGTTCCAGTGAATAAAAAATAAATAGCCTCTACAGGCAATAGCTTGCTATGTATGTAGCTAGCTTAATAATATTAATAAATAAATGAATGAACAAAAAGACCTGAGTGGCACTAACGCACTAGCTTTCCATGGAAGCAAAAAAAATTCCTAACAAAAACTTTAGGAATAATTAGGCTAGCAATGTCCATTATTATTATCATGTTCACTTATTCTTGTTTAAAAAAAAATCAGCATGCCCATCAGGTCCGGCAATACTGCACCAGACGGTGCTCAGGCAGAGTTTGTTGTTTTTGTTTCAACTTCAGAGCCTGAGTAGCTATTGCATTGTGATGAAAATGCGACACAAGACAGCTGGCCGCACCAACTACATTATGTATGCCACCAAGTTTAAAGCCATCGTTGATGGCGAGCTGCAGAGTGTGTGCAAAGCACAAATTCGAGTCCCATTCAACAAACTCCGAGTTTGCTAAGATGATGTTGCTGGCATTGTCGTGAACACAGGCAGTGATTTCCCCCAGTAAACCCCAATGGTCTACAGCAGTGTTCAACACATTTGCGAGATTCTCTGCTGTATGCCTCTGGCATGGCGCGAGTCTGTAGAACTATGTTTTTCATTTCCCAATCCTCTATGAAATTACAGGTTATTGTGACGTACAACTCGGTATTAAGTGCAGTCCACGCCACCTTCTCAGCCTCTGACAAGTTTCTGCGGACAGAAGCTGCTGAATCGGCATGCATTTTTTCGAGTCGAGTGGTAATTGTTTTTCGTGCAGGGTTTTTCGTGCAGGGACTGTGTATTCAGGTTCCACAAATTTAGTCACGAAATCCCTCACCTTCAACAAAACTTATGGGAAGCATGTCCTTTGCCACCATGTTAGCAATAAGGGCTGATGTTTTTTCAGCACGTACGTTGTCAAACTGACGAGGCCTCACCGCAAAGGATGCAATGGCGGTTTGTTACGGTCCTCTTTCCTTTTCTGTCGTTGCTAGCGTCGCAGAAGGGGTTTGGCTTTTAGGTGGGTTAACATACCAGTTGTAGATTTGTGCTAGTTTAATTGCACTGCACATATTTTACACTTAACAGTGTTTTCATTTACTTTCTCAAAGTATTTCCATGCTGAACTTTTCTGTGAGGAAGCCATCGTTAGCCGAGGTATGTTCTAGTTTAGCCAATCACAGACAAGAAATAACAAATCCCACCCTCCAGTCAGTCTTCATTACCGCTACATAGAGAGCCAATCAGCAGTACAGGCTTTAAAATAAAATCAATATATAATTTTTTTTTTTTTAACTTTCGAATGTTGGATTCACTTGTCGATAGGTTACTTGTCGTTATCGAATAGTCGAATGTTCAACTAATCGGTCTCACCCCTAGTTGAGAAGGGGGAGTAGATTTCTATTGCCCGACCAAATCTACTCAATTCCAGCTATAAATCACATCACAAGACTTTTGCAGGATCGGATTTTATAGTCAACTTCGAAGTTGTCGAAAGCTATCGCGTATTAAGCAAATAGTAAAAAAATAACACTAAACATTCTGATATTTGCCAAAAAAACCAAAACAGTACATGCCTCTAGACCCTGGGTGGGCAAACTTTTTGGCTCAAGGGCCACATTGAGCTTTTGAAACCAAGTGAAGGGCCACATACTATATGCGTGACAAAACATGTGAAGCCTTTGTTCTTTTTCACGTTGACACACAACTACTAGTGTACTGTAGGTGTACATATGCTTGCAGAACAATTCTACCATTGTACCCTCAAAGTCACAGCCACAAAAAGTAAGTGCAAACTTTAAAAAAAAGTATGTTTATATGACTGGAGACATAAAAATAGGCATATATGACATACTGTATATGGCAGCAGATGTCTGATATACAGCACTGCAAAACCACCTGCATTCTAAAAGTACAATCTGAGTGACACAAATAGTAAGAGCAAAAGCATATCATTTGGTTCATATTGAATGGCCTGTTTATGACAGCATATTAAGGAACAATTCTCATTTCACCTCCATTGTGAGCCATATTTACAGTTCTCAAATCATCTCAGCCCACATAAAGTACCACAATCTGAGCCATTGTAATAAGTGTTCATTGTCAGATGAATGGGGACAAAAGGCCTGTATCCAAGTGCATTGCTGGATAGTTCTCACTGCAATAACCATCACCATAAAAAAAAGCCTAAGACTGTTGAAAACAGAGAAAGAAAGCATAAGCCTTGTCTACCCGTCTTGGTGATTTGGGTCTTAATGTGAGCAATGGGTCTGGTCACCTCTCTTGGCAAGGGCATCAAAGTCTGGTGTCATTTTTGAGGTAGAGATCCTCAGAACAGCTGACAAGTGGTCATTTGTTAAATTTGACCTGTGATGGGATTTGTTGTAGTTCATGACTGAGAACGTTTGTTCACACACATATGTGGACCCGAATAAAACCAGCATCCTCTGGGCGTGCTTTTTCATGTTTGGAAACTTTGTTTCATTCAGTGAGCCATAAAACTGGTCTATTGTAGCTATTTTGTACTTCTCCTTCAAAGCACTGTCACACTGGATGTCGATGAGCTCCAGTTGTGTGTCTGGTGGTGCTTTCTCACTGTCGAAAGATAGGGGCATGATACAAGCTCCAGCTCAGTCTCAATCTTGCTAAAGTCTGAGAAGCGGCGGGAGAACTCGGCATGCAGGTCGATCAAAGTGCTACTGTATGTCACTGTATGATGTATGCTACTGTATGATGGGGGCGCGTTCAGTGCTGCCAGTGTCGGGAAATGAGCGAGAGACCTGCTGCTCATTTGTCTGGAGAACAACAGAAGTTTGGCCTTGAGCGGCTTTCACGTTGAAATACAGTTCATGCACAAAACACCCTTTCCTGGAGCTTCATGTTTAGATCGTTCAGATGCCCCAGTATGTCCACACCGAAAGCAAAGTCGGCCAGCCAGTCTGTGTCTTGTAACTTCGGGAAGTTGTCAGCTTTACCAACCGTATCCAGGAACATACCAATCTCCCTCTCAGCTCCCACACACGGCGAAAGACTTTCCCCAGGCTTAGCCAGCGCACATTTGAATGATATAACAAGTCCTGGTGCTCTGCCTCTGTGTCATTGAGCAGCTGAATGAACTGACGATGGTTAAGCCCCTTGCCCGTATAAAGTTTACAAGTTTCACGACCACTTTGACAACATGTTCGAGCTTCAACACACTTTTACACAGTGCTTCCTGATGAATAATACAGTGAAGAAATATCAATTCCTCCGAGTTTGGGCTTTCTTCTCTTACTTTGTCTTGTAATCTTTTAGTAGGCCAATGTTCTTACCGGTTAGATTTGGGGATCCATCTGTTGTGGCGTTTGTCAGTTTACGCCGCGGTAGATTCATTTTTTCCAAGCAGGCAGACACACTGTCATATAAGTCAGAGCCCCTGGTTGTCCCCATCATCGATTCCATTGCAAGAAGTTCCTCTGTTATTTCAAAGTTATCATTAATTCCTCTGACAAAATTAAAAGTTGAGCGGTGTCTTTGATGTCAGTACTCTCATCCAGTGCGATAGAAAAAAGATTGAAGCCATCTGCTTTCTTTTTCAGCTCGGAGGTTAGCTCATCTCCTATTACTTCCACACGCCTGGTGATGGTTCGGCGTGATAAGCTAATTTTCTCGAATTGGCTTTTACTATCAGGACAAAGTATGCTAGCAGTCTCCACCATACAGTCTTTCACAAACTCCCCTTCAGCAAAAGGCTTGCTATGCTTTGCAATTTTATGTGCCACTATGTAGCTTGCCTTAGTTACCGATTCTTGAGTAGAGGTCTGTTTAGTAAAAATATTTTGTTGGACTTTTAAGTTCGTGGCAAGTTTAGAGGCCTTGCTTGCCTTTTCCTGAGAGGACAGATTGCTAGCGTAGTTAGCATGCTTGCTTGAAAAATGACGACTGAGATTGTATTCCTTAAAAACTGCAATACTTTCTTGGCATATCAGACATACCGCCTTCTGTCCAACATTAGTGAAAAGTATTTTGGTGTCCATTCTTCCTTGAACACACGACATTCAGAGTCCACTTTTCTCTTTTTCGCCGCACTCATTTTTCATGTCAACGTCGTCAAGCATGGAGGTGACCGTGAGCGCATTCAGATTGACTGAATGTAGGCCTAATACCAGCAGCTGCTAGGCTACAGCGCCATCTATTGGAGTTTGTTTGTATAGCATGGAAGAAGTCATTTTTAGGCCAAAAATCGCAACTCAAATATAATGACATTTAATTAGTTTTAAAAATGGCTCGCGGGCCGGATTGAAGTGCCCCGCGGGCCGGACCCGGCCCGCGGGCCGTACTTTGCCCCCCACTGCTCTAGACGCTCCACTAACCTCATATATCGAACACTTGCACACAACACTGAATAATTTAAAATTAATAATTTACAGTATCAAATATTATTATATTTATTATTCCTATTATTATCATAATATATGTTGTGTTTGTTGCTCCCATAAACGAAACACACACAAGACCGTTTTCTTCTTTAGCCTACTACTTTTTTTTTGCCACAGTTCGAGTTAAATGTTTAATAAAGCAATCTGCATTATTTATTTAATACGTACAAACAATAAACTCTTTTCTACTCACAGAGAGCTTTGCATGGAGCAGTGTCTCTTTCAGTGATGGTAAAGCTTATTAGATATATTTTTTTAATTTCTTATCTTTGTAGTAAGCTAACTACGGACGGTATACTTTTTTTAAGTCCATGGACATATTCACACGTCATCTGTGACGTCACCTACATCTGTTCAAATTATTCATTTCTTAAAGGCACAGGGCTCTATTACATTGAACTTCGATCAAACGCAAGGCTAACAAATGTAAACAAACTAGAAGAACGTACACATGTTTTAACCACTTTAAAGATATTAACTTTTAGTTTTAAACATTTGGTTGCTCTCGTAAAGTACTTCGACATGTTGGCCTACACAGAAACATTATGAAGCCCAAATTCTCGGCATGTAAGAACAAGCCCACCGTTCCAGTACAAGGGAGCATATTTTGGCTATACCGTGTCAGCATGCCAAGCGGTCCCCTCAAAACGTATAAATCTGTGTAGATAACAAAATTACGTAATACCTATAAAGATGAACATGATGTTTTTAAATTTGCTTTGGGTTTTCGACAGAAGAAATAATAATAATAATAATAATAATAATAATAATAATAATAATAATAATAATAATAATAATAATAATAATAATAATAATATACAACTACCCGACTCTGTCCGCTTAAAAAAATAAAAAAATAAAAAAACTTTTTTTTTTTCCACGGCACTAGATAGCATTTCATTCGACTTCATACTGTATATAATATGTACGACTGGCAGCACCGTGCCAGTCGGGTATGAGGATGCTGGCATTGCATGGTGCTGACACAAGCCAGGGCATGGTATGGATTTTTACAAAAATCATGAAAACAGTGTGGCACGCTTTCATAACAGTGACAGAACAATGCAGCACGACGCTGCAGACGTCGTGGAAACGAGGTAATTGTCAAGTGTGTGTGCGTGTGTGCGTACGTGTGTGTGTACGTGTGTGTGTGTGTGTGTTTTCTTTGAAACTCACGTCTGTATTTTTCAATATTTTACACAATAAATATAAAAGCAGATAAGCGTTATTATTATTAAACCTATTTTTATTATTATTACTGTTAGTCGTAGTTGCATGTAATAGCACTCATTCACTGATATTCAAACGAAACAGTAGTACAATACAGATTTTTATTTTATTTTTTTTCTGCCCTGGCTGTCTTCGCCTGCCTTTTCGCATGTTACCACCTTGTTTCCACCCCTTCAGAATGTCACAAATACCGTCTGGGCACCGGTCAACAGCTGTTTTCATGTTGCTTTTGGCGATCCCTCCTACTCCTGCGAAACTTCTCTCTTCGTGGATTAGAAATGGCTAGTTTTGGTTTTGTGATAAAGAAAATGCGATATTCGGTATCTTTCGCAAGCGCGATCGGTGTTTGATATGGTCCGGCCCTTAGTTATATAGTAGTAAATAGACTTTTTGATTCCCTGCATTAGTGTATGCTTACTGCGTTTCTCTTGACCGATACGACAGATAATAGCTACTGTTACTTCTTTGGTTTGGTAAATTAATAAGAAGGCAGTGATGAAAAGTTACAGTGCCTTGTTCTTGCTGATATTTTGGAGTATTTGTGTTTCATTTATTGACAATCATGTTTGCTAGCGATCATTGTTTAGTCGGCCGGTTTATATTAAATATGGCTCACCGATGGACAAACGGTGAATACAAAAACGCGCCCATATCACCGTAAACCGCGTGAACTCGGTAATCATGGTATAGAAAAATGGTTACAGTTTCAAAACCATGGCAGTTTATACCACGGTTTACTGTAAAACCGGTATACCGTGACATCCCTAATACTATGTCACCCAAATACAGTTAGCAAAAACAAATCATACAGCATGGTCCTGATAGCAGTTAAGTATTCTGTAAACATTTAGTCTAATAGTTAAAAAGTGCAACATAGGGCTTGCTTTCAAAAGATATCGCCACAGACATGAATGGAATACCTAATGTGATTGAGATCATTGACATGGATTTTGCCTAACGTATTTTATTATTATTATTTATTTCTTAGCAGATGACCTTATCTAGGGCGACTTACAATTGTTACAAGATATCACATTATTTTCACATACAATTACATTATTTTTTACACATTATTTTTACATACAATTACCCATTTATACAAGGGTACAGCAGCAGTGTCCCCCACCTGGGAATGAACCCACGACCCTCCGGTCAAGAGTCCAGAGCTCTAACCACTACTCCACACTGCTGTATTTGTAATATTGTCAGACTCCCCCCACACTGTATGTACATTGTACACTCTCACCTTCAGACATCTCTGTGCACATATTATAACATCTTATAACAGTGTAAGTGTTCGATGGCTACTTCTATTCATGTTGAGTTTATTTATCACGGAGGCGAGCAAACAGTACCAGGGAAAATGCATGACTAGAGGAATTCACCGAACAATTAACTATAAACAGTACCAGGGAAAATGCATGACTAGAGGAATTCACCGAACAGTTAACTATAAACAAATTGTGTGTTGGGTTGGGGAGTTCTATCGTAATTTTAAAAGCTTAATGAATGTATAATGAAGTGTTAGATAATGGTATACACGTATAATAACTAACAACTACAAACACCAATTGCACTTCAAACGTATTTATTTATAGCCTACAATCATACATACTAAAATACATACAAAAGTAGATGTCAACATAAGAAAATAGATTCCAACCAATATAGATAGATGGCTTACCCCCACCCCATCCAAAAAATAAATTTAAAAAGTTTTTTTTTTTTTAAATATGATTTTTACCCACGCCAGATAATCATAAATCAGCATTTTACATGTGAAGTTACCTAAATAAATGTACATTCTGCATGACAAAATTCAGAATTGTAAATGAAGTTTACAAAATAGATATTCTCATTATTTTTATTTCATTTCCATTTGGCTGCTGCTGACTGGTGGCAGAGCCTTGTTGCTGTATGCTAATAGTTTCCATTACAGTGAATTATGCTTCCATTCATTTTGATTAAGGAGTTCCTCTTATTTAGTCAAGACAGGAAGTGATTTACGTAACTTGCAACAATTAAGCTTTTTAACGTTCGTTAACCCTTTGCGGTCCTATGTCGGACCAGGTCCGTCATTACAATTTTCCCTTTCCGGTCTTCAAAAAGACGTAAAACACAGGTCTTGTTTTTTCTCCGGAAAAAAACGAGAAAACTATTCAATGGCCGAGTGAGACCGACAGGAACCGAGAGAAGCCGAAAAACAAAGGGGCGAATCTGAGCAATACACATAGCCCCGGCAACATAGAGATAACACAGCCATAAACAAACAAGATAGCTGCTTCCGCATGCAGCGCTCAAAGAATATCATGGTCATTTGCAGGGCTTTTTGAGATGTTATAGTAATGAAATAATGACTTGGATCGCATTATTGAGGAGTTTAGTGATAAAACAAGTGATCACGACTATGAAGAGGTATGTGAAAAATATAGCGAACAAGGGGTGGGGTGGGGCTGGAGATGCAGTACTGAGTGTCCTGTTGATATGCAGTGCCTTTTAAATCTGTTTTACTGTGAAAAAAAATACTTTTAAACAGCGCGTCTAAAATAAACTGCTCGTGTGAAAATAAATTGGATCTGACACGCCTGAGACGTGCTGAATAAATGGACCGCAAAGGGTTAACGACCTCACGGACTCAAAGCATTAACGGATTGATTTAATTAACACATTTCATTTGAAAATCACTTGCTACCAAAGCTCTTTTTACTATACCACGAGTTCGATACAATAACACTGTTTCATTTAAATCCTGCCCTTCATCTCAACCTGGCTGATTTGCCATAAATACCTTGGTCTGCTACTTCATCCACTGAGACAGGTCATGAATGATTAATTAAATAATAATAATTAAAAAACAATCTATCCCAAAGGGGGACCCCCTTAAGTAGTCACTATCTTCTGCCTCCCAGTCCCTCAGGTCTTACCACTTGGCCAAACTGCCTCTGTTCTTAATTTACTCCTGACTTAATGCAGTACCTTGTATGTTTAATGCAGACAGGCCCTGGTACACCTGAGTCTGAAAGCTTTACCAGCCAGGGCCAGAGGGACAGACAAATACAAAGAGAAGCCCAGAAACTGTAACTCCCAACCTGACCTTTATAGTTAAATAAAAATGCAACACAACATACTCAGCCCACCGTGTGTGATGGAATGTGACACCCCCCCTGGTGAATGGAGCCACAGCAATTTCAGTATATTAAAATGACTATACTTAAGAATCTCTGGCTGCATACTTTAATGAGCTCTGATTGAATGCCTCATATTAATGGGAGCAGCACTTTGAAGTACAATAAATAATGGATTGGGTGCATGTTCCTCATACATTGCGGGTCTAGTCTCAGCTGCCATTGACTCCCCAGCCTGCAGACTTCACTTCATGTGAATTACACAGCTGATATTTTATTCACAACAATCCACTTCATTTAAAAGTGTAATTGAATTAAATGTACATCAATAGACTACAATGCTGCCTTATGCTTAATGTTTCAATGTGCCGTCTGGTTACTTTTCTCCAGTACACCTTCACTATGGCAGTAACTATGAGCCAGTGTGGCTCTACTGTATCTTACTGTATCCACAAGTCTCGGAGTTGTGTGGTTTTCTTAATTCACTAACAAAAGTAGGGCACCACAGCTGCCAAGTAATCAAATACCATAGAAGTTAAATATCTGTTTGTAAACATTGAACTCCTGCAAAAGCTTATTAAAACTAATGTTTTTATTTTTGAGCTTGTTGCAAAGTCTAGTAGGCTAAATAAAAAAAAATGACACCAAGCTAGAAGAATGCTACTTTCTCTATAACACGTGTAGCAATCCTTACAAAACTAAACTATAGTACTGACTTCTGTGAACACTCTTGGACTTGTTTATGTAAATGTGACATTTCTCCTAGACAACCTCGACCAGTAAAATTGTTAAACAAATAAATAAGTACTACATGGAAAAGAGTCTTACCTCTAAGGAGCTCATGGAGAGGGTGGAGACAGTCTCGCTCTTTGACATCATTCCTGAGTTTCCAGAATCACCGGCATCACACATGCTGTTGGTCACCTGCGAATCACTGGAGGTGTTCTGCACCTTCTGGACAGGTGAGTCACGTTCTGAGCAGGAGACACTGACACGGTCCGCAGGCAGAGTCTTAAGCCCGAAGCCTGTGCCAGGCTCCCCCTCAGCTGTGTTCAGATGGATCAGCCTGGTCTGGGTAAGCTGGTCGATGCTGATGTTGTACTCAGCTGGGTCCTTCTTGGGCTTGGCCCGCAACGTTGAGGTGTTGCTGGGCAAAAGCACGTAGCTGCTGCCATCAGGGACAGATTTCTCTGTGTGAGTCCGGACCAGGTCTGCGTCCAGCTGTTTGAAGAGTTCTCCGTCACAGATGTAGATGGACTTGGCAGAGGGCAGTTCGCCACCGCTCTTGTCTTTTTTCAGCGTCAAGGTGTGGGTGGCGTAGTCAGCCATGTTCTGCAGGTGCAGCTTGGTCATGTTGGTGGGGAGGCTGTTGAAGTTGACCCCCTTCTGGTGGCTGAGCTGCTGAGTTGCCAACTTTTCGTCTCCCTGAAGCGAAGACCGCTTGAGAGTGCCTAGGATGGAGTTCGACCGGCATGAGAGGATGTCCTTGTTCAGAACTGGCAAGAGCGAAACACCAAGGGGCGAGGGGTCAGGACTGCTCCCCCTGCTCAACCCTACCCCGATACACTAGAGCTGTGCAAATGATCCCCTTCCTAGGCCTGATTTTCAAAACCTTTCTGAAGGAAATTTGGGGCAAAGCTGAAATCTACTTTCAACATAAATCTTAAAATGTATGTTCTTAGTTAGGTTATATTGTTTTGATAAACTATTACAATATATAGTAATGACTAGCTAAAACTTTATTATTATTGTGCCGAATAGAACAAGGATTACAGTTTTATGTTAAAAGAGATTTAATGTTTCTCTTAAAGGGAAATCAATATTTTCTGCACGACTCTAGTGCCCAGTTTTTCCCGCTCGAGTTCTGACATTACCCTTATCCATCTCAGTACGATACAGAATTCAAACTTAACATCAGGGGAACACAGATTTTATAATTTTGACATTTGAGACAGCATATTGTAACTGGAATGCAAATGGGTTGTACTGTAAATGTATGTCAATAAATGTACCTCAATAGAAATAATCAATGCAGCTATTTAATGCACTGGCTTGTAGGGAATCTTAAGTTATATATGTCTTTTTTTCCTTTTGAAAAAAAAAAGAGTTCATTATGATTGATTTGGAGTAAGTAACTTTAAGAATCTGGCACAGTGTCTTTTTTGGTTTAGTTTTGGGTTTTCAGTAATACATCTGTTTAGTTTAAGTATATCCAGTGAAATCCTGTCACAAAAAATGCGAGACAACAGCCCAGTGGACTGCTGTTTCCAAATACATGCATTAGTTCATATAATACAGAGGATTCAGCTACAGGTTATTTTTATTTATGTTTTATTTACATTGCTGATACTATGTTTTTAAAATCCATTTCTTAGTAAATAAAGATTACTGTAATGTGTGAAGTTATTATACTAGCTCTATTGGGCGCTGTTCACAAAGCTTTAACTTGTGCGGTATTTAGTTTTTATGAATAAAATAAAATGTGATATTCAGGAAGTTGTTTTAGACTTTCACATCAGTTTCTTCAATATCAGACTATTTTATTCATATAAACAGACCTTAAAAAAGAAGTATTTAAATAACTTAATAATAAATGAATACATGTGTTTTTACTTAAATATGCAATCATATATGAGTATGTTTCCTATCATTAATATACATTTTTTTTGGTTTATTTGCCTGTGAAAAGTTCAAAAGTAGATTATTTTTTATTATTATTATTTTGTTCAGCAATATTGTACCCTCTATACTTATACAACAGTTAACATAAAAGTTACCAAAAAACATGCACACTGTTTGGCTAAAGATCCTCAAGCTATCAAAATGAAAGTAATTAAATTAAGCAAAATAGCTAAAATGTTCTAAAGCATACTTCAAAGACTGTATTTAACCACACCAAAGTTGTTTCTAAATAATTTTAGATTTTATAGAAGATCCTAAAATATCTTGCCACCTGGTAAGCTGTCTTAGTGTATGCATCCTGTGATATAGTCAATAAATAAATGCTGTACAGTGAATTGTGCCTTAAGCTCTCAGTGCTGCTTATACATGTACAATATGAAGTCATGCTACAGATTAACAATATAAATATAAATGTATGAGAGAGAATGGAGCCCAACATGGCCTCATTAAAATATAATGATAATGATGATGTGTTCTTTTGTTTTCTTTTTAACATAAAAGATAAGAGTAAAATAAAAAGAAGCTTACCTGATCTGCACGCAATGTCTACATCTTTTTCGAAATCCGTCTGGGAAGAAAAATTGAAGAGCCCCGTTGTCATCATATAACTCATCATTTAAAAACTACGCTACCTCCCAGTCCCTCAGCTCTAACCACTAGGCCGCAATGCTTCCCACTCAGCTCTAACCATTGGACCAAGCTGCCTCCCTCCCAGTCCCTCCTAGTTTTTACCAATACAACACACTGCTTCCCAGTCCCTTAGCACTTATCAGTAGATCACACTCACTCACAGCCCCTCATCTGTAACTAAAGTATAAAAAGGTAGTCATGCTGATGCTGCTCACTGATGCAGTAGATGGTCCTACCATTAGCTGGGCATGTCCGTTTTGAAAGGATCCCCCAGAGTCTCCATTGACTTCCTCCTGACGGTCCACCACACGGCACTTCACAGCGTCCTGCACCTGCGGACAGAGCACTGCTGAATGAGCGGTTATTTATTAAATCAGTGGTGACACAGAGTGCCTGTATCTATGTGCAAGTAAAGACAGTATCAGCTATTTATATGTTATGTCACATGTTATTTTCATTCTACCCGTTTGGCAAACCTTATAAATAAAATATAAATCCAGTTTCAATATCCCTGTACTGTGATAATCAAGTTATTAAATAAGTGCCTATATATATATATATATATATATATATATATATATATATATATATATATATATATATATATAGGCATGTCTATTTATATAGCCAGTATAGCCATGCAGTTTAGCATTAGTATGAACATCACTGCTAGTGTAGTTCCTTATATAGCTTACAATCTGTCAGTTACAGTGAATGACAGCTTTCCTCCCTGTTTGTGCCATATGGGTGGTTGAATAAATGACAGTTAATAAGAAGCAGTGCACCCCAGTGTGATAACATTACAGAATGAAGGTTGAAAGTGGCCATGTGCTACAGATGAATCATCAAAGCGACCAGCCCTGTTAGATCAAATAAAGATCTGCCCTGCATTTTAAACATGTGCTGTGCACCAAAAACAAGCAAACTAACCAGCTTGCCAAACCCCAGGTTAAGTGCCCTACTAATTGTGGCTGTGGGAATCATGGATATCACTTACTGAAGCAGAGGTTTAGTTTCTGTAGTCATAAAAAGGATAACCACACTGTAATTCCTGAAAGCACCAACTGCAATCAAAATGTAATTTCTGTACAGAGATCTTAAATCATGCTTTCAATGAATGGTGACATTAATCTGGAGAACCAATGCATTTGCAAGTTATCAGCCCCAATTTACTGCATTTTCCCTATATACCGTTGTCTGAAAATCGAGCTACACATGGCAAAAGTTTGTAATTTTTGCCTCTCAGTCCCACATTTCTAACCAGCAGCAACTGTTCAAAATATTTTGCTAAATCTATTTATAACCCCCTTCCATTATGTTGCCCCCTCACCTCTCTGCGCAGGATACAGTGCACCATGACAATGACGAAGCCCTCGAGTGAGTCAAACACAGCAAAAAGAATCTGAAAGAGGGCAGAGCGCCGGTCTGTGATAGCCAACACCGCAGACATCCATGTGAGAGCCAGCAGGGGCAGGACCACGCAGGAGCTCCACAGCGACGCCCTGCAGGACAGAAGGGATACAGCAGCCTTGTTAACCATGGCAGGATAGAGCCAGGAGTGCCTCCACAGAAAGGGCAAACCTACACACTACTGATTGTAAAATACCCCAAGCTTGTAATCCAGCATCAAGGATCTTGATTACCTGGGTTTGTGCAACAATCTGTTGTATTTGAACCAGCATATGCATTAAAGAAAATACTATATTGTATATGCATACAGTATATTTTAAATATTATTTAGCACATTTGTTAATATATACTTTCAAAAGACCATGCTACCTTTTAAGTTGATGTCTTTCATACATCATCAAAATCAAGTGACATGAACACTTGTAATTGTTCAAAAACTAGTTTTTATCTTCTAAAAATATCCCTTGTGTAGGATCCTCCTTTCTGTTTAACACCTCAGAAATATTACAATAATGAAGTACAAGTGTTGGAAAACAAAAATGCAAACAAAAAGGTGAAGAAAGACAGCAACTGTTCTGGAAGATTTATGAATGTATTGTTTCAGACATTTATACTGGTAAGACCTCTGAGATGCAGCTTCTTGTTTTCAGGTAATCCACAACTTAATTTGTTCTGCAGTAATTCAGCGACACTTTATTTAAACCGTAAGGTCCTGGTGGCAGCAAACAGTATAATTACTTAGAACCAAAATACTGTCTCCTACTGATAATCAATGGGTGATGTTCCACTCATTAAAATAGTATATTTCTATCCTTTACGCCAACAAACTGTAAGCATAATCACCTGGACAACTTTGCATTCACTAAGATTGAACAGTCACAATAATACGGCTTCATTATAGCACTCCTTTGCAATTTATAAGCATTACTATGCAGTCGAAGTACACTAAGAAATGAAAACCAATAATTCATTATTATTTAGCACTGGGATAATTTTCTAATTTACATTTATTTGACAGTCTTGCCATAATGAGATGTACTGCAAAAGAGATTAGAATACTTTTTCAAAACCAACTGATTCCTGGGGACCCCTTGTGCATACAGTGCCAAGTACATGATGAACTGCAGCATTTTATACTATTTGGCATGGTATGCCAGTCAAAGTGCTGCTTTTTTGCAGACTATGACTAGAACAAGCCAGCTTTTATGGTTTGTTTTATAGGCTTTAGTTGAAGCAAAGGTAATTGGTTAATGGCTGCAGTGCAGAGTAGTGGTTAGGGCTCTGGACCGGAGGGTCGTGGGTTCAATCCCAGGTGGGGGACACTGCTGCTGTACCCTTGAGCAAGGTACTTTACCTAGATTGCTCCAGTAAAAACCCAACTGTATAAATGGGTAATTGTATGTAAAAAATAATGTAATTGTATGTAAAAATGTGTAAAAAAATAATGTAACTGTATGTAAAAATAATGTGATATCTTGTAACAATTGTAAGTCGCCCTGGATAAGGGCGTCTGCTAAAAAATAAATAATAAATAATAATAGCTAAACAATAAGCTGATGCAATCAGAATGAACATGCTTGGAAGCAGGGGTGGGCCATGGGGGGAGTGTAGTGGTGTGAATAATAGGAAGGTAAGAGAAGCTGTAGTCCCAAGTGGCCATTCTAACATATCAACCAAGTGAACTTTTAAAAGGAAACAGTTGGTGCGCTTCTTAGAAAAACAGACGACCTTCATGCAAATACTAAACCATTTAGGGGTAGATGTACTAAGATTGGCCAGTCGCAGTGTAAACGTACCGCAGTTTGCATTTTCGTTACAGCAATTTGCAAATTGTAAACTCGGTTGCTTTTCTGCAGGAGAATCAGGTAGCCTTTGCCCACCCACTGATGAGGCCTCCGGCCAAATTTATTATTCACCCATCACAGTAATCGGGCTCTGAGCGCCCATCACAGTTCACTAAACCATCTGCAATTGCAATCAATAAATTTCATCCACGGCGGATTCTCCATGATGAAGTGCACATTTTGTCGTATGTACTAAGAAAAAAATATGTTAATGAAGAGAGCCACAAAGGATAACGTCTATACATGCAAGAGTGTAAGAATCAAAATAACATTGTTTTGTAAATGTCATCTGTACAATGCATTCTGTTCCGTCTTCATTTTACCTATTTTAATAATATATCGCGGGTGTCGGGGTCCAATATAAATCCGCTATATATCAAGGCCGCAATATAGCGAGAGACCCATAGAAAAACAAATTGGCTAACAAATACCGTATAACCATTCCCTCGTTTTATCGGGGGCGTCAGGGTCCAATATAAGTCCTCCATGCAACCCATTTTTTTGTATAAAAAGAGGGTAATTGCATCTCATCAACTTCAGTCTCCAATTCATTTCCTAAGAGTCTTTGTCTCCTTTCTCAAATGCACAAACCCGCTGCATTGAAATAATCCATTCCCAACATTGGAGGCTTGTTGCTAGGGAGCTGACGTCACTGCCCTGTGACTTTTGCTACAGCACTGCTGAAACTAAATAATTGTAGCGTTTTGTTTTGTTTTTTTGTTTGTTTATTATTATTATTTTTAACTTGGCCTACTTAGTATCCTAGACAATTAACCCACAATAGATCATGGTCCTATAAGATGCTCAGAATGAGCTGGAGGGGTTAGTGGCACATGTGTTCCCAACACGTTGGGGAAACCAGAAACGTCATTTTTTCTAAAATGACTAGTAACAATTTAAGTTCTAAAATCATGCCTGTTATAAGAGGTATGTTTATTTTATGACCCATGGACCAGACCACAGTATTGAATAAAGGATCAATATCAGCTAAATAATTTTTTATTAAAAAATTAAAACAATTATAAATATCTGAGGGGAAAGAAGTCCTTAACTGCCAGTAATGACAGCGAAAAGTTAGTTTTTGAAGCTGCTGACCCAGACATGCTGTAATCTTCAGAGCCCTTTTGACACAGCCATGCAGTGATACAAACATCTGTATATTATTTTTCTAATTTGCTTTGTGTACTTCTATTTCACTGTTTAGAGTTGTGGACAAGTTAGAAAGCTTCAATAGAGTCAGTCCCTTTTATTAGGTTATCTGCGTACAAAAGTTGGCTGCCACCACCAAGACTTGTAATTAGCTACAAGTAGAGTCACAGCAGGTTTATGCATTAGCAATGAATTAATCCACACTTCACCAATTTCATCTCTTTCTTGCCTAATATTAGGGATGCTGACTAGGCTAATGTATAAGGCTTCCCCACCCCAGCACTGAGAAAGGGCCTGTTTGTAAAGAAGCAAGCAAGCTCAAGTGGCTTTCCAGTAGAAACATCTTCAATCAAGAAATCAGTCAAATATCACTGAGAAGTGTCCCAGAGGAACAACAACTGCAGTTCAACTGCAAAGTGAGTGCAGAGTAGTACAACACAGCAGAGTAGTACAACAGACTGCAGTTAACTTGCCTTCCTTTGTAACAGATGACTTCTGGTAAATCAGATGGAAATTACGCCATATTAAATTTAGCTGACCTCTCGTGGAGTGGATATCAACTTCTATAATATAGCACCATATCTTTTCCCATTTAAATTGGCCTAAATTCATTACATTGAACACAAAACGCTGCACTGCCATATTCTGAAGGGGTAATCTGTAGTCTAATCCTGCTACTCTGCTGTTTGTACTCATTGCACATCTTTGTTCACTGCAGTACAACTGAGTTTGCATGTAGGGACAGTGTGGAGACTACTGTTAAGCAGATTAAGTCGTAGTTCAAAATAATTTACATACATAGCTCTGCCTTGCAGAAAAAGCACGTTTGTGAAACAAAGTAAAAGGGAAACAAAAAAAAAAAAGTGGAAAAGAGGTAGGAAAGACAGGAATTTAATAATGAAATAATAATAATAATAATAATAATAATAATAATAATAATAATAATAATAATAATAATTTGAAATAATTAGCAGAACTAACATGGCGTTACTGGTGGCTGTGGAGGAAACGTCAGCCGATGAGACTACTCCGCACTTGGCACATTTGAGCGTCATACTGTACAGGGGAACTGTCATCTGACTGCAATTCAAATCAACACACTGAAACACAAAGAGCCAGCCTGCCCAAACATAGCTGTTGCAGTATCCCCTTCCACCACAAGGGCCCCTACTCAGGTTTACCATCTCGCATCTCAAGGGAGGGGGCAGGGACGGTTTGGAAGGGAGGTTAGCTAGCTGGATTGGAGAGACAGGCATTGCATTCGGGCTCTGTGGCGATTCTACTGTGGGGTTCCAATAATAAACTGTCACGCTGCTTAGTTCATGTCCCTAGATGTTTGTAGATGTGCCACTATGTGGGATTGGAGGGAGAGAGGAGTGGATCTGACAAGGATAGGTTGCGGGAAGACAAACATTTTATGTGGTTTTTCAAAGTTGGTAACGAGGGCAGTTTAGAGCAACTTTTAACTTTATTATTTGCTTTTCAAATATTATGGTTGTGCTAAACTTGTCCATCTGGTATTTTAGGTAAAAATTCAAAATGGATGGGTTTGGCATTACCATAATGAGTACTGTATAAATCAAAGGCCATGCAAAATTGAGAACAGGAAAAAAATACCATCCTAATGGCATTTTCATTTTACTACCAATATCACGTCTACTGTTAATTTGCAAATGTACAAGACTGAGCTGAGATACCGAATGCAAGTTACCAAGCTTTGAAAAGCAGTCATCCTAAAGAGTCCCTGGCCCAAAAGAGAGTCTCTCCTTAAAAATATAAACAAGGTGACTAATGACTGTGTACCCATTTGACAGCAATACCGTTTTTCATTTGTGTCAAACTCATATGGTACGTTACGGTTCTGCAATAGCAAATGGGTACATAATAATGCCCCACGCTATCAAGATATTTTAAAATAGACTATAATTATTTATGGCTGATGTAAACTGTATATTGCAGTACTTTTCTTTTCAGATCAAAGCACTATTGCTTTGGGTGTTGCACCATTACTCATCCCCACACTGTCCCAAAAGCACTGGCGTTCTAGGCCAATTAGTGCAAAACTAAAGCAATAAACAAACTGTTGGACACAGAGTGTTTTATAAAGAGCTAAAAGTCAGCTGAGAATCGAATCATTATGAATCACAATCATTTGCTTGATAAAATCAATAAACAATTTCTTAATAAGATTCTAAATGTATAGCAGTTTGTCTGAAATGGCTTTAAGGACCCAAAGTGAGGACCAGTGGTTTAAGTGATTCCAGCATGCAATTTGTTTACTGTAGTCAAAGTGAGGTCTCAAACCCCACCACTCTATCATCACCCCATCCTGCCCCCCTCGCCAGCGTTAAAATACTTTATCAACCTTTTATACCTACTTAATACATTATGTCAAATGTACAAATAAGGGCATTGCAGAGCCAGTTGTGTAAACTGTTACAACATTTACACATGCTTTAGAACTACTTTAAAGATAATATTGTTTGTGGGGTCACATCTGCCCAACATTTCACAACCCCACATTAAAACACTCCTGGTTTTGCTAATAACACCTAATGAATCTGTTGGTTATTTAATTTTATTTACTGAGGTGACAGATGTGTTTGTTGTTTAGTATGTATCTCTATCTAATTATACATCTATCTAATTTATATATAATGTATTATATATTTATATATATGCAAGCCTGCTCCATGTTTTTTTTTTATTATTATTATTATTATTTAGTTTAGTTTAGTTTTGTTTATGTTTGTTTGTTTGTTTTTTTTTGTGGGGGGGGGGGGGCAGTAGCAGTTTATATTTTTTTAAAAAGAGAAAAAAAAAAGAAATTAATGACCAAAAATTATTGAATTGTGTATATCAATACACTGAGGATGGGGGTCCTTATTTTGGTAAGGGGATGCTGCAGAATTTCAACAAAAAGTTTTATACAACAAATGATACTTATCAGAATGATAGTTAAACTGCATCACACTGCAAAGTAAGTTAAACAGCAACTGGAATCAACAGATGTAGAAACCAGTCTAGTTGCTAAGGGATACAGGGTGCTATGGTGGGAAACATTACCAGTATACTTCTCGGTCAAGGGTCAACAAGTGGAAACATTTTGCCCTCCATCTTGACACAGAACAATCCACATGGTACCTGTACATTGCTTCAAATCGACAATAAATTGATTTTTTATCATAGCAAGAGATGTTTCCCATCATGGCAGTCTTGGTTATCCTCAATAAAAAGTAAGTAAATCAATTAAAATGTAAAAAAACAAACAAACATGTATTTATATAACAAGCTACATCTGTCAAAGCACATATGAAAGCAATACAAAATAATACAGATACATATAATGGGTGAGCACAGACTTTGCGTATTTGGATCAATAACCAGCAGTCACTTACACACTCCCAGGCCTTAACACTGCTTCCAATTTCACTGGAAATGTTATTTTGGGTTGCAGTGAAGGGGCCAACTTTGGGTTTTTATTTTTCAAGATGCTTTTGTTAGATAATGATTTGGATACATTTAAAAAGGATGCTTATAGAAACAACCAAGATTATTACCACTGGACTCATGTTGCATTGTTTCAATGGGATGGCACCTCACAAAGCTTCTATACTCCAGATGACTCCTAATGATTGGTATCCTGGCCCCATGGGCACTTTCTGTAGCATTTGTAAATCTGCATCTTTAACTACTGCCTCCCCTACACTCTAACAAGTGATACACACCACTTCCCTACCTCCCAGTCCTCAGCTGTAACCACTAGTATCTAGAGCCTGCCTCCCAGTCTCCCCGTGACCACTGGGACACACTGTTTCCCTCCCTCCCTCCCTCCCTTCCTCAGCTTGATTCATCAGTGTCTAGAGCAACACTGCGTTCAATCTAACCCTTGCCCTATGAGTTAAGATTTTGTTTCAGTCGTGACTATTGACCCTCCCTGACAGTGATACTGAAGCCGCAAGACTGCAGTTTGCACACTGCTGACTGGCTGGTTATGGGTCCACTAATGGATGGTATGTATTGATAAGGCATACCCTGCCCGCTCCTTCAGTTTCTTATCTGTTATCCCATCTTTGGAAACAAGTTTGTTAAAAACCAGAATCCCAATAACCATGTTCACCTGTTAAAAGACAGAAATAAGACACAGTGAAACATCACAATTCACAGTTTAAACAGTGCACAATCACCTTTCCACATTTGAAGTACAGTATTTTGCCAATTATACTCCATTTCCTTTGAGGTCTGTGGAGTCATGAGCATCTACAAATTATGTCAGGCAACTATTTGTATTTGTTATTACAATTAAAAATATTTGGCCTGTGTTGCTAGTGATTGTATGACTTCTGATATTATAATGTGTCTGTTTTGTTCATGCTACCTGTGTTTTGAAAGAACCTTTGCTTAGCCATGATTGTCCTAACTGGGAGTGTTGTGTCTTGGAATATTAATGATTTTGAATTGAAATAAAATACCAGAACAACCGCGGCTGCCGGTCCTACAAAGGCATAGAGGAGACCTCCTTCCAGAGAGAGCCAGCAACTACACGGCAAGGGAGGAGAGAAAGCATGAGTTAGTGTAGTCTGTGAGAGAGGAGAGAGGGGGAGGAAAGGAGAGATAAAGAAATATACAGCAGAGACAGAGAGCAGCTGCAAGGCGAGGAGAGAAACAGTGTGTTACTGTAACTAGAGAGATGAGAGAGGGAGAGGGAGAAGGTTAGACAGCAGCTACAAAGTAAGGTATTGGAGGGAGAGAGTGGGAATGAGATAGATACAGTAAGGGAACAGAGTTGTGAAGTCCACCAACCTTTCAATTATTTAAAAGAGAAAAATAATTAAACCAGGTTAAGAAGTAACTCCACCCAATTACGGGAGCTCAGTGCTGTTTATCTTTAATAAGCACACTTAACCGCTTCATCAATATTTTAATGTGGACATCACCCTTAGTAAAAATGGACTTCAATCAACTGGGGAAAATGTGCTATTTATCGGTGACACAACACCACTGACATTTTGAACGTTTAAAAGATGCCCTAAGAACATGGGGTTTCCAATAGACTGTATACAGAGGGAATACTTCAATAGTGAATACTCACTAGTTTATGGTGCCATATCCTTTGGTTTTGGTGAACCCCACTGACACAGCTACTACTAGAGCAGGCAGACCTGAAAAAAGCATGGTGTACTAATGTTAAAAATGGAACCTGTAACTTTAAGAACCACAAAAGACTAAAACCCCTGTACTCTCCGATGAGATTGTGGCTCAAGGCCACTAGGTTCTTCCACAGCTGTTTTATTAGTGTTGAAGTGTGTCCAGGACACAAGACATACAAATTAAGAGACCCGGAGAGCATATTTGTGGTAAGAACATTGGGAGGAAGGTAGGCTAGGGGTGGGGGGGCTGCTGGGAGTTGTTAGCTAAATGACACCCTGTTCTCCTGTGTTCCTTCTCCCTTGCGGCTGTCAGGAATGTGCTGCTGGACTGTGAGCTGGTGAATCTTTCCTTATTGCCCCCTGTCTAGGCTGGCATTTGAAGGATTTACCTATCAGAATAATCTTCCCCACCCACGCAGACTACAGTGTTGGTATGCTGACTGAAAATGCTGTTGTTTCCATCTCTCTGCAAAGAGAATAATTGGCAATTACCAACCTCGGCTCAACTGTGTTTTCCAAAAGTCAGAACACAGTTTGGTACACAAGGTGCAGTTCAGCAGCCAACTCCTGTTATATGTTTATCACAGTGGCTTAACTGGTTGTTGATATGACAGTACAGGTTAACCGGCTTAGGTGCATAACCTATTTCACAGTCTCTAGATACACCTACATGTAATTTCTGCCAACTTGAACATAAACCATTAGCGAAGTACCTTTAACAAATGCTGTGCTCATTTAAGCACATCATTGTCCTTTACAGTCTTTTAATAAAAAGTCTTTGTTTCCTTTTTTACATCCATTTTAGTGTGGAAATGTATTGAAAATATTCATGTTCCAGTGCTCTTCTACGTGAGTTTACAATGCACATGCTATGTTAACTGTATAGAAAGTATCATCACTATACAATAAAACGGGAATATACACTTACAATATTACAGTTAAACAGGGTAAATTTAATGATGCAGCACTGGTAATGATTTTGGATTTTGGAATTGAATACACTTAGGCAGGATATACACTTAAACAATATACACAAGTGGGGTAGACTGTATCTTCACATTAGCAGAATGGGACTGCTGACAAAATAAACTATACAGACGGCTGCATTACCCTGAAGAAAGTAACTCTTTACCACCCTGAATAAAGTTATTTTTACGTAATTGTGACCTACAGCCATTGTGGTGTAGCTTATGTTTGGATTCTGTAACTTTGTAACTCCAGAAGATGCTGAAGCTATTTTACAGAAACAAATGGTGCTACAGTGAGCTGCAGTTTTGAGTTTAGAATTGAATACCAAAAGTTCAAGGCTAAATCATTTTGTTTAAATGGGCTTGCAGGTTGCACACTGACAGCATGCATGAAAGATATGTACATAATATATAACAATGTTTAGTGATACCGTGCAAAAGGAAAGAAGGCCACCTTAATGATGTAACAGGGATGGCTGTTGGAGCTTGGAGTTTGTTGTCCGAAAATGCTGGGTCAACTGGCTTGAGATCCAGAAACATGATGGTAGTCATGATCCTATCTGCATATCATTTCAGCAAATACAGTTATGCCTGTAATAATGTATCCTGACTGACTTGGATGGAAATATTAAGATGAGCCGCTATCCATCGATACAGAATACACACCTTCATTAATCATCCTGATCGCTGAATCTCAAAGCCAATCAAAAACTTCACAGTAGTTCCTGAAATAATGTAATACATTCTGCTTGCAATGCATGTTTAATTCAGGACAGACTCACCCCAGCCCAGGCACAGGAAGCGCTTGCGGATGATGCGGTTGCGCAGCCGGCCTGTGACGGCCATGTAGGACTGCCAGGCCTCCGTCAACACCCAGCAGAACGAAGACAAGAAGAAGAAGTGCAGGAATGCTGCCACCAGGGTGCAGACCACCTGAGAGATCATATATAGGACATCAGCATGTGTAAGCCAGCTGCACATGCATGAAAACAGACACTGGGATAATCCAGTTACACTGCAGTATTCATCAAACCAAGGTACTGTCTACATTATTTAAAAGAACATTGTGGGTTTTAATATGTGTACTTGATAAAACCCAAAGCTGGCCACATATCCTATACCCTGGGAATTTTAATTCAGAATCTTTCAATTATTTTACCACTATAGGAGGCCAGTTCTAGTGGAAATAAGATGTTGCATCTCAGCAGATCTATCATTTACAAATGTGACAAAAATATTTCTGAACATGAAAGCGCTCCATCACTTTCTGTACCTTGTTCCTGGTCTGTGTTTGTCCAATCAGAATGAGGACATTAGAGGAGATGATCGACAGGCAGAAGTTGATTAAGATGACGGATCGCTCTGATCGAATGTACCTGAATAAAAACAAGAAAGAAAAAAATAAATAATTACAAGATGGTTGAAGAAAGCCTGATGAATGTGCCAGCCAACTAAGCTGTTCCAGGGACTAAGCTGACAAGTATGGGATCACTAAAGCTGACAGCTGAAGTGAAATACTCTTGACAGCACTGTAACAGTACAATGTTTACATGGCTTGAGAAAGAGGGATGTAAGAGGACATGGACATGATCTGCGCCTCATACACTGTGGGTCAAAAGACTGGCCAAGTGAGATGTATACATGAAACATCATTACAGCAGAACAAAAGGAATAGAACTAGAAACTTGGAGAAAAGGGAGGCACAGTAATTTATACTTAAATATTGGATTTTTTATGCCAATCCTAGTTAGAATTTAAAAAGCGTTTGCAACAGTATGCATTTGAAGAATGATCTAAGGCAATGTGTAACATTAAAGTTCATCAGCTTGTTCTCATTACAAGGAATGATATCAAAAGGCTGCGGTTCCAGCTTGTTAACTGCCCTCAAGATACTAAAAATGATCTCTTGATAGTTGAGTATTCACCTTCAGGGCAGATCTCCACTGAGTGTTTGTATGGTATATGATGTTGCCTAGTTATATTATTCATTTAGTCCTAAGTATGCATATGTGAAGTGTCTCTAAAGACATCTTTAAAATAATTATTTAGACTACCTCTCAAAGATTTGTTTCTACTTATTCTGAGAAAACAAACGTAGTTACTGCATTTCCTTATTTAAAACTCTCTCGGGGCCAGGCACACAAGAAGCATTTGAGATTTGTATTATTTTTTTCATTGCAGGTCACCGCACTTGCAAGTGCATCCCAGGGAATAAAGCAGGTGATACACACTCTTCCTTTACAATGCAGTCAAGCATTTTAACTCAATAATATTTTAAGATTTTAACTCAATAGTAATACAATGCAGAATAAAATTCAGAACAAACACATGCAAAAGAACTGGTTAACACATGATGCTAACTGATACATTTATTTACATTGACAAACTCAGGTGGTCTAAATGATGGATCTAAACATAGGGCCATTATTTTTTTGCAGTAGTTACAAAAATCAACACTAAGGAGTTTTGGCTATATTTAGACTGTACCCTGTTTCCAAACATTGAAATATCTGTACCACTTTGTTTTCTTAATGTAATAAATAAACATCTGTTTTAAACCAATACACTAAGCAGTAGCAGATGGTTTTAATCTGAGAAACAACTTCATTCCTAGTCCTGACCACCTGGTTACACCTGGGACATACAATAACAAGGCTGAGTTAAACCAACTGCAGCTGCAGGGGCAAGGTATCCAGGATGAAAGGGGTTTAGTCCCCTTACTGTAAGAGTGGTACCATACAATGTTCTCTAGTGCATTTTATGGAACAAAAATAGAGAAAATCTTTGAAGTCACAATACAATATGTATAATAATAAGCAGGTTGCCATACAATGTGTATCGCAATACATGTGATGGTTCTGATGGGCTACTTGAATGAAGATAAGAAAGATCAAATGATCACTTAATGATGGTCTTTTTTGTTAAAATTTATACAAACTATAACATAAACTTATTATTTATTCAAGAACCATCTGGTGAACTGCAAAACTGCAACAAGCTATGTTGGGCTTTTGGTCTTGTACCACAATACAAATGACACATAACTCTATTAAGATACAAGAAATCATGTAAAGAAAGTACATTGATACACAGTGATTCGTTACTCCCCTATTGCTTTTTTAAATGATTACCCTAATTTGGGCCTTTTTGAATAACAGTGCCAGTTGCACAGATGTGCAAGAGATTCATAGTGCTACATAAACGTCACCTGAACAAGATAACAGGCTTCCATTATCTCTCAATTATAGAAGACAAACACTGTTGTGCATGTCACTTCCAAGCCCAGATTAAAGTCTGTCCACTGTCCTATTTGGAAGACAAATGCCAATTTTAATTTTCCAGATTGGCGTTTGATTAAGAGGTCATTTCTGAATACAAAACACTTATTTTTCAGGAGACACAGACAATCACATAATTTAAAGAAAAGTCCCACACTGGGGGGCTCCTGAGTGGCGCATCCAGCTCCGCGCGGAGTGCAGGATGTGCCCTATAGCCTGGAGATCGCAAGTTTGAATCCAGGCTATGTCACAGCCGACCGTGACCGGGGTTCCTAGAGGCGGCGCACAATTGGCTGGCGCTGCCGGGTAGAGAGGGCTTAGGTCGGCAGGGGAATCCACGGCTCACCGCGCATCAGCGACCCCTGTGGCCGATAGGGCGCCTGTGGTTCTGCAGTGGAGCCGCCAGATCTGTATTGTCCTCCGGCACTATAGGTCTGGTGGCATCGCTGTGGATCTGCAGTGCGAAAAATGACGGCTTGGCAGGAGCACATTTCGGAGGACGCGTGTTCCAGCTGCCGTTTCCCGAGTCGGCGTGGGGGTTGCAAGCCGTGAGCCGAGTATACAGATAATAATTGGGCATACTAAATTGGGGAGAAAACCGGGGTAAAAAATTGGCGACGACTAAATTTGTTTTAAAAAAAAAAAAGAAAAAAAAGAAAAGTCCCACGCTTGTTAGACCAAGATAAAGTCAGGAAGGCAAAAGAGTGGCAGAAAATTATACTGACACACACATATACTGTGCAAACACAGAAACACAAGGAGAATCTGAAAGCTCAGAAATCATTTCACAAACAGCATATTTGACACTATCCTACACCGTGTCAGCAGCAGAAATCGTAGGAAAACAGAAGACAGAAGGTCGTGGTCCACTGTTTCTAGAGTTCTCCTACTATAAGTTCCAAAGTGACTTTGGTTCATTACCTGCAGCAACCCTCTGCAGCTTCCTTCAGAGGGTCGTCAAATGAAACTAGAGAGGTATGATTTGGTTCCTTAGTCACCAGACTTGAAAATCATTTATTATTTGCTATTGAATCCCTGGAAGCATCCTCATGGGTGGGACTCATTAAGTCTGTAAGACGCTGTTTAAATTGCATTACCTTTTACGTTGTATGCAGTTCTGTGCATGGGTAACATTTTAATTTTGCTGTTGGGTCGTTAACAGGGAATTTTACATACTGCTACAATACGTATCAGATTTCAAAGTATGTCCTGTATTACAATCCATGTGTCGTCACTTTTGGCAAGTGATATTTTCATTATCATATCGTTCTGAATTAAAATACTTCTTCTGTTGAAAATACAGTACTGTACCAACAAAACCAATACAGTACATCTAAATGGAAGCCTACTTATACAAAACACAGTCTTTTCAGATATTTATTTTTGACATTGTATCATTTTTGTGATCCCTGAAAAACGGACAAGGGTTGGAACTGGCCAAAATGAAATAATCAGATATGTGTCACACGTGTTTAACCATTTAACCATCAACATTTTACTGTTTGACTGTAAAAGAAACTTAATAGATTCAATGACAACCATTTTGACTGGGTGAATGTTTTTTTTTTTTTAACTTGAAGACATTAAAAAAGACTTCTAGTTGAAAAGCGTGTTATTGAATCTATTAAGTTTCTTTAGCATGTGATTTGTTGTGTGCAGGTGGTACAGTTGTGTTCTGTTCTGTGACATTGATAGCACAGGTCAGCAAGAAGCAGAAGGGCAGGAGGTTTACCTCCAGACAGAGACATAGATGATGATGAGCAGGAGCAGAGTGAGAGAGGAGACCCCACAGCCAACGATCAGGGTAACAGAGGGCATGAGGACCTTGTCCATGTTCTGGTAGAGAGAAGGAAAACACAAAGTGAGGAATGACAGCACGCTGCCTCATTGTTACATGTCAAAGATTGTGGAAACCTTTTGTTACTCTGGGATGAATATGGGTTTTTCAAGTTCTTTCAATATTAAAACAAATATTTGTTGATATTGAGTTAGCTGAAAAGGAAAAGTATAATACAGACTGTACACTATAAATATTGGTCATTTTTTCAAACAAATACAGTTTTGTCATTCTGGCGCACATATAATTTCAACTTAATCTCATATATAAGACTAATATAGTAATAAATCATTCAAAGATTAAAAAAAAAATCTTTAGGCACCTGTTTACAATACATAACAATTATTGCATCCCTTTTGTAAGCATGCACTAATCACAGACTAACTGTCTGTGTTAAGATACCAATTAATTAATTTGCTCATGGCATTGATAATGTTCAGCCATGTGCATTCAACACATTCTGTCCAGCAAGACTGTTTTCTTCATATAATTTGTGGTATCACGCTTAAACTGAACCAGTATGGAGAAAATTACACATAATTACAACAGGCCAATCTGAAGACCAGGAAGCACAAAAAACACCAGGTTTAAGATGTTTATAAACAGTGCCCCAACCTTCTCAGATATGTTATCATGTTTTGTTTTGTTTTGATTAACCAGTTCCCCACCTCTTTGTTTCTCCTTTCTGGTCTCCATGGTGACCCTTAAGTATAGCATATCAAACTCAATTGCTACCAGATAATTGCATAGCCTTGCATTTTAACTGAAAAATGAAGTACACATCTTATGCAAATGCATTATGAATAACTTCCTGGTGAGTACTTGTTTAGGTTAATTGCATAAATCTGTTAGGAAATGTGCTATGCAATTCATGATAAAAAATAGTACCAGTATTACACACATAATAATTATAAGAACACTAGTCCAGTAAACAAAAACAAAAAAACTCAGGTTGTGCTTTGTTACAATGCAGTGGCGCAGTCATGTTTGATTACAAACAATGCACTGTTTCCTGCATCATTGCACGATCCACGCTGCATATGTGCCTAATCACGTGAGATGTGATCAAATTAAAATTCAAAAACAGCTTTCATTGGCTGTACACGTCATTGCACCTGATCAAGTACTGTATTACATGTAGTCAGTTTGCCCCAAAATGATTCTTATAAGCGGATTGCTTGATTCTTACAAGCAGATTATTTTACATTGGTTGGTATGATTTGGTCCCAGTGGTTTTGATCAGTATATGCGGTTGATTCTTATATCTGTGATTCTTATAAATGGACTGTACTGTACAAAGAAAATATGGCTGTGTTTTGGGAAGACATCAACAGAAGAGAAGGAAGAGATTCGTACTGTACATACGTTTGAACATGCATTTCCATTTGACTTGAACTTCTTAAAAATAGAATTTAGATTGTCTTCTAAAAATAACGAACTTGAGTACCGTGCCTATTTAAACACAGATAGATAATCACAGTATGTGCTTATGCGTATTTGTACGTGGGTGTTTGTGTCTGTGTGTTTTGTGTGTGTTGGTGTACTTTTTATCTGCATTTTGTCTCTAAACTGCCAATAATATTAGCTGACCGCAGTTTTACGCAACTGATTATATAGAAAGAGATCTGACCGGTACATCTTGTTGCTCATATAGTGATATTTTTCGTTTAATAAAGACTGAATCAGCAAAACAAAGCACTTGAAAATAAAATAATAAGTCATATTCATTCATTGTGCAATGTGAATATCGTTTCCTGAATTAACTGTATATGCCAGGTTTCAGATCGATCTTCTAAGTCAATGAGTAAGACATTTTACAATGCTATAACATATACTCACTGTACGATCTTACATAGAAAACATAGTTGTTGTTTTTTTTTTAATGTTATACAATGTCACAACTCTGCTCTACGGTTACTAACTCAGGTATATGACTGTACAGTTCGGCCTTCATCACCAACATCGCTTGTAAGCTCGAAACTGATTGGTCCATTCATGGTGTCCATGGAAACATAAGCCCAGAAACGAAATGCCCTCAGAAAAGAAAAATGTTTTACTCGACTTACATACGTAATGAATTGTGGAAATTACCGCTATTTAACTGTAACAAAATAAACATTTTGAATACGTTTCACTGGAACATACGAGCACCATAACAACTTTTTTTTTTCTTTTTAAAATAAGTATTTTAGGCGGCTCATCTGGCAATGTAGACAGCAATTTAGCCAGCTGCTGGCTGGAAATGAGAAGGCTCTTGCATTTACTGCAGATTACATAGTTTGCCATGTATTTCAATATTGTAGCGTGCACGGAGGAGGGCAGCAGCAGGGCTGGTAGGTGATGTAATCACACACAAAGACATAACCCCGATATATGCTCCTTGCAAAGGGGCTGGCTCTTTTCTATAGCGGTATCGGCGCTATGCTTTAGTGTGAGAGGTCCCGGGTTTGCACCCGCCCTCCGCATGTGTGTGGATTGCCTCGCCTGTGTTAACCGAGATCGCTACAACATGTTTTCCCAAACTTCTCTGGGCTTTACAATGCTTACATGTGCTTTATCATGCTTTCACTATGTTTTATTACACTTTGCTATATTTTTACGACAGGAAACTTTTATAAGGGTATTGCTCATTGGGTAATTCAATATGGTGACAAGATTAATCATTGAACACCCAGCCATCCTTGTGACTATGCTAAAACATTTCTCAAGATTGCTTTATCTTACATAACTAAATGGAAACTGAAAGAACACCAAATAAAATATCTACACGTTTTAGCACAGTAAACAGGGACCAGGGAGTACATGGTTTGGATTTGTTAATCTGGCCATTATTTTGAACTGTTCTAAAGCACCGAATAATCAATTGCATGAATAATAAAATAAAATGTTGTCACAGTGGTAAACTCTCCTGTTTGTTTTAAACGGTGGATTTTTCTGCAATGACTCAGTGGATTTAGTTCACTAGTGGTGTGTAAAAAAACGATCGTACTCGTTAGTTAAAAACAGTATAATGAAATCAATCAATGAAACAAGTAAGAAAATTAATATTTCTGGTTTGTTATATAGCACAGGCTAAGCAATCATGAACATGTACAAAACAGATCTGCTCCGGTAATCAAACAGGAACACTTAAAAGGATAGTGCCACAGCAGAGAAGGGGTTCTGAAGGAAGACTGTCTGCCAGCTGTACTGTAGCTAAGCAACATGAACATCTCAAGTTGTAATAATGGTTTCTGAAGGAAGGTGTATGCAGCAAGCAATCTGTCTGTATAACATTTACATCAGAGTGAAAGCGGTATATCTATCCTTTCTTTAGCCTTGAACAAAGAAGAATTAGCGGGGACTTGATTGAAGTCTTTACAATCTTAGAAGGAATTGACTAAATGAACCCTGACCAATACTTTAAATGCACCACAGAAACCAGAGGACCACGGGTCACAGTGGAAATTATGTGGAAATAGACTTAGTACATAAGGTTGGATTAATTCAATTACACAGAAAGTGGTGATGGTATGCAATGTGCTACCTAGTCATGTTGTTGAGGAAGAATTACAAGGATCCTTTAAATCTCAACTTGACAAAGTTCTGAGATCAATTAGCTACTAAGAACAATTAGTCAGACTCATCAGCTCAACTCTTTCCCAATGAAGCTACTTTGTGAGAGTTGAGGCACGGGCTCAAGCCTCAAAGATGGGAGAAGGAGAACAGCATCACTGAGGAGCCGGCTGAGCAAACCAAGCAGACAACAAATATAGCACACCCTGGGGGTTAAATAGTGACTGTTTAGTGGATGATAGAGAGTTATTGCTACACTTCTTGAACTTCACTCTGGTCCACTGAATCAGAACAGGGTGGCAGTAGCACACGCTGACGACGAGAGCTCCACTTTACGAGCCATCCTCCCAGCACTGATCAGACCCTTGTTTTACTGCGAGTGCTCCGAGGGGCTTGCTAATCTAACACTTCGAAGTCTAGCTTCAAGCAGCGATGTCAGGCTCTGCTCGGCGGATAATTGGTTTAGTTTATAGTCTGTCTGCCTCCACTTTTGATTCGTATGCAAGACCAACTTAATTACATTCACTTAATTAACCTGTGCTACTTTAATCAAATAGAAAGGAGTGAGGCTGATTGAAAAGTGCACTGAATTGGGACACAGGAGATTTAGACCATCTTTTAGAATCTTTTTTTTGGATTACTATGTAAAAAAGAATTAAACATGGGTAATACGGCATGATTTGTGTATATTAGATAAGCTTAAAATGTATAAAAATGAAACACTGGACATGGTAGCAAAAACAACAGACATTAGAAAAAAGCTTGGTTGTAGATTTTGAGTAAGAAGGATTGCTAACATTTTAATGTCAGTGAAATGTGGTACTCTTTTCTAGCTATATGAAACATAATGCACAAAGGTTTTAAAATAGTTGTTTTAAACACCTTTACTATGCAGTACAAAGGTTCAAAGTGCAAAGTGTACCAATTTGTGGCTATGGGATATTAGCTGGTTAGAAACTCCCACTCGCCTGAGGGAAATTAAATCTCATGAGGACTAGTTGATGTCTGTGTCTCAGTAGTCCTCTGGGCGAGTACTTAAAAGAAATGTACACATATACTCTCACGTTCACGGTCTTGCGTTAAAACAATGCAGGAAAGTCTTTTTTTTAACGGGGTGTAGCAGTGGTGAATAAGTATTCATAATGCTTACAAAACAGTAACTCGGAACTGTAACCTTCCTTCATCTCCCCTGCAATGCCAACCCCACTTAATGATGTTTTACATCCCCTCTGCGCGGGATGCAAAGTTTATTGGGCGTTTGAATTTACTGAAACACGCTGCATCTTTGTAGTAAGTATAAAGTCCTTTTACAAAAATTTGGAGATTTATACTGGGTTGCGACCCCCGACCACAAAAGAAAAAACAAATGTCCGGTTTTGAAAAAATTGAAAGTTGGCAACGCTAGGTTTGAGTGTTGTTTGACTGGTTAGTCAAAGGGATTCATTGGTCATTCCAAAAAAAATATATACATTATGAAAGACCATGGAACTTGTGAGATGCTTGATAAATAGAGCATTTGAGTGTATTTGAAGAGCATAAGAATTCAGGGATTCTGTACAGGTGGAATGTTAGGGTTAGCTCAGAAACTAAAAACACTGCAGGATAGAAGGTCTTTGCTGTGATAGAGGCCCTTCACTGACTGAACAAAAACATTAAGAATAAGTGTTCCTTATTCTATTTTTGGTAAATAGTAATTACATCGAGTATTAATTGTTAACAAAAAGAGGCCAAACCAAGCAGAGCATAGTGAGTGTCCAAAGGGAAAGGGGTTTCATAACTAAACGGTTTGATGGATTGATGCAGCAAGCAAAATAATGTTATTCGACTATACACTATACTGGGATCCAAATGATGTAATGATCCTTATTGCCTCACTTGCTGGTCAGGTGGTGGTGTTGGGGGGAGGTGGAGTTGTTTTTTGTTTCTTTTCTTTCAACTAACTCGACCAGCCTGCACAAAAGGCCTGTTAGTAAATAGGGTATTCTGTAGCTTTAAGAGCTTCCAGTGCAGATGTTGTTTCCAAGGCAACCCATGAACAAAATGTATTAGGGGCAGTTTCCAGTCTAATAATAACCACTCTTCCTCAATGAAAATTCTGCACAAAGGCGCTGCCATGAATACAGAAATAAAGACCAATAGACTTTTTTTCTTCCAAATGCTTGAAAATGTGTGCAATCCATTGACAGCGATTCATTGCATTTAATTTCAATGATATATGATTAATATATCAGAGAAATTAATTGTAACCAGTGTACTTATGTTATACAAATATAACTATCCACAAAAACAAGAATTATCTTAATAAACAGACACACACCTACTAACGCGTTGAAAGTGCATTTTTTGCACAAACAAATCATTGTAAACGGGGTACATGAAAGAACCTGCAATCATTTAATACACATGGGATGACAAAAATAACGTTGCCAGTATGCAATAAAACGTAGCAGAGCTGCAATACGTTACTTGACACGTATTTGTACTATGACTGTATCAATAGTTCTGATATATGCAAATTAACCATATTTTCATTAACAACACCACAATAACCAAGCTTTTTTTTTTTTTTTTTTTTTTTTAAAGATGCAGTTTCAGCTATCGCAGTAGCTAAAAGAAAAGTCATACATAAATACTGCAAATTAAACCGTTACCTGTGTTACAAGGTTTTTTTTTCAAATCAAAAGACGGTATATTCCTAGGCAGTAAATACGTGATGGGTAAAAAAAACGCCGCAAAAGAATGGATGAGAGATCTCAGAGATTGAGTATGAAATGATCTGTTGATATAGATTCCTCGTGATGGTTATGTTCTCCTTTTTTAATGCACTAAATATACCTTTGTGTTTATGAAAATGTAGGTGTTAAACTTACCATATCAGGATTTAGCCGTGCTAAAATGGCGAAGGTGGAGAGTCTGTCACAGACACATTTGGTTCTGAACGAATTAACTGGGATCGCTCTGCAGCCTCTGGTAGACCAGGCTCCAAGCGGCGAGGTGCTAGACAGGGAGAGAGAAGAGAAAACAGCTCAGCATTACTAGACAAGGGCATTGGGCAGAAACCCCCTAAATTAGATCACGCCAAAAAAAATGCAACGTACACTGTTAACCAAACCACTGTGTGTATTAAAATATACAGATTATTTATTTATTTATTTATTGGAAAGACAACTTTCCAAAAAATAAAATACAGTAAGCTCACACTAAAGGTGCCAGCGCCGACTGGAATACAAACAGAAAAACATATTGTTAAAACGTAGATATACACAGAATACATGCATGATGTACATACTAATATTTACTTTCATTGAAGTAACAAAAAATGTGAGAATAAAGTAACAAAGCAAGTTTTTAAAAAAAAAAAAATCTCTCTCTTTGTTCTGCACTTAAAAGTAAAATGGGCGGGCATCGGACCTTACAGAAATGTGACAGCAACCCTAGGTAGGGACATAACTTTAAAAAATTTAAAATTAAAGTGTTTTAGAATGTTCCCCAGTTTCCAAAGGAAAACAAGCCATGGGACATTTTTAACCTAAAATAATTGTATTGAAACACATAGGAAAAAGCGACTGCATTTTAGAGACAAATCCCAGCTTTTTAATTAGGTACTGTATGCAGAACAGAACATGAACACAACATGGCAAACACCTCTGTCATACTATCAGCGCTGTCCCACAGCCCCAAGCAACGTTTTGCTTTTCTGGTTTACAAATGTCTCTGATCAGAATGACCACTATGACCCACAAAGCTGAGAAATTAGCACAGCAGCTGAGACATACAGATTTCAAGTGCAGTTCATTTGCACTGTATACTTTTTAAAGGTTCACTTAAAACTGGATTTTCAACAGTGCTTTTAAATGTATAATACTTTTCATTGTACTGTAATTGAAATTGGATTTTAGTGTTACTGTAACAGAATACATTTGGCTTAGATTCCTGATAATAATAATTACTCATAAGACAGGGGTGCAAATTTGACAAATTGCGCCAGATTCTAGCACCAGGGTACCTCATATAGTGCCAGCAAAATTCAAATTTGGCGCCAGTACACATGTTTTAATTCTTTAGCAAACATAGATGATGATAGCTTATCATTGGTCTGGACTACTCACATGACCCACCTACACTCATCCACATAAACACTAAAGAAGGTTCCTGTTGTGTGGGATGTTGTGAGGGAGGTTTGATAATTTAGCACCAGTAGGCTCTCTGGTGTCATCTTAAATCAGTCATGAAATATTAAATGTCACATATGATGGCACTCTCCTATCTAAATGCAGTATTTTATTTTACTAATCCATTGAAATTCATCTGAGGGTTAAAGGCAACTGACTTTATTTTACAAGATAAAGCTTTTAATAAACGGTGAGAGGCTGTATACGTCATGACCTTATTAAGGCAATATTTTTTCACTTTTATCACGGATTTCACGCTTTCCGTGAAATGTACCCATTGCTGAATAATATGTAGTTCCCTGTGAAAATTCTCATTTCTGAAAGAATAGTAGAAATATGCATATTCTATATCACATAAAAATAAATACAGCAAGCATTTGCCTTATTGATACACAACCTGTTACACTGCATGTAGAAACGTGGCAGATTGAGAACAGCAGAACTCAGTTCACATATGGCATCTGCACCAGGAAAGCAGTCTGTGAAATATTGATCTAATATCAAACTGGGGCAACTGGAAATGAACATTACACGAAGGTCAAAGATCACTTACAGTACATGTGCCACCCTTTGTATAATTACCTATATAAATACATTCACCAGTGCATATGATGTAGATCTGTGTAGGGTAACTGGTTCCTCTATATCAACCCTCAATTCTTCCATCACTTTGTGCATACCAGTATTTGAATATATCTGATCTGTGTGACAGGATAGCTTGTGTGGTGACGTCAGGCTAGGAAATGAATGGACACAAGGCAGTACGTGCGGGCAAATGAAACGCTGGCTGCGCTCAGGTATTTATTTCCAAATCATAAACACTTTTAAATAACAAAACAAAATAAATGGCACAATGGCCAAAATAACAAACAAGCAAACAAACAACCAAACAAACAAACAAACAATGAGTACCTTTCAGGGAAGTAGGTAGCAATCGTTTAGCTCTCTGTCTAGTCGTGTATCGTTTAGCTCTCTGTCTAGTCGTGTATCTTTTAGCTCTCTGTCTAGTCGTGTATCGTTTAACTGTCTAGTCGTGTATCGTTTAGCTCTCTGTCTTGTCATGTATCGTTTAGCTCTCTGTCTAGTCGTGTATCGTTTAGCTCTCTGTCTAGTCGTGTATTGTTTAGCTCTCTGTCTTGTCGTGTATCGTTTAGCTGTCTGTCTAGTCGTGTATCATTTAGCTCTCTGTCTAGTCGTGTATCGTTTAGCTCTCTGTCTAGTCGTGTATCGTTTAGCTCTCTGTCTAGCCGTCTATTGCTCAGCTCCACTATAACAGCGAAATCTCATGTGCCCTTTATATATGCAGCCATCTCCAAAACAACAAATGATTCAATTAATCTGGAGATGGCTACATGCGCACAAGTTTAATAAATCCGTGTGGCTGTCAGCTAATTCAAAAATCATGTAGCTTACCAGAGGTACTAAAACACACAAAACACATATATAGGCGTGGGGCATCCCGCCACAATCTGTTATTGAAGTAAAAAGCATGGTAATATTATGGTGTCCCATACATATTATAATGCATTTATTATGACAAGCCACAGTAAAAGTTTTATAAATAAACAGGATACCTCCTTCCCTCTCCAGCACAGTGATAGACATAGCAGGTAGCAAAATACTTTTTTTAAAAAAGCTTTATCTTGTAAAATAAAAAGTCAGTTACCTTTAAAACTCAGATGAATTTGAATTCATTTGTAAAATGAAATACTGCATTTAGATAGGAGAGTGCTGTCATATGTGACATTTAATATTACATGACTGATTTAAGATGACAACGGTTTGAAACGGGGTGGTTCATACACAGGGGTATCCTAAAGTTCAGTGGGAATTCGATTCGGAGGATTGCTTTATTGTGCAGCCCTCTGATTAAATGTAACTCCTCTGTTGCTGTGGCTGGGAACTCCAGGAAACAAGACATTTCCCAATAAAACCTTTTTTTAATATATACAATAAATAGATCTAATGCATTACCAGTGTTCTATTATTTAGAATACACAGGAGCATATGTCACTTGATCCTAAAGCATGACATTTCAAACTGCAATTGCAGCCTGGCTGGAGAACATGCAGTAAAGGCATCTGACAGCGTGAGTACCCCATGGGTAATAAGCCCCAGCATCATTCACTGATCTTGGGCTCTATGTTAGCTAGGATTTAAACGGGCCATTTAGCAGAACATATCCACCACCCCCACCTCTCCACATGCCTCTCGTTTGTTGCACTCTTCATCTCTGACTGAGAAAAGACTCAAAAGAGCTCAGTTGAAAAAATTATGTCTCTGCCATTCTCGTCCTTTCCCACTCATTGAACTTGTATGAACTGGCCAGACTTTAGGGTGTTTTAATGGCGTACTTGAAAGAATCCTTAAATCGGCTTGGAGATGATTTCACTTCTTCCGTGATCATTGTGGGGTTTAAGTTTCCGTTTTGCTTATGCATTTGGTCAATCTTGAGAGGGCATTAGACGTGCACACATTTTGAAACACAGTAATACCCGGTAAATAACAAAAGGAAAGAAAAAACATCAATTACAACTCTTCAACAGTTCAGACTACTTGCAAGCCCCTAAATTAAATATATTGAGTTGTTTATTTCTGGTATGGCAACTTTATTGGGATAGCTTCTTCATGCTGAAAAAAAAAATTGTGCTTATGCAAATTGTGTTAAAGAGCTTGAACTTGAGCTTGTACAGCCACTGTAGCGCTGCTTCTACTTGATAAAAGTATGAAATGAACAGGGGAGGTGAAAAGTTCATTTATGTGAAATTCATGATATCGTGAATTTTCCAGGTCCCTACATATAAGGCTGGTATTATCTGTGCTCAATCTGTAACTAGTTATGACCACCCTAATAACGTCTGCCTAATAACGTCGAAATACTCTCTCCCTGACTCTTCTTCTCGTTCTCCTGTGCAACTCTTCTGCTGGTTCTGTGACACCGCCTGGTTTCAGTAAGCGGTACTTTTAACACACGCTGAGGCACCTAGTAAAGTTGAATGAATGTGGTTTGCATATCAAATACCTCCCTTGAGGTATTTTGTGATGTAATTTGCATACATTTCCACACATTAACATTATTCATTATATTTAAATGACTCGAACACAGTACTTCTTCCCACACGCTAGGTTGCCTGCCGCTGGTTAGTGAATACAGCAGGTGTACAAAGCACGCAGTAAAGGGGCATACTGCAGTAAAGGGGCAAAACACGTTACCGCTGTTTTGTGAATGAGGCCCCTTCTGAAAACGGTTATTCTGCCAGGGGACACATTGGATGCATAGGTTATTAAGGGGTTAATGATGCATGGCCAGTCCCCAGAAAGACACCATTAAATGTTTCCTCTACCCACCCAAAACCTACCTTAGCATGTGCTGCTTGCTCAATTGAAAGTTAGTCTATCTGCCCCACTGTACACACCCCAATCACACATGCTGAAACATACACACATGGATTTCATTTTTTAATACCTTTCACACACAAACATATAATTTTACCTAGCATACACTTGTCATGTAGTCTTATCCAAATGTTTCCTAAGCGTTTTACTGTTCTCAATTTCATAGCCAACCAACCACATGGCTTTTAAAATCACAAGTGAGATCCAGAAATAGGGTCTCACATTGAAGGTGTTTTCATAACATTCCTATGGAAGGGCAACTGAAAGATCTGGAAATAATACTCTTGGATGAGAATGTCAGCATGATACCACCACATGCCTGGAATTAAGCTAGTTTGAATTTAGACTCACCATTTGTTAAATAAACAAAGTGATGTAAATTAAATAACACTTATCCAGAGTGGAGCAAATGACAAAGTTCTGTTTTTCAACAATAAAAAACAAAAGCACACCGTTTTGTCAGCCTAATAAACCCCAAACCGTTTCTTCAAAATGGTATCAGTCAAAGAAAAATGCCCACTAAATGATATTAAATGACAACAAAATAGAAAATGTGCAACAAGGTTAAGAAAACAACCAGTTGGTGATACAAGAGGCAGTATACTGCTCCCTTTTACACATATTCCCATAGAAAAAATTACTGTAGTAAGTACTGTAGGGAAAGCATAGGCAAGCATTGTAGAGAACAGCAAGGTATTGTAAAGCATATTAATAAACATTGCAAACCTGGGTAAACTATGGTAAATACATAGTATAACAATGGGAAAGGTATGGTAAAACTGCAAAAATAACAATTAAAAAAAATACCGTGGTGGTTTCCATCAATTATAATAACTTTATAACACATTGTTTGCAATCAACACAACTAAGTCTTAATTGTCTGATCTACAGTCAATTTTCTTTTTTTCATTCGATAACCTTTGCAATGTATTGTTTGCATTCTGAAATAGGAGACTATAGCCTGATAGTTTATTAGATCTGTGTTACAGTAATCTGTGGGGTTTATTTAAATCTTAGATCAGTGGTTCTCAAAGATGTGCCCGTGGGCTAAACAGTGCCCCTGAGACCAGAGTGACACTAAATGACATCATCTAGAACACTGATGTACAATAATGATGTAGAACGGGAACAAAAGCCATTGCAAAGTCCTGCTCTGTGCTGACTGATCTCGGCTTTTGTGCCAATCTGATAAACATGTAATGTAATGTAATTTTAAGTCACATTTTGGAATAAATAGTTGGTTAAGTGTTAAGAAATAAATAGTATAATGCCCTCAACCTTGTGTGAAATGCACGAAATGCATGTGCCCCCAGTGACCAAAAAGACTGAGAACCACTGCTGTATAGACTCTGCTCCTTGGCTGGTATTCTTCCTAGGATCTACATCTTAGCATTCCTCTTAATACCTTGTCAATTACCTCCCACCATGCTATTACATGTTGTTGCAGGGTTTTAATATAGTATATAGTTTAAGGACACCTCACAAATTCACTGTCCTTAATATTTCATAATTTTTTGATGTTTACAGTAAGTTAAATACTGATACTGAGGGATTACTGTGTAGGAGGAAAAAAATAATATATATATATATATATATATATATATATATATATATATATATATATATATATATATATATATTGCTGTGCAAAAGTCTTAGACTAGACATGTTGCATGTTGCATGTTTCATGTTTCATGTTGCATGTTTCTACTCTGATGCATTATCAGCATCAACAATTTACTCAAAGCCTCCACTAATGTTTTTCCACTAATGTTTTCTTCTATTGTAACAACCTTGACTTGCATAAAGAAGGAAAAACATTGAGTGAAATAGCTTTCATCACTTGATTTTCAAGGTGTCGTATCTGAAGCATAATCAACAAGTACAAAGAAACATCATCTGTAATTGACAAACCCAGGGCTGGAAGACCCAAAAAGCTGTCTAACAAGGATGAGCAATACTTGAAGATAATATCCTTAAGGAATAGAAAGAAGACAAGCAACAACAGAACTGGCAGAAGGCACAGGTGTTGTTGTCCATCAAATCAATAGTAAGAAGGTCACTCTTGAATTCAGGACTTAAAGGACGTGTTGCAGTAAGAATACCTCTGTTAAGAAAGGGGAACAAGACTAAAAGGCTCAAATATGTACAAGAACACAGAAATTGGGCTATGGACCAATAGTCAAAGGTGCTTTGGACTGTTGATGGATGGACAACGACACCTGTGCCTTCTACCACATTTGTTGTCAATTCAACGCTTGTCTTTGTTCTATTCCTTAAGGATATTATCTTCATCCTTGTTAGTCAGTCTTCCAGGCCTGGGTTTGTCAATTACAGATGATGTTTCTCTGTACTTGTTGATTATGCTTTAGATACCACACCTTACAAATCAAGTGATGTGAGCTATTTCACTCAATGTTTTTCCTTCCTGTGCAAGTCAACGTTGTTATAATAGTAGAAAACACTAGTGGAGGCTTTGAGTAAATTGTTGATGCTCACAATGCATCAGAGTAGAAAAATGCAACAGAGAGAGAGAGAGAGAGAGAGAGAGAGAGAGAGAGAGAGAGTGAGAGAGAGAGAGATCAAACTCTCCTACTGAAACATATCACCCAGCAAGCGTAGACACCCCCACACTAATTGACTCAGGTACAAGCTCACAGGGCATAGCTGAAATTTAAATACGTAGATGGGCACCACAGCACATACTGGCTACAATTCAACAAGTTTCACAGAGGAGCTGCGGTGCGGCTGATTAATTAATCATGATGAACACCCTTGACAAGCAATGCACATCAGCAAAGCCAAATAATTGCAGCTTTTTAGTTTTCAATTTATCCATGAAATATTAACTTATTAGTCATAATGCACGCCATAATAAATGTTGATTTCGATTGGCTCGTTTTTTTCTAAATACGTTATAAGAGCAGATTTACTTTTTTTTTTGCACACACTTTAATCCAAGAGGCTGAACCAAATTACTGTCTGGGTCCAGCCTAATAACACAAGTGTACATATCTATCTATATGCAAATGTCCCATCTGCATTTTGTTTAAAGAGCACAGGAAAACTGCAGATTTTTTTTTTTTTTTTTTGCCCTCAAAGGAATAACAATTAACATTTCAATAAAATGTTATTCTAAAATCATGACTCAATCATGAAATATGTTTTGTAGTTTCTATTAAAATGTATATTAAAGCAGGGCAATGAACCCTGTATTTGCCAATAGCACGCTTTTTTTTTTAGCTGTCTTACTTCTTTGAACGATTCTTATCGACAACAGCAATGTAATCATAAAAAAACATACCAATAAGAAACAGGAAATAACTATGAGTCCTGTTGACCAAAAGGTCAACGTGCACAGTCCCAATGAAGCTCATCAATAAACGCATTGCTTACGTCCTTTAACTTTCTGCAGAAGCTCCTTGTAATGGAGACAGCACATTGAGTTCCCTAGCTGCAGCACATTCCAAATAGATTAAACCATGTCCTACTCACATGTCTGTCTCGTCCCAGGAGATGCAGGTCTGATTCGTGGTGCCCTATTCAGAGATAGAATAAAAGCAAAGGGTTGAATGAATTACAAACGTCTGGGAAATAACTGATGCACTTTTGTTATAAGACAGGCCATTCTCTTATCAAACAAACATTTGTTTTATTTACTATGCTTACAATTATAAATCTTAGACACACTTACATATGCTTTAACAAATCAGTTACTGATTAAAAACAAAATTATGTTTGTTTGTTTTTTTAACTCTTGTGTCTGTGTTGTGAATCTGGGGACTGTATTCTGTTTTCCAAGTTCCCCAATTTCAGACATTTTGTAATACATTGTCTGTTCTTTTTCTACAAACTTGACTGTTTATCTATTGTTATGACCCTGCAAATACAACATGGAAAGCACATATCCAGTTATAATAAAAGATGTAGAACACTGAAGAAATTGTAGAAATTAGAGATGAGTAGAAGTTCTTGAATTGAAATAACATTGCAAAATCACCAAGACCCATTGTAAACATCCTTTATGAATCTTCAACTTGAGCATCTGGCAGTGTGTGTGTGTTTATATGTGTGGGCTCATTTATAGTGCTTTCTGGGTCAAAAAGTCCCCACAAGGTCAAAAAACGGACACAACCTACAATATAAAGACATAGGCCATGTCCCTGTAATGTTTAAACATGAACTTTCATTATTGTGTCCCTTCTGGAGTTTAGAATAGTTAATCTGCACAATAAGGGAATTAATGCAAAGTCCACACAAACTCTATAAACAAATGCATGTGTGCTGCTGCTTTGTTAAAAGGCAGTACTTACGTTATAGAGATGGGAAAACTCAATCTCCAGCGGAGTGGCCAGAGCATTAGGAGTCGGCTTTATTATGACTGAAATCACCCTGGAGTTCAGCACGGTATTGTTCCTGAGAGATTAGAATACAGATGAAAAATGGAAACAATTTAAATAAAGCACAGGGTGAGCTTTCATCTTTCATTTCTTTCAAAGCTTTTTTCCCCGATAATAGCCCTTTTTGGACTTTCGATACAGCTCAGTTCTCAGTGGACTTGGATCTATGCCACAAAACCCACCACCACAGCTATATAATGACACTCCCTATAAAGAGATCTAAAATTTGAAAGGTCTGCTAAAGAACCCTTTGAAATACTCAAACATTTTTAAAGAATCGTGGGGGTTATTGCTGAGGACCATTGCCAAGGGCTTTTAATGGTACACTTTAAGGGTTCCACATAAAAGATCAAACACGGAACCTTGAAAGTTTTTATTAAAATCATTTTGTATAACTTCATGGAACAAGGAGTGAACAAGCTGTTGTATATTTTGCTAGTTTTAAACCCCAACATTTAACGCTTTAAGGTCCGGGATTGTGTTAACACGATCATACTGAAGTGGGCATCTAGGACCGCGATCATGATAGCTTGATAGTTTTTTTTTTTTTTTTCATGTTATGTCACTGAGAAGGGAATTTAGTGTCTAAAGGGGAGAGAAAGTTTTGGCAGCGCAGAGAGAAAACACAGCCTGCTTCAGAGAAACTTGAAAGAAAGGTAAGAAAGACATGGGAAAATGCTGTAAATTCGATATTATATATATATATATATATATATATATATATATATATATATATATATATATATATATATATATATACAGTACTGTGCAAAAGTTTTAGGCAGGTGTGAAAAATGCTGTAAAAGTAAGAATGCTTTCAAAAATAGACATGTTAATAGATTATATTTATCAATTAACTAAATGCAAAGTGAGTGAACAGAAGAAAAAATCTAAATCAAATCCATATTTGGTGTGACACCCTTTGCCTTCAAAACAGCATCAAGCATCAATTCTTCTAGGTACACTTGCACACAGCTTTTGAAGGAACTCGGCAGGTAGGTTGGCCCAAACATCTTGGAGAACTAACCACAGTTCTTCTGTGGATTTAGGCAGCCTCAGTTGCTTCTCTCTCCATGTAATCCCAGACAGACTCGATGATGTTGAGATCAGGGGCTCTGTGGGGCCATACCATCACTTCCAGGACTCGTTGTTCTTCTTTACGCTGAAGATAGTTCTTAATGACTTTCGCTGTATGTTTGGGGTCGTTGTCATGCTGCAGAATAAATTTGGGGCCAATCAGATGCCTCCCTGATGGTATTGCATGATGGATAAGTATCTGCCTGTACTTCTCAGCATTGAGGAGACCATTAATTCTGACCAAACCCCAACTCCATTTGCAGAAATGCAGCCCCAAACTTGCAAGAAACCTCCACCATGCTTCACTGTTGCCTGCAGACACTCATTCGTGTACCGCTCTCAGCCCTTCGCGAACAAACTGCCTTCTGCTACAGCCAAATATTTCAAATTTTGACTCATCAGTCCAGAGCACCTGCTGCCATTTTTCTGCACCCCAGTTCCTGTGTTTTCGTGCATAGTTGAGTCGCTTGGCCTTGTTTCCACGTCGGAGGTATGGCTTTTTGGCCGCAAGTCTTCCATGAAGGCCACTTCTGACCAGACTTCTCCGGACAGTAGATGGGTGTACCAGGGTCCCACTGTTTTCTGCCAATTCTGAGCTGATGGCACTGCTGGACATCTTCCGATTGCGAAGGGAAGTAAGCATGATGTGTCTTTCATCTGCTGCAGTAAGTTTCCTTGGCCGACCACTGCGTCTCACGGTCCTCAACGTTGCCCGTTTCTTTGTGCTTCTTCAAAGAGCTTGGACAGCACATCTGGAAACCCCTGTCTGCCTTGAAATTTCTGCCTGGGAGAGACCTTGCTGATGCAGTATAACTACCTTGTGTCTTGTTGCTGTGCTCAGTCTTGCCATGGTGTTTGACTTTTTGACAGTAAACTGTCTTCAGCAACCTCACCTTGTTAGCTGAGTTTGGCTGTTCCTCACCCAGTTTTATTCCTCCTACACAGCTGTTTCTGTTTCAGTTAATGATTGTGTTTCAACCTACATATTGAATTGATGATCATTAGCACCTGTTTGGTATAATTGTTTAATCATACACCTGACTATATGCCTACAAAATCCCTGACTTTGTGCAAGTGTACCTAGAAGAATTGATGCTGTTTTAAAGGCAAAGGGTGGTCACACCAAATATGGATTTGATTTAGATTTTTCTTCTGTTCACTCACTTTGCATTTAGTTAATTGATAAATATAATCTATTAACATGTCTATTTTTGAAAGCATTCTTACTTTACAGCATTTTTTCACACCTGCCTAAAACTTTTGCACAGTACTGTATATATATAATGTTTTTATAACATTCATAAATATCAAGAAATGAGTGGATATAAGCAGATACTATTTCATGAACTAAATGTATCAGGTATTTTTTTTTTCCTTATTACTGATGATAATGGAATGAATAACTAATATTTTATTTATAAATATTTATTTTGAGAAAATAATCGAGAGTAGTGTCCATTATTGCTTATAAAGACCCTGAGAATAAACGTGTATTATGTCATTGCAATCACTCAGGTGAAACAATGTCTTGTAATTTGCCCAAACATCATAGAATAACACATAGAATAACACATTTTTACACATGCATCTCTAAGCAAAATACATAATAAAAAATACTTAACTTAATATATATATATATATATATATATATATATATATATATATATAGTGTTGAAAAAAAAGCAAAAAGTTTCTATGGTTTCTGAAGTACTTTATGATGTTCCCCAGAGTGTTCTGAAAAAAAGGACACCATTTCCAAGATGCTACTGTAAAGAATAGATTTTTTTGTGAATTTTTATAGCAGGAGACTCAAATACAGCCAAAAAAAGCCTGGGGGAGCATCCCACTGAAAAATGCTTGGTCCTGAAAGGGTTAACACCTTAACACCACTGAGGAGATAATTAGCATCGAATGGAACAAGTGGAATAGAAAATGAATAGCCTTACCTTTGCAGATAAAGAACACTGCCCAGGTTTCTGTACAGAACAGTTCCAATCACGAAAACAGTGGAGTCATCCGCATCTGGAATAATAATAATAATAATAATAATAATAATAATAATAATAATAATAATAATAATAATAATAATAATAAATGAGTTAGATGTGAAGGCAGCCAGTTAACTAGAATTAATTACTGTGAATCTGTAAAGTTGAAAGAATAAAAAAAAGCTGTGCTGTGAAAAACAAAATAATACTGTAAGCAGGCATGCAGAACATTGCAGTGTGGTGCTAATTGTGTCTTGTTTGCTGTTATTGAAATCCAGCTAAAGTGGTACTGTAAAATCATGATGGTAAAGGGCAACAAAAAACCCTTAGAACCATGCTCTGCCACAGCCCCCAATAAACAGTGAGAGGCCGATGAAGGCGATCAATGCCATTGCAAGACTGCATGAGCTCATTCCAGCACAATAATTACTTATAATTGCACTAAATCGGTTCTTGTTGACCTTGAAATTATCTTAGCTGTTTCCTTAACAAACTTGATGAGAAAGAAGCTCGTCTCTCTCTCTCTCTCTCTCTCTCTCTCTCTCTCTCTCTCTCTCTCTCTCTCTTTTTGCCACTCTGTCTCAAAGTGTGAGTTGTCTATGTTAGATAACCTTCTTTAACTCTCATAAGGACACGTCGGAAAACTGACTTTCCTGGTAACCTGGGGTCCAACCGGACCCCAGCATAACAAACAACATATAACTAACAACTGGAGTAAATAAATGAATGAAAATGTGTACATGAACACTTTATTTTGCTTTTCCTTTACTTCTAGCCATCGTTTGGTATAATGTGTTTTTTACGCTATGCAAAATGGATAAGACGCCCAATGCGTACAGCTGTCTCCTAGCAAGTGAAGGCATCACTTTATTCTAGATGCTGTAGTTTATTCTAGGAACATGTCATGGGCATGTGAGATATCAGTGGAAAGCCCCAAGCCTTTTTGTTAGCAGCACAGCTCTTCTGGCTCCCTGGGTCAGAGTGATTAAAAACCAGCTGGCTTGAAAATAATGAAATAACTCCACACCAAAGCACAGGTGTTGATGAGGCATCCTCTTGCGTTGGTGTCACACAGTAAACGAGTGAATTGCAGGGGTGCGATCTCGAGAGGTCTCTCATTTCCCTGCAAAGTCTGTCTGACAAAATAAGCGCAGCGGGATAAGGCTGGCTGAGAGAAGAAAGAATGCCTTGTCTTCTGTATAACAAGCTGCCAGCACTCCAAAGGGCATTCATCAAAATAATATTGCGTTGTAGCAGTAAAGAACTACTATCACTGTGGATATTTACTAAAGTCAATGTACAGTAATGTACAGTAAATATACGATGATGTAAATTTAAATGATGTGATTGTACTCCATGTATGTTTGTAACCTGTTTTGGCTGCTAATCAGGAAAATCAGTTCCACATCCATAATGAGCCATTTTATAAGATACTTGAAGGCGTGGACAGTAATCACAGCAGATCTGTGATGAGGGTCATATCACTACTACATCCCCAACATATTCTTGTGTGCTATTGCTTATTTGTAAACTTTTTGGTTGCTGACTGATTTGAGTTGTGTTAAGGAAAATCTTTGTCTGCAAATGGAGCTGTCTCTTTTGGCACAACAGACCGACAAGCAGCAAGTTGCTCTCTGAACCTGAAGTTTAGACCTCAATCACTTCTTTATGGCAAATACACTGAAGTTCTGTGCTTTCCATTAGATCTTTTGGATGTCATAATTCTGTTATTTTTATTTTTTATTGTACCTGCATACAGTTTTTACCTATATCAGAATCATACTTATATAGCACAATATTACATTTACATTACCTTGTAATGGTCACCAAATGTTTCTACACCCTCTATAAACACCAGTGGATGGATGGATGGATGGATGTGTGTGTGTGTGTGCGTGCATGTGTGTGTGTGTGTGTGTGCGCGCGCGTGTGTGTGTGTGCGTGTGTGCGCGTGTGTGTGTGTGTGGTTGTTTGACATACCTGGCACTCCCGTGGAGAGGATGCTCTTGGAGATGGTGACCTTGTCCTCTGAATTCCGTGCCCAGTCAACCATCCCCCTCCAGACCTTCTTTGGGAAGCTGATGTCTGTGGCACCATTAGCCGGGCTCTTGTGGATACTCAGAACTGAGGGAGAGTAAGAAAGAGAGAGGGAAAGGGGGTAAGAGAGAAAGGGGGAATATAGATAAAGGAGGGAGGAAGGGTAAAAAGAGGGATGGAGAAAGGAGGGAGAGCAAGAGGGGAGAGTGGTTAAGGAGAAGGGAGTAGGAACAGAGAAAGCGGAAAGAGAGAGAGAGAGAGAGAGAGAGAGAGAGAGAGAGAAAGGGGCAGAGGAGAGGGAAGAAAGTGAGGGAGAAATTAACAGTTACTTTCTGTTACCATAGGAACCAGAAGCAACCACCTTTGTATCCCAACATGAGGACAATCAGCCAGCACCTCCATTGTAAGAGTCACTGAATAATGTCTGTATTCTCTGGGATTTGGTCCAGGGCTGGGATACTTGTTTGCCTTTATTTTTACCTCGGAAGCAGACCCTACTATTTAAGACAGTGTTTGAAACTACAGGAGTAGCATTATGCAAAATAAAAAAAATACATTCCTGGCAACGTCAATTGGCCAATTACTGCAATCTAATATTTGTTGGATGGTATTCGGTTAATTTCTATAGCACTGTAGTATCCAAATAATCCCTTTGTAATGTCTACAGCAGAACTTGTTACCTATCGTTAACTTATCAGCAACAGACCAGAATGAAGGGAGTTGCTTGAATGGTCATGATATCCTGCAAGTGCAAACATCCAAACAAAGCTTTAAAATCCACTCTTAAATGAATCACTAAAATTGTAAGTGCCACCTTGGAAGAAAAACATCTCTGAAAATGCAGGATGTGTTTTATTTTATTGTTTGAATCAGCGCTTCATCTCACACAATTACTTATCAGCTGAGAGGGTCTGCTTTTGTCCCAGGACCCAGGGTTAATTATTTCATGCAAAATGCTTTGAGACATATTGTTGCCAAGCAACCCAACCAATCAGGAGACCTTTGTAGGTTAGACAGCATAATTTCTTTCTATGTAAAATGTTTGGGCTTCAAATGTAATTTTTTTTTTTAATTGTTATAGTCCAAGAAGAAACACTTTGAAGTTGTACACCTTGTTTGCAAGTGTGTACTATTTTTTTTCTTGTAAACTGTCTACTTGTACTCTCTCTCTCTCTCTCTCTCTCTCTCTCTCTCTCTCTCTCTCTCTCTCTCTCTCTCTCTCTCTCTCTCTCTCTCACTCTGTTCAGGGAAAATCCACATAGATGCAACATCACAGATATAGCCATGTCCTATCCTAAAGTACAATGCCCTCCATCCTGTGGCTCTTGTTCCAAAGGACCTGACAGAGATAAGGTCCTGTCACAGAGACCACTTCTGAAGTTTGAGAAAAAGCCATGAGTTTAGACATATCAGAATCTTGTATTTGGAACACATGGCCAGAACCCTGGGGTGAACACCTCTATAAATATACATTAAGTAGACAATATCACTGTTTGAAAGACGGCATCCCTTACAATGTAGACCACCCAAACCCAAAGCAGCACCTTCCATTCATCAGAGGTTTCCAAGTGAAGGGTACGTCTGTATTTTTATTTTAAAACACACATCTGGTACACAATAGATTAAAGAAAGTACCGGGTTTGCTTGTTATTACTAGTCCAATACTGCTTTACTTCCTTGTTCAGTGTCTTCTGAGGCCAAGCATGTTACTGACTGAATGCATTTCCATAAATAGTTGAAGCAGCTGATTGGTTGTTGACAGGAAAGATACCAGTGAAGGGATTAGGCCAATTTGAAATGACACAGGAAGTGAAAGACTGTCTAAAAGGATGGCTACAAACAGAGATTTATTTAATTTATTGTAGTACCAGATACCAGATAGTTTTAAAATGAAAATACAGTCTTTCTTTCTAAACTGCAATTTTCAGACCTACCTGTATATAGAGAATGGATGTGCATGGCAGAGAAAATGTATTGTGGTAGCTGGTGTTTACCAACCAGGGAAGATTTCTAAATCCAGTGGAAAGAGTTCTCAGTAGAGTAAGTCTAGAAGGGTGTCATTATAAGGATCCACTGCTGTTTAGATCATTAAAATAGACCCCAGTATGTAACAGTGGTCTTACCAAGGTTTTCAGTGACCTGGTAGGAGTCTCTGAAGTCCTTCATACGGAACCCGATGACGTCAATGAAGTCCTCAACTAGACGGAACAGCTCCTTGGCATTGGGACCCATCTGGAAAAGAACACACTGAAAATCAAACTAAATACTACATTGTTATTTCTGGTTCAGTACAGTTTAATCAACTATAAAATCCTTACACCGCTTTAAAAGTAGTCCTTTGTCTACTAGTTTTTATTAACTAGAATCAATTTCAATGCAATCTGCAACAGGATACTCCTGTTTAAAATATGTATGGATTGTCATTCCCAGTTGTGCATACTCTAGGACAAGGCACTGCAGCACCTTCAACAGTATCTACTGTCCTGCATTGAGGGTCATCCAGGCTGTCCCCACTGTTAGAGGTTGCTGCTTCTTTGCCTGTAAAGTTTACTGAAGTGTAATGCATGGTTATTCCTAGTTCCTTACAGACAGAAACTGTAGGTAATAATCTGGTGAAGCCACTTACTAGCTGTGCCTCATCCCATCGCTCTCGGTTCTCTTCCGATAACAAGTTTGAGACAACTTGAACAAAGTTCTGTGAGGGAGTGAAAAGAAGCAGGGTTATTAGTGGATTTCACACTGTTTCAAACAAGATGTTAACACAGACCTCTGATAAATAGGCTGACATGTGGGTGCAGTTAATAAATCAGCCAGTCACGGTTTAAAGAAAACCCTTTAAGTGTTATGTGTCTCCTGTGCATTTCTCCACATAACTTTGCCCAGGTGTATTTGAGATCAGACTGAAGTGCATGTGGGTAGCTGTCAGTGGCCAGGCAGTGGCATTTCAAAAGGTTAACAGAAAGCTTTGCTAAATAAGTACAGGAGTACAAGGGAGATTATGATCTGGTTGTATAATGTACTGGTGAGACTGCACACCAGAATACTGCGTTCAGTTTTGGTCCCTGCATTACAAAAAAAGGATTGAAGTTACTATTTATAGAACTGCATTAATCAGAATCAAAGTGTATATATCTGGAGTTGTGAAGAGTGTGACATAGAGAAGTAAATCATTTTTGCTAAGATGGAATGCATTATCATTCCACCTTGTAGCTGGTGAGTCGATTAAACAAATATGTGAGGTCAATCAGCAACTTAGAACCAGACAGTCATTGGCAGGCCAATTGGCCTCAATAGTTAATAACTCTTCTTTTGTTCTTATGTTCAAGATGTCTACTTTTTGTGTCACATACAGACAGAAACACACACACTCATAGAAACACACAGACCTGCAGGTCCACAGCTTTGGGGCTGTAGTACGCCCTCCGGAAGATCTCAGTCATGTTCTTGAGCACGTCCATGATGGCCAGAAGGTCACCACTGTAGCTTGTGCCGTCCTGAGAGATCTCCATCAGGTTTCTGATGATGTCCGACACCCCGTCTCCAATCAGCCCTCTCTGTGCTTTCAACAGGTGGTCCCTCGTCTGGGAATGGAGAGGAAGAGAGACAGCCAATACAATTAGGGACAAAGGCACCAATCAGAGAGAGGCACGAAGCTCTCAGATTAATGTATAAGGCCTAGTACTGTGGCCGAGAAGAATAAAAAATACCTGGGCATACCTGGATACTTCTGTATATATAAAGTACTTTCCTTGCTACAAATACATAACCTTGTGTAATCATAGGTCAATTTCATGAATAAAATGTCAATCTCAGGCTAAAACACTAAATGATCACTTCAGACTGTCTCACCATAATCTGTATGTTCCTGTAGTCATTGGAGACACACTTCATGTAGGTAGGTGGCTCCCAGTAAGCAATCCCCTCCTCATCCAGAGTGCACTTACGCAGGATCAGCCCTGGATCAAAGCAATGTAAAGCAGACCATTACACCATTACTCTCCCACCACTGTCACTGTCATCTGTATTCTAGGACTGTTGTTCCGATTACGTCTTTAAGTCCAATTAACTAATTTAGGACCTGCTTGGAAAAGCACTATGGATCTTGAGGGCCATAGTTGGGTACTGATGCACTTTATCATGAAGGCTATCACAAAGGGCTGTACTATAATTTAAAAAAAGAAGCAAATAACTAAGCCTGTATCCAAATGCCAGGGTATCAACTATGATTTCATATCCATTAAGAAAGTGCCAAGCTGGATATGTGGGTTTATTTATATAGCAGACAGCTGAGGTTATTTTTATTTTGTGCAATAACATTTTTCAGATTTGTTTCATGGAGATTTATACTGATTGGGTTCCTTCAAGATATTTTGGTGAGGGCATGACCACTCAACTTTCAGAGGGTAGGAGACACTTCTTTGCACACAAAGTGGTGAGGGTATGGAATAAGTGTTTTTGTTTAACAGATTAAACATCAACATTGCAGTGGGGAGCTCAGAATTGAAAGATTGGCAAAGCTGCTACTATTACAACCTGGCCATTGAAATATGAAAAATAAAAGCACTTTGGAAAACCCACATATGTAGTACAAAAATAAAGGCTGGGATCAACAGTGAGTGTTTCCTTACCCGAGGCATTTGGGGGGCAGCGCACTGCAGCAGCCTCTCCAGACGGAGTCTTCTTCCACACCACTTTGGCGTAATTCTCCTCCTCGCAGATCTCATGAGGCTCTGGAACACACACATAGTAAAACATGTGGCAATACCTGTCAGAGCCCTTACTCCCACAAACCTACAAGACTACAATCCCACAAGGCTTTGTTTGGTGGGATTTAGAATTCAACATCAGACATTTTTCCAGGTAATGTGCAGTTATGGAATTAGAACAAGAACCTGGGTGCAACTTTTGACAGGACCTTGGTTAAAGAGTGGTGCAAGTGCTTCAGACTACACTTCTGTTTTTTTCTTGATGTTATGCCATTCAAGTGATATCTACGTCCATTCCTGCATAGCTTGTGAGGAGCTCTGAATGTGGTTGTGAGCTGCTTGTTTATCCCCATGCCCTGTACCCTATCCCGTCACTAACCTGGGCACCGCTTTTCATTGCAGAGACGGGATTCTTCCCGGGGTCCCGGGCATTGCTCCCCCCCGAAGAAAGGTCCGTAGCAGATCCTCTCTCGTTCCTGCGTGCCACCATCACATGTCTTTGTACAGCTGCCCCACAAACCCCACTGCTGCCACTTCCCGTCCACTAAAAACAAACACAAACACTCTGTATAAACTTTTCAAGATTACACTTATGCAAGACCCAAACCTGCACCATATATACCCTTTCAGAGAGCAATAAATCTTGTCCAGGGATGATAAAATACTGGACTTCTACTGGCAATAAGTCTATGCTTATACTTACCTATCATGATATCATTACACTATGCTATGCTTTTCATGAAGAGGATGCCAAAGTCTGCCACATTTCCTACCTGGGCACTGTTTAAGGAAGCAGTCCCTGGTCTCCACCCAGTGGCCGTGGCACTCGGACCCACCATACGAAGGCCCATTGCACTCACGGATTCGCTGCTGGGTCCCGTTAGAGCAGGAGGCTGAACACGAGCTCCAGCTCGACCACTCATTCCAGTTCCCATCCACTGCAGAGACACAACAACAGCCACAACATCAGCTACTGGTGACAGTTACTTCAACAGCACCATCCAGCACCATTGCAAATGGAACACCAGGCACTGCATCACTGGTAATGACAATACAAAATAGTTGTTGTTTTTTTAACAAAAGCCTTATAGAGAAGCATCACTTTACTAATTCTGAAGACAGCAGCAACTTATTTAGCACACCATGCCGAGCATATTATTTTTCTTTTACCGAAAACTGCACAACTGCTTTCATTAATGACTTATGGAATGAGTAGCACTTCATTATCAGCCTTTGCTACTACCCATAATGTGTTTTCTTTCAGGCATTTTGTCCATCCATTTTGTGAAGCTGCTCGATTTCTCTTCTAGTTTCCATAGGATGTTTTAACTTCATATTGTGGGCAGCACTGCATAATGTTTATTTGTTTATTTAGCAGACGCCTTTATCCAAGGCAACTTACAGAGACTAGGGTGTGTGAACTATGCAACAGCTGCAGAGTCACTTACAACTACGTCTCACCCGAAAGACGGAGCACAAGGAGGTTAAGTGACTTGCTCAGGGTCACACAATGAGTCAGTGGCTGAGGTGGGATTTGAACCGGGGACCTTCTGGTTACAAGCCCTTTTCTTTAACCACTGGACCACACAGCCTGCAATGAAGCCTTCTACATTTTGGCATTTTGGCAGTATAATAATCTGTTTTCACTATACTGTTTTTTATAGTTCTGGTAGTGAATGTGTTTTTTAGAATGTTTGTTATTGTTTTTATAGCATTTCATTCCAAACAGAAAAAAATACTCTTAGTTTTCTCTTTATTTAAACGTAAAAATAAATATATATATATATCCACGACTGAAATACCAACTATAGCTCGCTCAGCTCAAGAAAACTGTAACAACAAAATTCCTAAAAATTAAGAAGCATCTGATGGTTCATTTATGTTTTGATTATTGAAAATATGATTGTGCTTTTCAAGAAACTATATTTTTTGTTATTTAAGTTGTTCTTAGTCTCAGCCAGCGATGTGACCTAATTTGTACAACCTGTACAAATAATCACAAACCATCACTCTTACAGTTATTAACAGACTCGCAGACAGAGGGACAGAGATATTGTGTACGCACCGGGGCAGAGGGCGATGTTGCAGAACTTGGTTTGCTTCTCTGGCCCCTCACAGGGGTTACCCCCAAACTGTGGGGGCTTGCAGGTGCGGGTGCGGTCTCTGTAGCCCCTCCCACAGGTGGATGAACACAGGCTCCAAGGCGACCATTCGTCCCAGGCCCCGTGCACTGCAATTAGAGAGGCTAAGGTGTGATTTATAGAGGAGTAAAATAACCAGCACATACCTACTGTTGAGTTATCAACTGCACTGGCTGAAGAGGGACCCCCAGCAACCAAAGATACAAAGACACAATGGTGCTAATTTTGCTCCATAAAGTCAAATGAAACCTGCTGACTAATGTTATGTTAACATATTCAATTGCATACTGCTTTGTAGTTTTCCATATACTTAACGAAAAACTGACAACAATAGAAAAAATATGACATTTTGAAATCTAACATGAAACACTGTACTACTGATATAGCTTCCGGTAGACTTTTGCAATATCATTTTGTACTTTCTTTGATTACATGATGTTAAATAAAATATAAATTTATCCTAAAATTCTAGGTGATGCAAAACTTTTGTCCATAGCTGTAGACTCCCTGGTAATGTAACAATATGAAAAAGTAACGAGGCAATAGCGTTATCTTAACAAATGTTGTCTTTTGTTCCTTTATGTTCACTTTGCATATCATTTTCTGTTTCAGTCATCTAGTGCTGGTAACTTTTAAAAACTCAGAAGTTTAAAGCAGCTCTTGTGACATCAGAGTGTAACCTTTAACCTGTCCCACATGAACTTGGAGTTTAGACATGATTCTGAGAGCACTGTGAAACATCTAAATACATATTTGTGCATTTCATTAGTTTACAGGTCTGCTGGTTTGAGTTTTCTTTCCAATATATTACTGGAAAAGTCTGCAGCGGTGAAAGAGTTAAGTACATCTAAGTAAAGTACAGACTGTAAGAAACAGCTTTTAAAATATATAATGTGGTTTCTTATCTGAAACTGAGTGGCTCAATGTAAGTATTGCTATTGATTATTATTTATCATGACAAGAAAAAACCATCAACAACACTGGAGAGTGCAGGTCTGGACAAATCTGGCAGCAGTAACATATTTGAATCCAGGGTTCAATTTAAGCATTGCACACAAGACATAACCTCTATATATTACCAGTTAAACTATGTTAAACTCCAGTTAAACAATGTAAATACATAGTAACTACTTAGTAGATACAATTGAATTAATATGAAGTGGATATTAATTAACAATACACCTCTGATATAATGTAGCAAATTATGTGTTAATTTATATGAAATTAATAGATAGTATAAAGTGTCAACATTTTATCAAATATGTATATACAGTCCTACAGTATATAATAAGTACTATATAAGTAAGTTAGTTTGATAAAACATTAAAAACGAAAACAAAATAATAGTAATCTACAATATACAAACATTTTGTTTAGCAATTTGTGCCCACAGTGCCAGCACAGGTACTCCTCAATAGTGCAGTACTAATACAAAGAGAGACCTAAATACAAAGCGAGACATATTCAACCTTATGAAACTATTGAAGTTGAATTTGCAGCCATTTTTAAAAGATTTACCGAAAGTTGTAACTTTGAAATATATACTGTATATATATATATATATATATATATATATATATATATATATATATATATATATATATATATATATATATACAGTACTGTGCAAAAGTTTTAGGCAGGTGTGAAAAATGCTGTAAAGTAAGAATGCTTTCAAAATAGACATGTTAATAGATTATATTTATCAATTAACTAAATGCAAAGTGAGTGAACAGAAGAAAAAGCTAAATCAAATCCATATTTGGTGTGACCACCCTTTGCCTTCAAAACAGCATCAAGCATCAATTCTTCTAGGTACACTTGCACACAGTTTTTGAAGGAACTCGGCAGGTAGGTTGGCCCAAACATCTTGGAGAACTAACCACAGTTCTTCTGTGGATTTAGGCAGCCTCAGTTGCTTCTCTCTCTTCATGTAATCCCAGACAGACTCGATGATGTTGAGATCAGGGCTCTGTGGGGGCCATACTATCACTTCCAGGACTCCTTGTTCTTCTTTACGCTGAAGATAGTTCTTAATGACTTTCGCTGTATGTTTGGGGTCATTGTCATGCTGCAGAATAAATTTGGGGCCAATCAGATGCCTCCCTGATGGTATTGCATGATGGATAAGTATCTGCCTGTACTTCTCAGCATTGAGGAGACCATTAATTCTGACCAAATCCCCAACTCCATTTGCAGAAATGCAGCCCCAAACTTGCAAGGAACCTCCACCATGCTTCACTGTTGCCTGCAGACACTCATTCGGTATGCGCTCTCCAGCCCTTCGCGAACAAACTGCCTTCTGCTACAGCCAAATATTTCAAATTTTGACTCATCAGTCCAGAGCACCTGCTGCCATTTTTCTGCACCCCAGTTCCTGTGTTTTCGTGCATAGTTGAGTCGCTTGGCCTTGTTTCCACGTCGGAGGTATGGCTTTTGGCCAAGTCTTCCATGAAGGCCACTTCTGACCAGACTTCTCCGGACAGTAGATGGGTGTACCAGGGTCCCACTGTTTTCTGCCAGTTCTGAGCTGATGGCACTGCTGGACATCTTCCGATTGCGAAGGGAAGTAAGCATGATGTGTCTTTCATCTGCTGCAGTAAGTTTCCTTGGCCGACCACTGCGCTCACGGTCCTCAACGTTGCCCGTTTCTTTGTGCTTCTTCAAAAGAGCTTGGACAGCACATCTGGAAACCCCTGTCTGCCTTGAAATTTTTGCCTGGGAGAGACCTTGCTGATGCAGTATAACTACCTTGTGTCTTGTTGCTGTGCTCAGTCTTGCCATGGTGTATGACTTTTGACAGTAAACTGTCTTCAGCAACCTCACCTTGTTAGCTGAGTTTGGCTGTTCCTCACCCAGTTTTATTCCTCCTACACAGCTGTTTCTGTTTCAGTTGATGATTGTGTTTCAACCTACATATTGAATTGATGATCATTAGCACCTGTTTGGTATAATTGTTTAATCATACACCTGACTATATGCCTACAAAATCCCTGACTTTGTGCAAGTGTACCTAGAAGAATTGATGCTGTTTTGAAGGCAAAGGGTTGTCACACCAAATATGGATTTGATTTAGATTTTTCTTCTGTTCACTCACTTTGCATTTAGTTAATTGATAAATATAATCTATTAACATGTCTATTTTTGAAAGCATTCTTACTTTTCAGCATTTTTTCACACCTGCCTAAAACTTTTGCACAGTACTGTATATATATATATAAATAAACACTAATACATGCTTGCTGCCCACACACTGTTGTTTTTCATAGCACATTCATTCATTCAAGTCATTAATGTGTTCAATGCACTGGTACACTTTGGGAAAGTTTGTGTTTCTTTTAACTCACATCCCAATGCATTTAGTTAACTATTATCTTTCTCTTTTGTTATGTTAAAAAGAAAAACTTCCCAAACTGTCCCAGTGAACCTGAATCCATAATGCTACCTTATCAATGCATCTCAACTAGCATCACAAAGTCCCTGCTCTTTGTGGTGTGACTGACCTTAGACTGAATTGCCTGTTCAATGGAGGCAGACAGCTGTAATATTGTCTCTTGCCCGATTACCTCTCTGTTACACAGCAATACAGTTCCATATTCTCAGTATCAATATGTGCAATCAAAAAGACTAGACACTAAAAAGAATGTCAACCCTTCAGGGTAATTTATCTAAGATTTAAGATTAATCCTCTCACCAATGGACAAATATCCCAGAATCCAAAAGCCATAAAGGAACAAATATGTACTGGATTTACCTGTGCCCTGTGTCAGACAGGTCCCAGTGCTTTGTGGTTGCTGACCACTGATAATTTAGGTAACCACTATTGCTTCTGGCCATTAACAAGATTTGAATAACTACTGCGGAAAGTAGGGTGTTCAGAAAAAAATATATTATTTTGCCATCTTTGCAAAAATGCAACTGCATTACATTGTTTGGCCAGCGAGTGCCATTGTGCGCTATGTTAAAATCCCATTTGAGCTTCTGTAAATATATATTTTAAAGGAGAAGAGAATTATGTTAATTTTGTTAATTTTGCACTGGAGCAATTCAGCTTTGTCTGTCCTGATATCAACTCGTTGTTGTTTTTTTAGTGGGCGAAGCTGCTGTGTGGTATGTCTGTCTGTCACGAGACAGCGGTGAGGGAGAGGTGAGGGAGCGGAGTGGTTGGTGACCTACCTGGACAGACGGCGGAGTTGTTGCACTGCCTCTGCTCGCGCAGGGGGCCGCTACACTGGGTGCTGTAGGAGGACGACACACAGAAGCGTGTTCGACTCTGCCAGCCCTCGCCACACGTGGTGGAGCAAACGCTCCAGGGGGACCACTCCTCCGCCGCCGGGTCCACTGTGAGGGGGGCGGAGGGAGGGGGTTGGAGGGATTGGGGAGAGGTGTTCAGACACAATAGTCATGCTGGGTAAAAGTCTTCACTTTCGAATATAGGAAAAATCTAATTCTGCCATTTTCGATTTTCCTTACGCAGTGTGCACAACCTGCAAGATTTATTACCATGATGAGAGCTGAACACCATGAGGTAAATAACTTTTATTCCATACAATATTCTAAACGTGATTGGCTGAGACAGTATGTTCTGTTTTTACTAAGTTACACTTGCTTTCCACTTGATTTGTGGCAGCACTATAGTATATTGCAATATTTGTCACACGGGCTGACTATCCTGAGTTGAAAAACGTATCAAAACTCCCACTAACACACACACATAAGCACACATACACCCAAGTAAGGGTCACAAGATTCTGGGACTACCAAAATGGGTAGTTCTGGAGTGAATTTACAGGGACAAATGCCTGACCCAAGGACACAATTATGCCTAACCTGTAATGTTATTACTCATACTTTGGTGCATCCACCAGCCAGATAGTGAGCTTTGTAAAATGTTATGAACAGTTAAAATCTCATGCTTGACTAATCCAACAAAGTGCAGCTCAAGCCATCTGGAATTTTCTGGAGCCCTTAAGGGTGTATTCAGAAAATCAAGAATGTACATCATATACTGTACAGTATAAGGGTCTCCATAACAACACCCTAACACAAAAACCAGTATTCCATATTATTATATAATTACGTATTTCCCCTTCTCAAGACTTAAAGAGGTTGGTAGATATGCCACAGACATACATACCTACATACATACTCATCTCACAAACTCTTGTGCTTGCCTTCTATAAACAATACAAACTTTTTTTTTGGTTGGTTTGGATTGGTGTGGATGCATTCTGTTGATTCTGTGGCTCTATGTGGACAAGCATGGGGTAGTGTACTTACTGTGGTGTAAACTTGAGTTTGCAGGTGAAGAATCACAACTTATATTTGTACATAGATGAAAGCATGCTCTGTCCCTGGGAGTACCCCTTAACGCACACGTGCAGTTGTCTTAAGAATTCTTTGATACTCATGGCAACCAGAAACTTGAATTGCCTATTTTTTTAAAAATAGTACAGTACATTTCTGCTGAGTGGACAGCTACTGATAAGGGAAGAGGCGGGTAACCTTTTGCTTACCTGTCTGTGAAGAAGGGAATCCGTAGCGCAGAGCCTCCTCAGTTTCCTCACGCTTGCGATAGTTGACAGAGCGCAGGGCCTGGCTTCGGGAGCTGTAGCGCCCCTTGGCTGTGGCAAATCAAGGCTGTGGTTAGCAATCTGACTTCCTTTTTAATATGCACAGTCAACAAACCCAGGAGAAGGTTGCGGTGAGGGTGACTTTGTGTTTAATATCCAATAGAAGAATAAATAAATAATCAAGGTGGATTTGTATGTTAATTAAGTAGGCAAAATAGTTCCTTATTTTCCCAAATTTAGAAAGACACACAGGGATCAAAAAGGGTGCATACCCCTGCAGACACTGTTACACTGTGCCCAAGGGCCCCACAGACTCCAGCCACCTGAATAAGACAACATGACACAGTGGGGTCAGGACTGGGAGCAGGGAGTACAGTGACTGCTGCTAAGTGCAGGGTCTTAATTGTGATGGCTTCTTCAACTAAGACAGTACAGACTATGTGTTTAGATAGACAACTTGATCGATGTGAATGGAGCAGGGTACTTGAGTATGACTAGACACAGCAAATCAAGAAAGAGTGGCCAGCTTGACTGTCAAAACAAGGCGCCTGGAATCAATAAAAGGGACTTCAGCTGAAGTGGGCAGACATTGCGGATCAAAATTTGAATGTATAGCATGCAATGTCCTTCAGAGTTGTACTGCACTACAAGTAAATTGAAAATATGTGGGGTACCACAGTACTTGTGAGCTGTCATTACTTGTGAGAGAAGACAGACACATATGTATTTCTTCTATTAAATTTAAAAAGACTTAAAAGACCATTTGTATTGTTCAAACTGTGCACAAATATTTCTAAACTCATCCCCATGTCAATTTAAATATTTAAACTATACTGCTTTCCAGTGCACATCACCCAAAGCCTTTGGAGATTTTGAATAACCAAGCAGTATTATTAGTTTGAATTACATACAGCAGGACACATTTCAGCATTAGGACTAGGCTCAGAAAAAAAGACCAGGAATGATAACCAGTGCACTAGCCTCTGCACCAGTACGAATTCTGCAGTGGCTCACTTACATGTGCAGGGCTGCTTGTTGCAGGGTCGTCCCTCCTCCAACACCCCCTCGCACAGGAAGGCTTCCTCGAGCGGTGCTTGACAGGTACGGCTGCGCATCTGCACCCCTCCCCCACAGACACTGTTACATTCTGCCCAGGGGCTCCACATGCTCCAGCCCCCTGAATGAGAAAACATGACACAGCAGGGTCAGGACTGGGAGCAGAGACAAAAAGAAGCAAGCATTCATACATTCATGCTACAATACTCCAGATAAAGGATTTTACAATTACTTAATGTAGTGCTGAGACCAGTTTCTAATTGCAATTAAAATCCTGAATAGAAGACATTACCTTGGCTGTCCACTACAAGGTAATACCCTTTAATCTGTGTTTGTTTGCTAAGTAAACATGTATTAAATATTGTGAGAACAGAAAAAAAACACCCAAACATCACAGAAAGCTACCGTCATGTTGTTGTTATTTTCATAATACAGTACTGCACATAATTGTTTACCCTATAATTAATTCTCAAATGAGACAGAAAATCCAGACATAGACAAAAGTGTCTTTTGTTTAATTGAGAATACTTACCTATGAACGGTAAAGAGCAATGGCATTTTGACCATTTTTGTGCTTACCACTGCATTCCATTGTGTTAAGAATTGCGCCTCTCAGGCTTCCTATCAAAAAAGCTGTTAAAGCAACACTGGGTTTATATTGTTCATCCCAGAGGAATCGTTGTGTGAGTAGTTATTGTACATTTGAAATACTGTGTATCTAAGAAATGGTAAATAACACATATTCTAACCAACTAAAATGCCTTTAGAAACATTCAGACAAAAACATTGCGCTACAATTATAGAATAAATTATGAAACTTGTTGTGGTAACAGAAGAATTATTCACAAAACAAATTATTTCAGACCCCTATTTTACTGGATGCAAAAACAGCTTCTTTAATTTATGAATGCTTTATACAAGATTAAAGGGCAATCCTTTTCGAAAAAGGAAAATTGAAATACAGTACGTATTAATGTACTTGAATAGAGCCTAGGAGGCTCTGGCCCAGAAAATGAGATATTAATTACTAGAAAGCAATTACTTAATCACACCTCAATTACATTTTTTTCAATTCACTAGTGTTCTGCAGACCATATTGCTCAAGTGCTTTTAAGAAGGCCGTGCACAGGTCCACTGAACCTCATCGATGCATTGTCATTGAAACCTCTGAATACAAACTTTTATGCAGGTTTCTGAGAGTTAAAAAAGTGAGGTTTATTTTTGCTTTTCCTTGACTTGACCTTATAAATAAAAAAAGGTACAACAAAACCAGCAGATTATTAAATATAAAAGTGTCCAAGGACTATTTTGGTAACATTTATTTTAGATGAAAATTTAGTTTTCTCATATGTTCTCAATGAAATTTGTTTTTGAACACACACTGCTGTGTTAAATCAATATCCATGTTCTAATATAAAACAATACAGCCATACCGAACAGCACATTTACTGATTTACCATAAAACTGTTTACCTCACATTTTTTGAAGAAATGTGGATCAATGTTCAGTTCATCTAAACAAAGATGGAGCTTTACTTTACTTCACTTTACTTGTACTATCCAGAGCCCAACTCAAGCTGCAAGGGCATTACCACTGTGCCACCATGTGACGGGGAACCCCTGCCCCAGTGTTTATTTATATTATTTTGTATTATTATTATTATAATTTACTGCTTTGTGTTTGTTTAAAACAAGGTTTGTTATTATTGTTTGACAGCATGGGTGGGGTTAAAATTTCCCATCCAGCTAAGCTTGTAAGAATGCATGGTCTGCAGCTAATGATTTATTGACAAATTGGCTGTCGACCACGGGTATGAGAAAGCCTGTGCAGAATGTGGTCGAGGGATAAACGAGGTAATTGATAGCCAGTTAATTCCTCGACCAAGATATAAAAAAGAGCAGCTTTTGCTGACCTGGGTTTGAATTGTTCAGAGGAGGAACGTAAGTGACAGTAAGATCTAGAAAATATATAAACAATTGCTACTCATGCTGGATTAGGACCAGCATAAAAGTTGTTTGCTTGTTTGTCTCTGGTCATTATTTGTTTTGGCCAATGTGCCTTTTTGTTTGGTGTAAAGTGTTTAGTTTTGTCTAAATGTTTTATTTAGTATTCAATAAATACATGCTCAGGCTTCGACCAGTAGTATTTGTCTGTCTCTTCCTGGTCTGTGACATCACCACAAAGCCATCCTGTCCACACACTTATGCCTTGACCTCCCTCCAGCCAAGGTCACAATGGAGTAATGTTTACTTGTGCAGTGAGGCAGTCAGGATTCTGCTCAGCCGAGCAAGGTTAATGCCATCCCTCCCTTTACCCCAAGCCACAGTAACTCAACGTATGCATCTTGATTCATCCTCTCAGAACAGCACAGGAGCAAAACTCTCCTTATCATGTACATGCTCATGCTCTCTTCAGCAGGTTCTCAAAACAAGGAGCAGCAATTTCTCTGTGCCCTCAACAGCAAACTGGTTCAGTGTTGGCAAGGTTGTAAAGGCCAAGACCACACATGTTCCTGCACTTCTACTAATAAATAGTTATTATCTTCTAAAAAATATAAGGATCTTCAGTTTTCTGTTTGTCAAGTATTTCTTAAGATCCTCAAATGTTCAGCTATCTAACGGCAACAGTCACTGACACATTCTCAAATTAATCTGTTTAATCTGCAAAGATGCAAACATGCCAGCGGCTTCAGATTCAGGGCTGTCCTTTTGAGTGCATGTCCATTTATCTGCAAATCTCTGGGGTCCCAAGTCACTTAAAGTGGTAACTTTAATATACAATGGGGTTTGTTACAAACTGAACATACTGTACATCTGAAGCGTATGGTTTCCTCATCTCCACTCTCCCTGTATTCCTGTATATCTGCTTTCTTGAGAAAGATCTCTAGTTCTTAATTTTTATCTGGTGATTTTGCTACAATTTGCATGAAGTGAAATTGAAGACTGCCTTAAGGCTTTCGCCCATAACTTGTGGGCCTTCACTCAGCAATCCAGTTAAGTTTTTGGGTCATTGTGCAATTTACTCTCCAATTTAAACACTATCTGCATAAAATGTATTTTGGGTGAGTAAATACCTTGAAGTCACAAGTACTTCCAATAAATACTGTAATACTTTAATGCTAACTTATGAGGTATTCATTAACTACAGCCTTACATTTTAACTGTAATGTTAATTTGAACTACTGTACACAAACTTTGTCTTATTTAGTCCTCCTTTTGTCCTGCCTTAATAATAGTGATAATATTATTGGCAGAGACGTTGCTACTCTCGATGTAGTTAGCTACTGTCTTCACAGAATCTCCTCCCACTACTACTAGACTGTCACAGTTTTTTTTTCTGTAAATCTTCCTTTCTCAGTCTCTTGTGCTCTCACTTTCCAAGTTGACAGACACGCTCCCTAAAAATGTAAAAAAACAAAACAAATAAAAAAATCCCAAAATATATTTTTAAAACTGTACCGAAACTGCACTAATACAAATAAATAAAAAAAAAATATTGTATTCCTTATTGATCACCTTGCTATAACAATATAAAGTATCCCGATCTAACACAGAATATTGTATTTATTATATAGATTTACCTTGCAAAAATGTAGTTGATTGATAGGTAAATTGGTAGGTTAGGCTAAAGGGGCCTAAAATGGCACAGAGAAATCATGAAAATCATCAATCCAGTCGCTTATTCACCAGTCACAAACACGCATTGCAAGTGAGTGATTCAACCATACCGGAATTACAGGTCACAGGTTCTGGCAATTCCCAGGCAGGCTACAAGCTGCTCCATCATTTCTTTAGCTTACTGCTTGCAATATATTAACAATTCACCATTGAGACACTGGAAACCAAACCAAGTACAAGAAGGTTGATAAGATGAGAACTCGAGCTGTGCTGCAAAATTGCTATGTGTATTCTTTATGCATTAAATTTAAATATCATGTGTAATTCATGTTTTTTCAATGCATAAAACACCCAATACGCAGCTTATCTGGAGTGCTGTCTGTAACTCATTTTGTTCTTACAATCATGTACAAAAATTCACTGAGTCCTTTGAGAAGAAGAAGAAAAATAGTGTGGTCTATTCTAAAATGAGTTGCACAGAGTATATATACAGAGTTTGGTATGTAACTAACAGTATGAATGCAACATGGATAGATAGATAGATAGGTATATAGATAAATATATAATATAAATAGTGATAAAGGATTTTATAGTTACTCATTGGTGAGTATTAGAAGTCCACATTCGAGTTTGAATCTAAGAGAATCTTCTCGACTTTGCTGAAGTTTTGTTAAGAAAGTCACCTTCCTCTCGACAAAAGCATGCAGCAATGGCTTTTCCTGTCTCTTCTGATGTATTGTATTTCAGGCAGATCTGAAACTATTGACAGCGCACACAGTGCCCTCCCATTATCTCACCACAATCGATAGCATATCCGTAACTGGACCCTCGCTAGCTGACAAGCCTTTCATCATGCTCGTCTCACTTTACCTCTCTTTCAAAGCAAATTAAAAATAATAAATACATTTTAAATAAAGGAGATTGAAGACTCCTAGGCATCTTGTAACCCAAAAAACCGCACGGTTTAATTAAAAGAGCAGGTGTTGGGGGATGGCACGGTAGTTTAAATCCTTGTTTGTCGTCCATCCATTATCATTAACTGCTTACTCCTTTACAGGGTCGCGGTGAGCCAGAGCCTAACCTGGCATACACAGGGTGCAAGGTGAGACTACACCCTGGACGGGATGCCAGTCCATCGCAGGGCACCCCACACACACAGGGCAATTTAGAGTGACCAATCAACCTAGACAGCATGTCTTTGGACTGTGGAGGAAACCGTACTCCAGAGAAAACCTACGCGAACACGGGGAGAACATGCAAACTCCACGCAGACAGTACCCTAGGCCGGATTCGAACCTAGGCCCCTGGTGCTGTGAGGCAGCAGCACTAACCACTACGCCATCTGCCTTAGAATAGGAGGCTATGTGGTCCAGTGGTTAAAGAAAAGGGTTTGTAATGGAGGTCCTCGGTTCAAATAACAAATAATACATTACATTTCAGCATTAAAACACAACCTCTGGCAATGGCTGATGCTACAGCTGTTTGAGTAATTAGTTTATTTAAAGATAGTCTTACAAGGTCTCACTAAAAGAAGTCCTCTCCAGCTACTGCAGTTTAGAAGTGAAATTTAGAGAGACAATTTTGGCCAGAACAATACTGTCAGGATTGCTACTGCAGTTTTTCACAGTAGTTTTACCAGCCTTTGTTGGTACCTCAGGATAAAATTAAACCTTAACAATACTTAGCTCTAACTACAAGGGTTTTAATGCTATCAAATTATAAACCTTGTCACAGAAAATCAGGCTCCCAGTACGGATGTCAAAATCTCTTGAAACTCTTACTGTAGCGGAATGAGATGCAGTACAATAAACAAATAAATACAAATAAAACATATGTTACTTGTTATAGTACCCTCCACAGCAAGCATTTCCTGCAGGATAATTGAACTTGTTTTCATTTAAGTGTCATCTCCTTTAGATTGGGACATTGTTGCTATGGCCAGTTGTTTAGTATGCCTGCTGGGTAGGACATTAATGCTTTTATTCTTAGTACCCTGGAACGATTCAGGTCTCATTTCTGTTGCTCTTTGAAGAAGAAGCTTAATCAAAAATGGAAATTCACTAACTAGTAATGCATTCAGCTCTGGTTTGCTTATACTTTGTCACAAGGTTTTTATTGGAGATGAGTGGTGCTCAAAGCACAGCAGTGATTAGCATGGTGGAGTCAGGCTGCAAATTTATTTATTCAGAGAAGAGAAGAGAAGAGAAGTGAAGAGAAGAGAAGAGAAGAGAAGAGAAGAGAAGAGAAGAGAAGAGAAGAGAAGAGAAGAGAAGAGAATGCATGTTTATTCCTGTCTGATATTGTTACACCCTATAAACACTTGTGGTAACTCCTAGCACTTGTTTCCCATGAAAGCCTAACACCTCCCTGAAAACAATAATAATCACACATGATTATTGTTAACACTAATCGACAAACGCTTCACTCATAACGAGAGAACAAGCAGCACAGAGCACAGCTCAGCCCCCTACAGTTCAGAACAACTACAAACGGCTCAGGAGATGAGCGAAAACATCATGTTGACGAATTCTTCATAGCACTAACCCCGGAGAAGTGAGACAATCTCAAGGTTTTTATGTGTTGGTGTAAATGTCTAATATCTTTTAATATTATATTCTACTAATACCATTTTAGAGGTCATACTGATTTAGGAATTGTTTTATTTCGTCAGTTTGGAATCGGATCCCCTCCTGGCTCTGTGCTGAATCAGGTTGCAAAAAATATTATTTCACGTCTTGACGAAGCATTGTCTGATGTGACTTAAAACTCTCTTGATTGATTCTGATGGCTCTAAGAACCAAGATTAAAAAAAAAATGAAACTTTCCAAAAATCTAACCAATGTGGACATATTAAAAACTGTATTTCACTTCTTCACTTTATCGTTGTATTAATCCAAACCACTGGTACAGTAAATGAATGGGCATTGCTACTGTTTAAAATGACACTTAATGCACAGAGCAACTACTTCTAGGCAGTTTTTTCTATTCATGTGAGCCGGGATATTTCCCCTCAGGCATTATTTGTGCATTGTTATTAAAAACCAGAAAATAAAGTTTTTACTTTCAGCTAAAAGTGTGTGTGTGTGGGGGGGGTTATTCAAGCAGCCAAAGGAAGCACACAACACAAGCAAACACAGACTGCCATCATTAGGTAAGACATAGAACATGCAGCTCTTTCCAGATGACAGATGAGACCTCCATCATCATGGTCCACCGGTATTGTAGCCATGGATATACATATACACTTCAACACAAACACACCCACTTCAGGCTGCTATCAACTTTACAAAAATAGAACTATATTTGCAGCCCATGCCTGGTATGATGGCTGCCAAGAGCACTTTGAGAGTTGTCAACCGTAGGCCCGACTATGAGGGACCAGAGGTAATCCAGGATGCTCGCCACTGGGCAGGACAGGGGGTCTAGCTCCATGCCGACACCAAATGGAAAATCTCTTCAATTTGAAGTAGTAGCACTGGTGGGTTGACTGCTTCTGAGAGGCCTGAATGGCATGCAGATAATATTCTTTTTCCCCTTTACTTCTGTCCGGAAGGTCTTTAAGCTGGCTCCTCCTACCCACCCGGGTGGTATCCTCCTCGGCACAGGCCTGTGACATCAAATCTTACACCCTGGATGCAAGAATCGGTGTGCCATGTGCCAGGGGAGGTCGTGGGTTGTTTGAGGTGCATCATATACCACTCCTAGAACTATGGTTACATGTGAGTAGGCCTCATTTCTAGGGACGTGGCTAAGGTACACTATCCAGGGGGTGTGTGCCTTTAGGAGGGGTAAAGGCACACAGCCCCTATTTAGGAAAAAGAGACTGCAGAACCAAGGCTGCAAGACAAGCATCCCAGCGTAACTCAAGGTTGATATGATAATGGAAGGTACAAGTGTGTGCTGACTTCCAGGTAGCAGCCCTGCAGATTTCTGGACAGGAATGTCTCTGGAAGCAGCCATTGAGGCAACAGTATATCTAGTGGAATGAGCCTTAAGCCCTGTTGCAGGCTCCCTACCAGCAAACCTACGTATATATAATGTAAACAAAAGAAAGCTGGCAGCAAGATCTATGTGTTATTATATCTGATGCTCCATCGGCCAGGGCTTAGACACATTATAACAAATATTACCAAAAATGAAGGACCAAGACTAATTTAATATAAAATAATAAATACAGTTTCTTAAACTAAGTTAAACATTTCTAAATTCAACTACCACATCCTCTGAGTGTGAAAAATATAAGTTACAAACTGAAAGCATTACATGTGTATTTTGGGGTTAAAATGAATGTAATATGGTAACAAATGAACGAATGCATTTCTGATATTTACAAAGTAAGGCGCATAGTGATAGCTAGCCTCTGCATGTAGCATTTTGTGGGATACCATTTAATAGAAATGATGTTAATATTGTCTTAAGCTATTGTTCTTTGATAATCAAACAAAAATAATAATAATAATAATCCTTACATACTGAAAACAGGAGAAATGTCCAACTTTCACAGAATGGAAATATCTAATGCTATATGTATTACAGCTGGAGAGGCTCTGCCATAAAGATAAAGGAAAATTATATTGCTTCCTTGAAATGTTGGCCCATTTATAAATGAATTACAAAAATCAATATATGATATACACAGTATTACTGTCAGCTTATTATAGTGACTTTAAAAAAATGTTGTAACATGTGTTATACTATTCTTATTATGTAATAATTATCACTGAAGGTCTGGGTACGAGTTGTGGGATTTACATATGTATGCATGTTAAAGTTATATATTTGAGAATATGTTTGTATTATAAGATTGCATGTATGTTATTTGAAAGTTGAATACAAATATTTATAAAAAAGATTTAGAACAAAGCATATAGTCTTTAAAATGTTTCAGCTTTGTATATTGCAAAACAGAATACATTCTGTTCCATTAGCAAGTGATTTTATTTTTTTTATATTGGTTAGACTATTGTGTCACCTCTATTAAGGAAAATGTTCCTAGCAATTACAATAGATGTCATCTTTCCAGAAGATTATTTTATTCCAGTGAATACCTCACTGTCATAGAATCTCTCCCAGAGCCTCCTGCTGCGTGACAGTATGTGTTCACTGTGTCTTTTTTTGTCTCAGCGAAGCCTAAGAACTGTGTCTTCCTTCAGCACTTGCAATGCAGGGATTAGGCCAGAGCTCTGGTGTTATTCAATTGCATCGACTTCCTGTGTTCCTAATTAACGAGTAATGTTTGGACAATAGTGTAGTTATAAGGTTATTTAAGGTTAATTATTATATAATTACAGAGTAATTACTGATTATATTCTTAAACTCACAATGTGGTGTAATGTAATCATTATTCAACCACCTCCTTGTAATGTAGGGGTATGTGCCGAGTAATTGAATGATAATCTTGTTCACCCCTTACTCAGACGATAACACAACTTACTAAGATCCCAAGTAATACTAAATAATGACCTACTATGAACTAATATTAAGTGCCTTGTAACTGAAATAATTTTATGTGAACCTTTTTTTTTAAAATTTCAATTTCCATTCCCCATCTTTATATTTTCCTATTTACAACCTACACATTCCCAACACAACAGGAGCCTTGCTCCCAGATGAAAGTGGCAAATACATACTGGAAGTGTGCCACAACTCATACTTTCCAATTCATTCCGAACAATTACCTTTAAATACATTAAAAAAAAAAAAACGTTTTATTATTGTGTTGATTTTGAAACAAGAAAAGCTGCCCTTCCCCCACCTTTATAATTGAGTACCAATCAATGGCAATTAACTTCTGCATTGAGTATTTTAAAAGCACATTTTCTTCTCATCCAGGGCGTGTGACCTTTCTTAAACCTCACTCTTGAGATGCATTTTGTTGTTGACTATAATCAGATATAACACCTTGACAGGTAAGTCACATAATCAATTATAAAAAAGAAATTAATTTTAGTTACTTTGATCACAACAGTGTCTATATCAAATAATACTGTCAGATTGTTATTGGTTAATATTAAATAATTGTGTAACACATTTTATTCCATTTAATTAATACCCAACAACTTCAACTTCTTAAAGGTAATTACTCTAAAAAATAAGTTTCGCCACATCCCTAAAAAATACCCTCCAACATTTTAAACACCTCTGCAAAGCAGCTGCACACATTACACTAAAAGTAGGCATTTCCTGGCCAAAACATACTGTATATCTATCTACTTGACTTAGGGACATATTTTCAAAGTATTTGCTCCAGTCTTTATTTAACTCACTTGTTATTTAAAACAAACTAAAGCCAAACAACTAAGTAATATAATTCAAAGTCTCTTTAGTAGTAATTGCATCAAAAAGACAGACTGGCATTAACACTTTGAAATGTTACCCCTTAGCTCCTTGTAGTTTTGCCCTATAATGAATATACCGTTTCTGAAGAGGTTGCCTTTATCCTTGTTTTTGCTCATTCAGAGGGACAGTTCAATGTCATGCCAGGAAGAATAGATTTTCAGCTTTTTTCTTCCTTACCTTTACAAGGGACAAGCCCTTAACTTGTTATTTTAAATGTGGGATGGGTTTTAATTGATTGCATGATCCTTAGGTTAATACGGTAGATGTCGGTTTATGTTTATTGGGTTTGTCAATTAAAAATTCAGTAGTTCGGGACAAACACCAATCACAAAATGTTTTAGTACAAATATTTATTGTGGAGAATGCGGAGTATGTGATTTTACAGAAAAGTATGTTGTATATACACATTCATTTGGCATCAAACCTAACTTGGTTTGAGGGCTCGCTGCCTGGCCGAATGGATGAGGCTGAGATCCCCATTGATCAAACATAGAAATTGTTTTTAAGAAAGGTGGAGATGGGGAGGTGGTGGGTTATGATGAAATTGAAACGCAATTGAGAGGTAAGTGAAGAGGGTATTTATAGTGCTAACAATCTTAATTAGCTAATGTGTAAATTGAATGATTCAATTTGGTGACGCGGAGATTGGTGTCTGACCCTCCTCCCGAACTTTAATTATAAATTTCATTAAATTGAATGCTGACATTTTTAACAGAGATTGTTTTACCTTATAGCTGCAAATATAGTAATTTAATTTAAGATTATTTGGGACAACTGGTATAGTTTTTAGATTTATTTTTTCATCAGTTACTCTGACTCGAGGTGATACTACAAATCTGATAAACTGTAAAATTTCTGCACCAGAGGGATTTTTGGATTTTGTTGCTAGTTTTGTATGCATAATATTTTCCATTTTAGAAAGAAATGTCGGTAAACTTTGAGCTGTTGCAAAAACTTTCCAAATTTGGCCCAGCCTACTTTGATGCCATAATCAAATTTCATAATTGACAGAACAAAGAATACACTATGGCATGGATACACTAAGACTATTTATTCTTCAAGCCGTACTTCCCATATATACAGAAAAATGCATCTGGGAGCACAGAAAATAATCAGATTTTTTTTATTATTTCAATGTAATCCTAAATTTGATCTATAGGTTAAGGTTACAGCACCTTAATCAAGTCCCGAAAAACCTTTTGTTAGCTTCATACATCTCAGAGTGTAAGCATTTTGCACACTGAACATATCATTTCAGCAGTGACATACAACCTTGACATGTGCCTCCGTAGGTGAACTGTGGATGAAAGTACTGGAAATTGATGAATTTAAAAATAACTAATACAGTAGTTGCAAGGTTATCTGGGGCAATGATGGATACAAAGATGTGGGGATCAAAGGGCCAAGTCTGGGATTAAACTGAACCTTTTATTCATGGACATTACTAACATTCAGCAGAAATCACATTCCCATTACTCTCTGGCTGCTATAAAAAAAACACCTTTCACCTTTCTTCAAATAAAGCTGGCTTTATGTTCTCCATTTGTCATTGCCCCTATTTCTCAGTTAGGACTGCATACCAGCTCTCCTTAGTCAAGTCCAGATCTCAAACTCAAAGCACACAGTATCAAAAGTGAAATATGAACCAATACAAGAAAAAAGAGTAGAAGTTGAAATCCCACAAGTCTTTATTGCTAAAATGAATGTCTCTCCACTCAAAGCAATCTTTTATTATTGCACATAAAGTAGGTGTAATAAAATGGCTTAATTAAAACATGAATATTTAATCAGCCTGCCAGCAACTTGGCTGATAAACGGATTGGGTGTGCATTTCCATGGTGCCTACCAGCCCATAGCTACTTCCATTTCCTGGAATAGAAAAAAAGCTACATTATTTAATTGGTCCAAAGTTCTACTGTGGCAAAGAGAGTGAGGGAAAGAGAGAGAGAGAGAGAGAGTGAGAGAGAGTGTGAGAGAGAGAGCTACGAGAGCAGCCTTCATTAGAATTACAATGTGCAGGAGAGATTAGAAGGAGGTGGACTTCAGCTAACTTGTTTTTACAGTGGAAGAATTAAATATGTATTGCAAAATCTCCTCAATGGTCATTCAGTCACTGGAACCAGTAAACCATGGTGCCCACATCTGAGATCAACATTATACCTATGAGAGGCACACAATTAATAAACTACACACAAAATGGCTATGACATTTTTCTCTTCAAATCTCCTTCCTCAAATTGGCATGTTACAGTTAACCAGTTGGTAAACACATGGGTAGGTTATATAACAGTGTCATGTCTTAGACACCAAGATGTATAGATTATAAACAATACCGGTTGATATGCTGCTTGTAATTTCCAGATTGATTTTAAAATGTTTTAGAACCATTTCAGAGAGTACATTTCATTTAAGTTTCCACTTTGGAAGTGCGTTTAAATATATAGTAGGCTCCCTTTTAGCATACCATGAAAACAAATACAATAATACAATTTTTGTGTGAAATAGAATAATTTGTGTACAATGCGAGACCGGGCTAGCCAAAACCTTAGATCAGTGATTTGCACTTTGCAGGTAAGTATGCAGACATCATTAAAAATAATTAAAATAATGCATAATACATTCAAGTGTCGTGCTGTTTATTTTTGTTGAATTGTCACATCTAAGTTGAAAAAGTCTGTAAAAAATCTTAAAGTTGTATTTTTTTCAGCTAGTCAGATAAACCAGTCACAATTCTTCAAGCCAATCATAAACCTAAATTCAACTGACTCCGGGGTCTATAATGTTTGATGTGCTGATAGATGTAGCGAGTCCAGGTTATCCTGTACACACACCACTGGTGCCAGTATATAGAGCAGGTGATATCAAACTGGATTAGCACTAATGTTGTCCAGTTTTGGAGGGGATAGGGCTAAACCTCCCAGGTCTACCAAACGTACTGCAGCGCAGTACAAAACTATGGACGAAGCTGTCAAAATACTTTGAACATGAAAAAATATGAAACAGTCAAATGCAATTGATGCATGATTTTTTTTTCTTTATATTTTCTTTTTTGACAGCATCATTCTTAGTGGCTTTCTCCAGCACTCAGTCAGCATCCCTCACAGACCTTAACAATATCATTGCCCAGTCCCCTCTCTCTCTCTTGTTTTATCCAGTCAAACAAACTGGCCACTGTGGCAAAGTGGGGATTTCTTTGCCACGTTCAGGACCTTTAACACTATCTTGTGTAAATGAGGTGAAATGAAACAGGATGGTGCCTGTATATTTATTTGCACCAAAATAAATCAACAAAACAAAAGCCTAACTCCTCCAAGGAGTGCTTAGCTAAACACTGCAAGTCCTTAAACTATATATATATATATATATATATATATATATATAATTGGACAGCTAGGCCATTTACCAGTAACCAAAACCAACACTTTTCCAAGTATGACCATACCTTTTCATAAGGTATGCACAAAGGTCTCTTCCCCAGGCCTTAGCCTTAACACAGACAAAAAACAAACATTTTGACCTGCTTTATATACACCAGCTTATTAATTACAGGCAGGTGTACCTAATTAAATGAGTGAAACAATTACCAGTTAAACAATTAAACACATTCCCCAGTGTGCAGGGCCTCTGCCCTGTCACACCACATTTCAGTACTACATATAGGACCATATATCACATAAGCAATGCAATGTTTTAATTTTAGACTCCCCTGAAATGCAACCTTAATGCTATCTCCCTGAACACTATGCTAGTGCTATTAATCAAACCATTCTACGTTTGAATTTACTGTCATACTGTTCACAGCTCTTCTGATTGTGATGGGAGTTGGATGCAATTCTTTTAAGTGTCTAGAGTTAGAGAAATTTGTGGATGTTTGAACCTGAAGATATACACACACACACACACACACACAAAAAACACAATTCAGTTATAGGGCCCCAAAACTCTGGAATGAACTGCCTAGCTCTGTAAGGGAAGCACCAAGTGTCACTGCTTTTAAAACAAGATTAGAAATGCTTTTATAATGCAGAATTGTTATGCTAAAATGATGTTCCTTTTATTTCTCTGCCTTGTTTTACTGTTTTATGTGTTTTTTTCATTTGTTTTTATTGATTTTCTTGCCTTCTCTTATTAATATTTGTAAATGTTTTTATTCATGTGAAGTGCTTTGTGGCAATTGTTATTGTGAAAAGTGCTATATTAAAAATAAAGATGATTATTATTCAGTAAAATAGTTTCAGAGGAGCCAGGGTGTAGGATTTCCCAAAATTAATTTGCTACCCAATGTCCAATGCCTTAAGTAACTGCTTGTTCACAGTTAAGCTCTTCGCTTCATGCTTTGAAAAGTGTGTGTGTACAATAAAATACAAATAATCCATTCCACCTGAATGGAATTTGGTGTTGATAGCAGCAGAATGGGAAAATTAATTCAGAAGCAACAAAATGAAGTAGAAATGAAGATGATAAGCGAGGGAGAAAACGAGGGAAAAAGAAGCAGGGACTGAAATGAAGTGGAGAAGAATGAAGAGGTGTTAGGCAGGGTGGAAGCAAGGAGTCATAGAAAGAGAGGTAGCTAGCATGCTGTCTGATATTGATAGAGTCCAATGGTACTGCACTGGTTACTAGGGTGTATTAGTTTATTTCATTGTGATACCGTTGGTTTGTCAACATATTATAAAGCTGTGATACATTCTAGTAATGACTCAGCCCTTTTGCTACTGTTGCCCCTTGGCACAGAACAATTCTGTTTCCATTGCAGTGTCACACCTTTTGCATTGAAGATGATCTGTTAAGGGACAGTATTTACAGTACATTTTTCAGAGCCAAAAAAAAACAAAAAACAATCACAGCACCGAATATTATCCTGATGCTGCAGACATAGGTGGCAGGGTCGAAGAGCAGCAGTTTAGCTGAGATTAGCACATAAAGATAATGAGTCATGACCAGTGGTGCGAAAATGTAGCAGCAATGCAGTGAAAATAATGTTGCAAGGTGCCCTGTGATTAGCTTTACTTTTGGAAGTGCTGAAAAGCAAAAGAGAACCCAGGCCCTAGAGATGTAAGATCAAGTGCTGAAATGAAAATGATAGAGAAGAGAAGTGCAGCCACACTGGGATCAAATATCCCTTATTGAGGCTGTTGCTCTGCAATGGAAACATTTAGAATTATATTTACTGACCCTCAAGGTCACATCTCTTAGTCCCAGTCCCCCAACTCTATTACGTAACCCACACTGCCTCACAACCTGACTAGATCATATTGCCAGTCTTCATCCCAAGCCCAGCTCTAACCATTCCATACTTCTAATCATTACCTCCTTAGACTCCTGGTAGTCTTTTTGTTCTGTAATAACTTGCAGAACAATCTGTATTTTGTGGCTGCTTAATGGGTTAACAGGTATACTTGTGTGTTATTTTCATTATGTTTCTGGGCTGCCGGGTACAGTCAGATTCCTGGGTGCTTATCAAACTCTACTCCTGCCCTTTCTGGGTCGAACATGTATGTTTGTTCTTTCCACAACTGAAACATTTAAAAACAAAGAAATAGAAAATAATGCTTTCCAACTTTTAGATAAAAAGGGTTTCTCCAGCTTTTGATTTATTTTTCTGCGGATGACTTCACCGATTCAAATAGCTAGAACTAGACTGAGACAGATCAGAGAATTGTATGACAGCAAGAACAACCTCAGCTAACAGAATAATTCCTAAATCTTATTTAAATAGCCTAATTCCTAACCCAGTACCTTTGTAGATTTTACTGACTAAAATGCTATTGACTGTTAACGACAGGCTCCTTGTTTTAAGCTAGACACATGGGAAAATAATCTCTGTTTCTGCACATTTTAATTGGACTGCCTTTGCTTCCAGCAGCTTCAAATTAAAGTTACATGGGGATTCTATGTATTAGTCACAGTGATGTTAGAGGCATTTTAGGGCGGGGATAAAGGAGGATTATAGTAGCAAGGAAAAATAAATGTGTCTATACCCAAAGAATACTGTTCTTCTAACATATTAATAACAACCTCATTTGTATCACAGCCACACTTCCCACATTAAGTCATTAAGTCCCCCAGCGCTCTAGATAAGGTTTTGGGTCTGGGAGAAACTTACCCTCTAATTTTAACACTGAGAGAGTAAAATGTATTTTCAGGGGGTAAAATGCAACATTACCTTGAAGTCATGAGTAATCTCGATAAATATTCTACAATCTTTAATAGTAATGGGGTAGGCTTAAAAAGAGCCTCAACATTTTAACTGCAATGTTATTTTGAACTACTGTACAGCCACACGTGTGTTCTACAAGGTTCTTTATCGGCTCAGCACATTTTTTTCGAGGTATCACACTGACTGCAAATTAATTTACGTTACTTATATTTTAAACTCAGTGAACATTAACACGTCAGTATAAAGCCATACAGATAAATAAAATAAGGAAATGCATGAATACATTATAAAACAGTTTGTTCAGTATTATAGGCACCTTTTTTTTTCAGCCGAGGCCTCTAGTGATGGTTCCAGTTGTTTTTGTAGCTGGACTGGGGTGTTTAGCTTTGAATTTTTGTTATTCTTACTGTGATTGACAGCAAAGACAACAGGGCTAGCCAGATATTGGATAATTTTTGTTGGGTTGTCTTTTTCTTGTGTACAGTTTCCTAGTAACTGAAGCCATTGTATTCTGGGAGATGTAGTTGTTAGTGTAAATTTTAAGGGAGGTGGGACGGAAGGCAGACAAGCTGAGCAGCAAAATTGCTTTGCATATTTTTATGCATTAAGTTTAATTTTTGTGTTTATTTTGGATTTCTTATGTGTAAAATGGCAGGTACACAGCTTATCTGGACTGCTGCCCCACCCCTAAAGTATTCCAAAGGTATATTGTAGAAAAGCACTGTCACCCTGTCTAATTGCAGAAGATCTACACCATGAGCACAGGAGGAACACAAGGGTACAAGATCAGTATTTCTAGCCTCACTCACCCGCTATCTCAGCATCCCTGTTGCTCTCCTTCACGCTAGGGATGCAGTTCTCCAGATAGATCCCTCCACGGTAGCAGCTGTCCTGTTTCCTGGGTGGCACATCCCAGCACTGGCAGGGGGTCTGCATGATGCCGCAGGGGCGAGCCGCTGTACTGGAGACCAGGCAGCTCTCCAACCACTTACAGAGCACCTGGCAGGCAGGTACACTAGGGTTCCTGTTACCCACAACCAGATACTCTGCCATGAACTCCCCATTCCCAGCCAAGGCTGATGAGGGTTCATCACTGGACACTAGCTTCTTCATCTGCAGGAACTGCTTGCCAGACTGTAGAAAGGCGTGCCGGGTAGAGGTGTCACAGAGCTTGAGGACCTCATCAAAGCTCTCTGTGCCCAGGTAGGTGCGAGTTGTCTCCAGGAAAGAATCATACTGAAACGTCCTTACTAGACGTGGGTTGCAGCAGGAAGTGGGCTTGGACACCTTCATGTAGAGGGTGTAGCGCCGTGGGTCTGGGTTCTGAATGATCCAGGAGCAAGGGGAAGCCGACGCTCCACCATTGCTGTAAGGGAAGACAGAAGATGAAGAGAAGTATCCAAAGAATTTTCCCTGGACCAGGGTGGTGCATGTGTCAGAGGCAGGGCCAGACGGGGAGGAGGATGCGGCAGAGGTCAATGCCAGCAGCAGTGTCAGCCAGGAGACCGCCAGCCGCAGGGGAGCAAAAGCAACTCTTCCCATCCTAGGCCCTTTTTCAGGTGAAACGTTGAGGATGTATGACATAACAGAGCAGCCAGGAATGGAGAGAGGGACAAGCAGCACCTTCCAGAATGTTCTCTATGTTTCTATCTGCATGCACAAACCTCCTCTTTTGTTTTATTGCATTAAAAAAAAATAAGAAAATATATAGTCCTTTCTTTTATTGACTGAGAATTTGACTCTTCATATCTGCATACCAGCTCCCCAGGCTGGTCAAAGAAATCTGTGGATTAAAAGATGGGAAATAATTAGAAATCCCCAGAAGAAACAAACAGAGAACTGGCATATTTACTGGGATTAAGGTGATTGTAAATAGTGACATGTAGTATGCTGGTCCTTTTTAGACTAGGGGAAAATGTTTCCTCATCATTCTAAATTATCAGCAAACTGAAAACTAATCATTCATAACAAAGCTGTTCCAAATTACTCAGGGCAAAATTACTAAGCTGCGAACAAACTGGTATTAAATTAGAGGTACAATTTGAATAAATCAAAACAAAAATGATTAACAATCAGAGCCACTCAGAGTGATTGTAAACATCATACAAAGGGTAATGGTAAGGTGATAAAATAAATATTGTATTACTATAAAAAAAAGAAACACCAGAGTTTGGGTAACTCGTTACTTAAGTAACGCCTTACTGTAAAAACATAACTTGTGTCAATAACAAAGTAATATATAACGCATTCAATTTTTGATGGGGGTAATAATCTTACAGTTACTTTTCGCAAAAAATAAACAAGCTTGTCTCTTTACATTTTCTCTGTTGTGCACTTACATTGGTGGTATTTTTTTTAAGCCAAAGTACATTTCAGTTCAGTTGTAACCATAAATGTGAACTGCTCTTTATTGTATTTTCAGTCAGCATGACACGCAGTCAAACCAAAAACAATAACAACTTGGCTTACAGCAGTCCTTAAAGACAGAACTGCTATTTTCATTGAACACATAGAAACACTGAACATAACACCTTTCATTGTGTGCATGCGCACAATCAGGGTTAACTGGCTTGAGTACAGAGCTTAATAAAGTCATAACAGAGATCCTGACAGGTAGATAAACAAAACAAGGACTATTATAAACAAAACCTTTAAAATAGTTTGACTGAATGTACGCTTCAAATTGCATGCATAAGAAAAATACTACAGTTTAATTGATAGATACAGTATATATGTATTTACAAAATACATGTGTGTGTGTGTCTATTACATTATGTTAAGTGATTTATGTAACACAATGTTTTATATACATTATCATTTTTTTCCAACTAACGCTCGCTATTCTCTTATAAAAAGTCTTTATGTAACTTCAGTTGCCTTTTTTTCTTCACTCCTTAAGACTTCTGCAAAGTCGCATGTATTGTAATGATTACAATTTACTATTTGCTATCTCCAGTACATTATTAAGAGTTGTTTGTTTGTTATACTACATTTGAGAACATTTCAAAAGCCTGTTTGACACATTAAGGAATGAATTACCAGACATATAGTTAAATAGTAAACAATAGTATCAACAACTGTTTCACCGGACAAGACAAGAGAAAGAAATATAACACGCTACATTTTTATTAAGTACTAAGTAAGGACATTATATTTGGTTTTTTTTTCTGAAGAAATGAGTAACAAGCTAATAAGTATTGTAAAGGTTTAAAAAATACACACAGACAGGTATATTTTAATCCTGGCCAATCGTCTGAACCCACCCACTGCTACAAAACTTGGTTTAAAGCGCAACTGGACATTCCAACATGACAACAATCCAAAGCACACATCAAAATCTACTTCAGAATGGTTAAAGAAGAATAAAATCAAGGTTCTGGAATGGCCTAGCCAAATTCTCGGTCTAAATCTGATTGAGAATCTTTGGTATGAGTTGAAGAAGGTTGTGCACAAGAGAAGTCCTCGGAATTTGAATGAACTGGGACATTTTTGTGTTGAAGAATGGTCAAAAATCACTAAAGAATCATGCCAAAAGCTCAATGACAAATATCCTAATCGTAAAAAGAGGTTATTATTGCTAAAGGTGCCTCAGCTAGCTATTAATTTAATTTTCCTTGTCAGGGTATGAATACTTTTGAATTAGCATTTTTGGAGTTTTGCTAAATAATTGCTGAAATAAATAATTGTAGACATCTATTTCTTGTAACTTTTGTTCCTCATCCACAAAAGCAAAACTTGTGCTACAAAAGATTTTTCCTATAATTATTTATTTTTGTGAAATTTCGAGAAATTATACATTTCCATTGTGGTACGTAAACTAGTGACTACATGTATATGTGCCTGAGGCATATACTCTAATATCCACACGCAATTAAAGTGGTTATAACGCACCCGGGGTGTGTGGATATTAGAGTATAGCCCACACCTTGTCGTGCCTTATTACTTATTACATATATAGTATTATTATTATTATTATTTATTTCTTAGAAGACGCCCTTATCCAGGGCGACTTACAGTCGTAAACAAAAATACATTTCAAGAATCACAGTACAAGTAATAATACAATTAAGAGCAAGATAAATACAATGACTTTGGTTCTAGCAAGTACAAGTATGACAAAATACGATTCAATAACGGAGCAGATAACAGTGTCAGTGATAGTTACATCAGGATATAATTAAATACAAAATACTACAGATTAAATAACACTTGACAGATTACAGTACTCTAAAGTACAGGATTAAACGCAGTAAAATAGGGGGCAGATAAGAGCAAGGAAAGCGCATTTAAGGAAGAGTGATAAGTGTCCAGGGAAAAAAAAGAGGAGTTCTATAGGTGCTGTCTGAAGAGGTGAGTCTTGAGGAGGCGCCGGAAGGTGGTCAGGGACTGGGCAGTCCTGACATCTGTAGGAAGGTCATTCCACCTCTGCGGGGCGAGGGTGGAGAAGGAGCGGGCTCTGGAGGCAGGGGAGCGTAAAGGAGGTAGAGCCAGTCTTCTAGTGCAGGAGGAGCGGAGAGGTCGAGTGGGGGTGTAGGGAGAGATGAGGGTCTGGAGGTAGCTGGGTGCAGTCTGGTCAAGGCATCTGTAGGCTAGTACAAGAGTCTTGAACTGGATGTGAGCGGTGATCTGGACCAGGCCCTGGTAAACATATATATGTGTGTGTGTGTGTGCGCACAGTGGTTTAGAGATATAATACTGTTACAAAAATAATTTCAAGAATATAATTTTTTTTAACTTTCATTTGTGTTTCATTTTTGAGCCATTAAAAGGCTGCCACACACCAGACTCAAAGTGATTTTTCATTGATTGATTTTTCATTGATTGATTTTTCAATAAAACTATAAAAAAAATACTATTGACAAAACTATGATCAAAACTGGTACATATTCGTCAACATGGTGTAGTAATTATGAGTGCCTTCACTGACAGCATTTCAAAGGTGCTGACTATTCTACCCCAGACCCTGTCCTGGAATAAAGCCTCTGAGCAGACAGAACTGATGTTACTATAGGAGTGTTGAATCTAATGTTTAGGTTAGAATTATGGTTTTAAAAAAAAAAAAAAAAAGTTAACCATGGTAATGGTGTTAAACTCATGGTAGAAGCATAGCTATTAGTGGTCTCTTCAGAATACACTAGTCCCATGTGTTTGTCTAAGCTGGTAGCCTGTCCCCTACAGTCTGATGTGGAGTGTGTAGTGACACCGAAGGGCGCTCTACAGCCTGCAGCTCCTGAGTATCTCCTGCCTGACTAGACAGCTCCTTGCAATCCGCACCCTCTTCCTCATTGCATTTCAAACAATACATATGCTAGGAGGCAGTGTGGTCCAGTGGTTAAAGTCCAGGGCTTGTAACCGGAAGGACACTGGTTTAAATCCCACCTCTGCCACTGACTGACTCACTGTGTGACCCTGAGCAAGTCACTTAACCTCCTTGTGTTCCATCCTGCAGATGAGATGTTAAATCAATGTCCTATTGGAAGTGACTCTACATATAATGCACAGTTCACAGCCTGCCTCTGTAAAGCAGTTTGTGATGGTGCTGCTATATACAAATAAAGATATTATTATTATTACTGAACTTTATCTTTTTTTCCCTGTGTAAAAAAGAATAATCCCATGCATGTTTTTATACCACAGGCAGAATTGGGACTTGGTTTCATTATTTACATTCTATGTGTGACACCACTCAACACGAGTAGAGGTGGGCGTTAAGCTTATATAGAAGTAAAAAAACGAAGCCAACCATAGAAACTGCTACACAGAGGTCAACTACTGTATAATGAATAAAGCACCACAGTACTGTAAATTATGTAAAACATATTTTGTTTTGTATCAGTTGAATAGTAAAAGATGGCTCCTTGATGTTAGTTCACAGCGTTATTATATAGTTTAGTCATTTTAGCAAACTACTTCATAAGACAGAAAGCAGACCCAGTTGACTGTACATTCCATAAAGGATGCATTATCTGCAGTGGCACAAGATTACTCCCTCTCTTTCGAACAGCCTTGTAGTCTGTCGGTAACTATTATTGTAACAGTGAAAATATCCTTGCATTGTTCATAGGATGCCTGCACTTCTACAAACTACATTTGAATCTCTGTGCTAGTGAAATCATAATAACAGTAACGTGTGAGTGAGAATTTTCAGTATTCACCAACCCATTCCATATACCCACCATAAAAAATAACCTTCTACCCTCTCCTCTAAATCTAAGTCTCTACTCAATTTTCAGGTTTTGTCCTGTGGTCCTGGTTTCAGTTGCGTTCTGGTGATCTGGGCTCTAATACTCTCATAGAGCCTGCTTATAATTGCTTCCATAAGGTCCACCTTTGTCCATCTGATTGAGTAGTTGACAGGCATGAGGTCTACCTGTAGTTCTTTGCAGACTACAGGTACTGAATACTGGAAAGATAGTCAAAGTACTGCTTGCTAGCATTTCAAAATGCAGGCACAATACTGTATGGTCATTTTTTTTTGGATGTGGGTCTCATGAGTTGAGGAGTGCTGTTCTATGGTACAGCAGGGAGGTGAACCCCGAGCTACAGCAGCACTAGAAATCCAGCTTTGCTCGGGAGGCGGTGCTAAGCCAGGTGTGCAGTGTGATCTTTTACCTGATTAGTGGTGTGGCGATGGAGTGGTAGCAACTTGTTTGGTGCAGTGCTGCTCCTCAGCACAGTGAGCCAGGGCAGACAGCTGCTCCAGCAATGTGCTCAGCTCTGTTCCTGTTCAGTAATCAGTAATGACAACACCAAGCTGCTCGACTACAAGAAAAGGCTCTGTTGTCTTTTCATCAACACAGTTGAGACTGCTAAACTGGAGTCTACTCAAGTTCATGTGTGTTCTAATGCACTACATTTTTAACATTCATATTTCATACTGTACAACAAATTGATATGTATTTCCCCTTCCTTTTTTTAATTTCTTACCCCCACTGAGAGTATATTAAAGAGAGGGGGCCAGATTTACAGAAATGTAAATGTTACTTTGGTGTGAGAACCTGAAGGACGAACTGAAGGAGATTGTTAGCCTTCTGAATGACTTTGTGTTTTGCATTTATTTCCACTCCAAATCATGAAAAATGCATGGGCATCTGGAGGTTTGAAGCCATGCAAGATCTTTTTAAATCTGCTGAAAATGCCACTGTGATAGGTGCACAGGTCACCCATAATGGCAGATCAGAGCACAGGATGAAATGTTTCATACCAATAAAAATCCAGACAACCACCTGGAGAGGTCAGAGCTGAGACTGGAGAAAGGTTGCCCCAATATTGCTTGCACTTTAACAACCTTCACAAATGAACTGCTATATTACATAGATGGTGTGGTTATGTTTTTTGTTTCTTTGTCTGATTTTTTGTCATTATAAGTACCATTCTATTAATTTGGGTTCAAAAACAGTTTCTGAGAGTATTAACCATTGTGCAGTAGCTAATGTATTTTGTAATTATTTTGTATCTCATTTATATATTTGGACATTTTTTCATTTTAAATATTCTTGGAGGTAAAAGTGCCCCTCACAGCAATAAGCGATGTTTTTGTTTGATGTCCATTTAAGACTAGTTTATATTCATGAATTAACAATGTGTAGTAATGATTAAACAAATATATAAACAAGACACATAATAATTACAAAATACATTAGCTACTGCACAATGGTTAATACTCTCAGAAACTGTTTTTGAACCCAAATTAATAGAATGGTACTTATAATGACAAAAAATCAGACAAAGAAACAAAAAACATAACCACACCATCTATGTAATATAGCAGTTCATTTGTGAAGGTTGTTAAAGTGCAAGCAATATAGGGGCAACCTTTCTCCAGTCTCAGCTCTGACCTCTCCAGGTGGTTGTCTGGATTTTTATTGGTATGAAACATTTCATCCTGTGCTCTGATCTGCCATTATGGGTGACCTGTGCACCTATCACAGTGGCATTTTCAGCAGATTTAAAAAGATCTTGCATGGCTTCAAACCTCCAGATGCCCATGCATTTTTCATGATTTGGAGTGGAAATAAATGCAAAACACAAAGTCATTCAGAAGGCTAACAATCTCCTTCAGTTCGTCCTTCAGGTTCTCACACCAAAGTAACATTTACATTTCTGTAAATCTGGCCCCCTCTCTTTAATATACTCTCAGTGGGGGTAAGAAATTAAAAAAGGAAGGGGAAATGCATATCAATTTGTTGCACAGTACAAAATATGAATGTTAAAAATGTAGTGCATTAGAACACACATGAACTTGAGTAGACTCCAGTTTAGCAGTCTCAGCTGTGTTGATGAAAAGACAACAGAGCCTTTTCTTGTAGTCGAGCAGCTTGGTGTTGTCATTACTGATTACTGAACAGGAACAGAGCTGAGCACATTGCTGGAGCAGCTGTCTGCCCTGCCTCACTGTGCTGAGGAGCAGCACTGCGCCAAACAAGTTGCTACCACTCCATCGCCACACCACTAATCAGGTAAAAGATCACACTGCACACCTGGCTTAGCACCGCCTCCCGAGCAAAGCTGGATTTCTAGTGCTGCTGTAGCTTGGGGTTCACCTCCCTGCTGTACCATAGAACAGCACTCCTCAACTCATGAGACCCACATCCAAAAAAAATGACCATACAGTATTGTGCCTGCATTTTGAAATGCTAGCAAGCAGTACTGACTATCTTTCCAGTATTCAGTACCTGTAGTCTGCAAAGAACTACAGGTAGACCTCATGCCTGTCAACTACTCAATCAGATGGACAAAGGTGGACCTTATGGAAGCAATTATAAGCAGGCTCTATGAGAGTATTAGAGCCCAGATCACCAGAACGCAACTGAAACCAGGACCACAGGACAAAACCTGAAAATTGAGTAGAGACTTAGATTTAGAGGAGAGGGTAGAAGGTTATTTTTTATGGTAGGTGTATGGAATGGGTTGGTGAATACTGAAAATTCTCACTCACACGTTACTGTTATTATGATTTCACTAGCACAGAGATTCAAATGTAGTTTGTAGAAGTGCAGGCATCCTGTGAACAATGCAAGGATATTTTCACTGTTACAATAATAGTTACCGACAGACTACAAGGCTGTTCGAAAGAGAGGGAGTAATCTTGTGCCACTGCAGATAATGCATCCTTTATGGAATGTACAGTCAACTGGGTCTGCTTTCTGTCTTATGAAGTAGTTTGCTAAAATGACTAAACTATATAATAACGCTGTGAACTAACATCAAGGAGCCATCTTTTACTATTCAACTGATACAAAAAAAAATATGTTTTACATAATTTACAGTACTGTGGTGCTTTATTCATTATACAGTAGTTGACCTCTGTGTAGCAGTTTCTATGGTTGGCTTCGTTTTTTTTACTTCTATATAAGCTTAACGCCCACCTCTACTCGTGTTGAGTGGTGTCACACATAGAATGTAAATAATGAAACCAAGTCCCAATTCTGCCTGTGGTATAAAAACATGCATGGGATTATTCTTTTTTACACAGGGAATAAAAAATATAGTTCAGTACGTATGGTTTGAAATGCAATGAGGAAGAGGGTGCGGATTGCAAGGAGCTGTCTAGTCAGGCAGGAGATACTCGGGAGCTGCAGGCTGTAGAGCGCCCTTCGGTGTCACTACACACTCCACATCAGACTGCAGGGGACAGGCTACCAGCTTAGACAAACACACGGGACTAGTGTTTTCTGAAGGGACCACTAATAACTATGTTTCTACCATGAGTTTAACGCCACTACCATGGTTAACCTTTTTTTAAAATCATGTTTTTACCATACTTCTCCGTGGATTAGTATGTTTGCCTGTGCTTAACATGATTTCCCTATGTTTTTACTAAATGTTTCTATGTTTTTATTATGATGTTGATACATTATATTAAGCTGTTGTCTTTAGTTCCCTGCAGGAGGCTGGATATTATTACTGTTTATGTCAAGTAGTTTTTTTTTTGTGTGTGGTTTAGAATGAGAGCTCTTTTATGCTCCTCAGTAATTGGCAACCAATGCATAATGACTTTATATTCAGTTGACATATTTAATTTTAACGAAACTAGTGCTGCATGATACAAGCTTTATTGTTTTTGTAGACATGCAAAATAATGTTACAGTATAAGAATATTATGTACTATAGGTACTGTGAGGAAGGATATTGAGCAGTGGAGGCTCCTAGAGGAGGCAAGAGAGGCAGTGTCTCAAAATTACAAAGTGAAAAAAGAAAAAAAAGTGTTTTTGTTTTATTGAACATCATTATATTATAATGCTACACAACAATAAAAGACAAAAATATTGTCTGAAATGCAAGAAAAAATGACATTTTAACTAAACCCTAGATTCAACATTTCTATAGTAGCAGCAGTTCTGGCTCCTCAGAGGAGGCAAGACTCCATTATAAACTCATATCTGCTATTAACCACTGAACTAGCAGTAGCAGATCACGTGATCTGAGCATGGGTTTTAATTGGAAGGGTCCAGAGAGTTGTTTTCATCAGAGGAGACAAACCTCCATACAAACTCCTATCTGCCAAAAACACACTCAGTATAATACATAGTCTGATCCCAGATTTTAATTAGAGGAGCAACTCAAACCCTATTGCCCCCTGCTGAAGCCCTGCTTCACTGAGTATGTGTGACTATGAGTGAAGTCGAACAAGATTTTGATCAGAAAAAAAAAAAAAAACGATAGGAAAAACCATGCAAAATTCCTTGACTGTTTAGTCCCATTAAAGCAAAGTTAAATGCAAAGGCAGCATTGTTGACGTGTGGATTACGGGAGTTGTAGTTTTCCTCTGCATTTCTGCTGATTGGAAACACCTTTCAGTGTGTACCAAATAAACTACTATTCCCAGAAGACACTGCATGCCCATATGCCCATTGCATTGTGACACCAATAGCATCAATAAAGTGATATATATTTTCAAAGTTTCATATTATGATACCACTTCCTTTCTCTGGGAACAAATCTAGTTGTTTATGATTTTTTTCTCTGTTAGTGTTTGTTGGAAGTCATATTTATATTATTTTAGCCCTTCCCCATCAGTATTTGTGTTTAGTTTTCCCCAGCGCAGGCAAACTCATTCACTTTCTTTTTGCCTGTATGGTATATCATCATTTTGTTGGTCATTTATTAGTTTAGCACATTAAGTCTATATGTGATGTGCTTGGCAGTGTGTAACAGTTAGTCAGCCGTTTTTCATTGGCGTTCCGGCTATATAATCTACACTTCTTTGAAATCGTTTGTCAGGTTGGAGAGTTGATGCTGCCTGGAGCACGGATGTGTCGCCTACCATGGTGCTGATCTCTGATCCTTTTATTGGATGAACGGAAAAAAGCTGCTTCAGAAAATGTAGTCCATGGTGCTAAAGGTGTATTTTTCTTAAGACAGCAACTTAAAAAAAAAATTGTAAGTAGCAGGGTTCTGAAAAATATAGCGTTATACATCCTCAGGTGTTGCTACAACTGTTTAAATAACATACCTGTTGTCTGGCAATAGTACTGGTTTTATTGTTGCACACAGCTGTATGTGTCTTTTTTATTTATGTCTGTATGTAAGCAAATAACATGTTGAATCAGTTTATACAGTTTAGTGTTTTGAGCACATTTTGTAGAAATGCAAAGGAAGTGTTGATATTTCTTTAGGATGAATACTGTACATTTGGATGCAATTGAATTATTTACATAACTTCCCAGTTGGAGTTTATATCTGTTTTATTATTATTATTATTATTATTATTATTATTATTATTATTATTATTATTATTATTATTATTATTAATTTCAAATAGCTAGACACTACATCTGAATGTTTGAAACTGAAAATTAAACTAAGTATTTTCTTTTGTGGCATTTTAATCCTCTAGTCATTTAATGATATTTACCTCCCTGATATATTTCTTGGAATCAAAATGTCAGTGATGAATCCTCTGCACTGACTCATCAAACAAAGCTAATTTAGTACGAGGCTCAAGAAAGTCATATTTTCAATAAATAAAGTCCCAGTTTATTACAACCTTGGGCTAGTTGAAGCCTTATAAAAGTCTCCCATAGTAAAGGCATAGCAAAGTGTTATAAAGTATAATAAAATCATGGAAAACCATAGATAAGCATTGTCAAGCTCAGATAGGTATGGTAAAACAAATAATAAAATATGGCAAACTAATGTAAACTATGGTAAACACATAGTAAAACCATGGTAAAACTGCAAAATTACCATGCAAATTTCCTTATGTCCCTTTCACCAATGTGGTCATGCCACATATGTTCATTGCATACTGGGGGAAAAAATCAGGACTGAAAGGGCTTCTTACATAAATAAATATATTAATAGATAACGTGAAGCCAGAGAGTTGACTGGGCACAGGAAGGCATTATCTGCTTTTCTCAGAATGTTTAAGAAATAAAATCAATTATCTTTCATGTTCATGAAATGCAAAGTATCTGCAGCCCTAAGATAACATTGAACAGCCCTGACACTCTGCTGTCCATGGGCAGTCCAATCATGGAATAGCTATGAAGGAAAAGTATGACTGCACAGGTCATGCTTCTTCACTCAAGCAGACGGCAGGATATTGCATAATTGTTATTGGGGTGAATGCTAGCCTTAGAAGTAATTATTGAACACATTTTATATACCACCCCACCACTGCAGAACCCTAAAACACAATGTGTGAGTAAGACACTTACTGAAGTGGTAATGTTGTAGCTGTTAGCATGCAGTTAAACTGCAGATACTGTGCAAGCGACATTACACTGCAGTCTAACAGTATTGCACAGTGCTAGTTAAAGAATGAAAGATTATTAGGTAATTATAAGGTTTATTGTAATGCTTTAGTTACTAATGTATATAGCAACCTCGCTGTCCTGGTATTATCATTGTTATTATTATGGTTTTTAAGATATTGTAGTATGAAATATATTGAACAGACTTGACAAAGTGTTACCAAAACACTGATGAATCAGGAGCAATCATCATATCACTGTTGAAACTAGAAAATTGTGTTTGAGTAAGCCAGTGTGGGGTTGGTAGATAGTTTACCATAAATGAAGGAAAAAGTGAATGCTCCTTAGCACTAGCAACCCCAGACCAATGCCGACAGCAGTAATGCATATTACAATGCTCCTATCAGGCAGTAAGCAACAGGAATACCCCTGTATTAACTGGGCTGCTACAGCATCGCTAACCAATAACCATTCCCTCTATCATTTTTACTCTGTATTTGCCTTTTATTTATATGCAATGTCCTGCAGATATTACAGATATTGTGTATTTATTTAATATGTAATTTTCCCCAAAGTTTGATGTCTTTAAAACTTATTTAAAATATTTATCTGGTAAACACTTAATAATATAATAATAACTTTAATTTAAATATAGCACCATTCACACCGAAGCGTCCCATGGCGCTGCACAGTCAAAATGTCCAAGATACTAATTCATTGATAAATATTACAAACCAGATAAAAGCAGATTTTTTCAAATACATTGATAAACAGTATAAGCATAAAAACAAGATAAAGAAATCAAGTTCATATTTCAAAACCTAGGAAGCCTAAGAAGAGAAGACAGCCAAAAAGAGGTATGTTTTGAAAGAAGTTTTAAACTGAGAAACTGAAGTAGAATTTTGAATGCAACTGGGCAGAGAGTTCCATAAGGAGTGGGGCAATGCAACTAATGCTATACCACCAAAAGTAATATGCTTAGGTGAAATGCATTTAAGAAGTCCAGAATTGGAAGACCTAAGCTCTCCCAGGGATGTATGGGCTCAGAAGGTCCATGATGTGAGAAGGACCCTGACCATGTAGGGCCTTGTATGTCAGAAGCAGAATCTTGAAAGTGACGCGGGAACAGACAGGTAGCCAATGGAAACGTGCAAGAACAGGAGTAACGTGTTCAGTCTGGCAGCATATAAATATTAAAAAGGAAAGGGCCCAGAACAGAACTCTGCAGGACTCCATGAACTACTTGAGTGGTAGAAAAATTAGAACCAGTATAGGACACATACTGATGTGGATCTGACAGGTATGAGCAGATCCACTCAAGAGCAGTCCACCTCACACAAGTAGTGACCTAAAGTAGCTGACAAAATTAAAAAATCTGCACAGTGTAAAAATTATACAAAAAATGCTTTAAAAGATGTCCTCAGAATACAGCAAGTTGTATTTTATAGTGTCCTTATGTGTAGATGTATAATGTATAATTGTTTTTGTTTACCTCATTTTTGGTGTGCAGCTAAGAAGCAGACAGCAAGGGTCTTCTTATTTAGTCAAGATACTGGTTTTCTACAGCAAGGACTTGTGCTATAATAGTAGTCTGCATTCTGTACCTAAACTATGTAGTCTTTGAACACAACAGGTGTTTTATATGAAAATTAAATTACTGACTGCCACGTTTTTCAAGATAGCTGATCTTATAAACAGGTGTTGCTCTACAGCAGGTGCTCCATCACACAGCTTTACTGCCTGATATTGTGAAAAAAAATTCCTGTGCATAAAGCCTGTTGAGTTAAAGGGACCAGCATAGAATACTGCATGTGCCTTTATATCCACATATTTCCAAGAAACTTAAAGTTCTAGGCCATCAATTGGCATTACAAAATTAACAAAAATGAATAGTTAATGTTAGTCTGTTCAGAAATAGTGGACCAAGTGTTTTCAATTGAAAGAGAATGCATGATTATGTGGGGCTCTTACACCAGTACAGTGGCCCTCATCTACAGGCTGAACCAATCCTTGGACCCAATTTAATTAACCATTTCATGTTAATTCATATAACTGGAGGCTGTGTGGTCCAGTGGTTAAAGAAAAGGGCTTGTAACCAGGAGGTCCCCGGTTCAAATCCCACCTCAGCCACTGACTCATTGTGTGACCCTGAGCAAGTCACTTAACCTCCTTGTGCTCCGTCTTTTGGGTAAGACGTAGTTGTAAGTGACTCTGCAGCTGATGCATAGTTCACACACCCTAGTCTCTGTAAGTCGCCTTGGATAAGGGCGTCTGCTAAATAAACTAATAATAAACTAATAACTGACTCAGCAAATTCTGAGCTATTTTATTGTTAATTAGCACATCGTGGTCCCAGAGTGGCTCATCCAGTTAAAGCGCTGCTGCGGGGAGCGCAGGATGAGTCATGCAGATTGGACGGCGCTAGTTCACGTCCAGGCTGTGCAAATAGGTAGAACTTTGCTGGGAACCCCAAGGAGGGCGTCACATTGGCTCTGACACTCCCAGGGAGGGTGATGGAAATCGGCAGGGACTTAGTCTCCTCATCGCGCAACTGCGAACCCTACTGGCCAGACACCGAGCATATTCAGTGTGGATAAGAAGCAGGGCTGATCTCATGTCTTCCAGGATCGGTAGCCCGCCCATTTCTGCTCTAGATTGCTCAGCGTAAAAGTGATTCTGGCTTTAGGCTTGTGAGATCGGAGGATGCTTTATTTGTCTTGTTGTTCTTGATTATTTGAGCCCGTGCAGGGAAGTTGTTAAGAGCAGAGTTGTGAACAGCAACTTAACAGCAACTGTGATCAGCACTATTTAATTTTTACTTGTAATGATTGTTTTCTCCATTTACTTTTTTAGTTAGCAAGCATGACTACATCAACCAAGCACTTTTGTACAGAACCCTTAAAAACATCAGGAAGACAGGGACATAAATCTGTAAGCAAGACAAATGAAGAACTCACTAATTTCAAGAGCAAATGAAGATAATTAAAAATAAAAAATGAACAGGAGACAAGGACAAAATCCACATAAATTAACAGGATATTAGTGCAAAGTATCAGCAAAAATGTGTCATCTTAATCACAAAAAAATCTGTACAATAATTGTGAGTTCAGCTATGGCAGAGTGAGAGAGACAAAGGGCTTAAATAGCTCTCTGGATCTCAAAGGAGAAAAAGGCGAGCAGAAGTTAACGAAATGATCAAAAGCTAGGAAAACTTAGTAAATCACTGTGTGGCAGAAAAGCAAGAAAACAGAATTTATAGCAACATTTTTAAGGTGTGACAAAAACTTATGTTGTGTACATAGTTTAGGCAGTGTGATTTTTAGACTGCTTTGCTACTGATTACTAACCAGAACAGACTGTAATAAACACAGCAAAGCTGTCCTACCAACTCTTTAAGACATTGTTTAAGAACATAAGAAAAACATAAGAAAGTTTACAAACAAGAGGAGGCCATTCAGCCCATCTTGCTTGTTTGGTTGTTAGTAGCTTATTGATTCCAGAATCTCATCAAGTAGCTTCTTGAAGGATCCCAGGGTGTCAACTTCAACAACATTACAGGGGAGTTGGTTCCAGACCCTCACAATTCTGTGTAAAAAAGTGCTTCCTATTTTCTGTTCTGAATGCACCTTTATCTAATCTCCATTATGACCCCTGGTCCTTGTTTCTTTTTTCAGGTTGAAAAGGTCCCTTGGGTCGACATGGTCAATACCTTTTGAATGCTTGAATCAGATCGCCACGTCTTCTTTGCTCAAGACTGAATAGATTCAATTCTTTAAGCCTGTCTGCAGATGACATGCCTTTTAAACCCAGAATAATTCTGGTCACTCTTCTTTGCACCCTTTCTAGAGCAGCAATATCCTTTTTGTATTGAGGTGACCAGAACTGAACACAATATTCTAGATGTGGTCTTACTAATGCATAGTAAAGTTTTAACATTACTTCCCTTGATTTAAATTCAACACTTTTCACTGTATATCCAAGCATCTTGTTGGCCTTTTTTATAGCTTCCCCACATTGTCTAGTTGAAGACATTTCTGAGCTAACATAAACTCCTAGGTCTTTTTCAGAGATTCTTTCTTCAATTTTAGTATCTCCCATATGGTATTTATAATGGACATTTTTATTGCCTGCATGCAGTACCTTACACTTTTTTCTATTAAATGTCATTTGCCATGTGTCTGCCCAGTTCTGAATGCTGTCTAGATCATTTTGATGACCTTTGCTGCTGCAACAGTGTTTACCACTCCTCCTATTTTTGTGTCATCTGCAAATTTAACAAGTTAGGCATTCATACCGTGGCTGAAGATGCAAGGCTGGCCCTGGTGACAGCCACTGTGCAAGAAAACTGAGTATCTTTGCATTTTCTGCTCTTCTGTTCTTTGAGTCTCATCAACAGACCATTCAGTAAATAGCAAGGGGGTTGCCAGTTCTATCTGTCTCTTTCACTTAGATAATGAAGTGCAGCTCCCTGCATCTGGGGTCTCTGTCTTGGAATGTGTGTGTGTGTGTGTGTGTGTGTGTGTGTGTGTGTGTGTGTGAGTGTGTGTGTGTGTGTGTGTATGCGCGTGTGGAGGGATATGAGTTAACATGAACTATCAGTCCAAGATATTTCAAAATATTTTTTTTTTATAACTTGTATAATTTAATCAGAACAGTAACAAATGTGTGCCAAAGTAGGAGGGAAGTGTGCCCTGTCCTTGTTAAAATGACCTTGTTAATGTGTTACTAAAAGTATTATGTGCCAGCAACCAGTCTCATAATAAAGCCTGTGTTTTTTCATGCATTAAGTAATCAATTGAAGACCTATAGATTCAGGTAAAACATATTCCAGATCGGTGGCACCTGATCAATCTTGTATATTGTCTCAACAAAGTACTTCTGATAACCATTCCCTCTACTTTTACTAGGGTTCTCAGAAAACATATATTAAAAGTTCTATTTAATTAGAAGCCTTTGTTTGCAATAAATAAAAACACTAGATATGTAATAATGTCTGTATTCCTTGTGACTCTGCTCTGTGACCTTCAAGGAAAGCCAGGTGTCAGCGATATCAGAACTGTCCTAAATTATTCCCTGTGCTCTAAATATTTCTCAACCAGTCTTCATTTCAGTCAGAGTTTCCTGAAAACTAGATCTTGCATCCCAAGATAACAGCTTTTACTTGTATTTATTTACTGAGTTACTGACTATAGAGATACAGGATGCAGTGTATAATGTATTCAGTCTAATAGAACAAAGAGTCAGATATGCAATGTAAAACAGGGGTTTTATTTTCATTTTTAAAAAGCTGAAAATGGCAGGTTTGAAACAAGGGTGTTAAGGAAATAGTTTACTTTTATTATTGTCATGAAAGTGATATGGTTAGTTTCCTGATGTTTTGTTATGCAAGTGCTTTGGGATGATGCAAATATATATATATATATATATATATATATATATATATATATATATATATATATATATATATATATATATATATATATATATATATATATATATATATTTAGATATTTTATTTAACATCAAAGGAAACAACAAAATGATATGCAAAGTCTACCGGAAGCCATAATAGTAGTACAGTATTTCAAGGTAGATTTCGAAATGTAAATTTTTGTCAGTTTTACATTAAGTATATGGAAAACTACAAAGCGCTATGTAATTCAATATGTTAACATAACATTATTCAGCAGTTTTTCATTCTAGTTTATGAAGCAACATTTGTTAATTCTATAGGGTGATGCAAAACTTTTGGCCATAACTGTAGCTGCTGTTAAAAATCCTTATAATTTTAAATTTTTTTATTTTTATTTAGTCCAGGGCAAATCTGGTCAATAGAAGACCAGACCTAGATCATAAACTTTAAAAAACAGTCAAATAAAATTCATTTTTTTTATTTCTGGAGGGAATGATTTTGGAAGTTATTCCAATAAACGGAATTAATGTAAAGTATCATTGTTTAATTCATGTAACACATTAATGATCATGCATGTACTGGACCCTTGGACTTTGAATAACTATTAATCCTAAAAAATAAAAAATCAAAGCAAAAACCAGTGTTACGGTCTAGACAGTGAATTTCTTAACTAGCCTACTGAAATAAATAAAGCTCGTCCCTTGAAGACAGCAGACAGTACCTGAAATATGTCTGCTAGAAAGTGTAAGATTTTTTGGGCAAGATAAGTCAAAAGCTATTAGCTTGCTTACTGTTACCTGTCTTTTTTGTTTTGTTCCGACTCCCTTGAAAGCCAATTGGGTAAGAGCTAGACTGACGTGCGCAGTTTCGGAAAATCAAAGGTAATGCGAACATTGCTTTGGGGCAGCCAATTACGAGAGAGCATTTGTGACTGAGCAGTGACTGTCACAACTGAGAATTTGAGAAATAGGACAGTGTTTCTGCCGGAGGGGAAAAACCTGGGCAAACCAACTCCCAGAGCTTCCATAAGCATCATTCAAAACGAAAAAAGATTGTGCATTAAACAGGCACTATGATCTAACACTTTACAGTATTTGGGCATTATCCCATTTCAGAAGCTAAGCTGGGTCAGACCAGCTGGCCAGCATTTGTATCAAAGTGTGGATCGACTGGAGGCAGACCCGTTTTAAAGATTTACACAAACTCAACCACCACACTGCCGCAGACTCAAAATGACCCAAAAGATCCAAACATTAAAACTTGCACTAGACTTACACCCAGTCCTAGTTTTCTCCCCTAAAACACATTTACGGGTCCACTAAACCAGCATGCGTCCCCTTGAAGGGTCAACCTGTGGCTTTTATATATAAGTTCACTAGACAGGGATGCTTAAATAAGTAATGCAAGAAAACAAAGGTAGTTTAATTCTTCAGAATAACGCCCTAAATAGGATTATACCATTAAAAATCAAGAATTCCTTTTTTTGCTTAACCAATAGGCTCTCAGACAGCACATGCTGAGACTTTAATTGTGAAAACCTTATAAACAGATGAATGATGTGGCCATTTAAAAGTTGCAGAAAGGACAATTAATAGAGAAAGGGAAATAGTAAATCTCACAGCTTGCAGATTGTTAACATAACATATGTTAACATAACATTATTCAGCAGTTTTTCATTCTAGTTTATGAAGCAACATTTGTTAATTCTATAGGGTGATGCAAAACTTTTGGCCATAACTGTAGCTGCTGTTAAAAATCCTTATAATTTTAAATTTTTTTATTTTTATTTAGTCCAGGGCAAATCTGGTCAATAGAAGACCAGACCTAGATCATAAACTTTAAAAAACAGTCAAATAAAATTCATTTTTTTTATTTCTGGAGGGAATGATTTTGGAAGTTATTCCAATAAACGGAATTAATGTAAAGTATCATTGTTTAATTCATGTAACACATTAATGATCATGCATGTACTGGACCCTTGGACTTTGAATAACTATTAATCCTAAAAAATAAAAAATCAAAGCAAAAACCAGTGCTGAGACTTTAATTGTGAAAACCTTATAAACAGATGAATGATGTGGCCATTTAAAAGTTGCAGAAAGGACAATTAATAGAGAAAGGGAAATAGTAAATCTCACAGCTTGCAGATTTTCTACAGCACACATTTAATAATCAAAAAAGCTAAGCTAACTGATCTAATATTCAAAAGAATACGTAGTTCAGGAACCCTCTGACACATATATTATGCAATTCCCAGTGATCACTTATCACAGCCACTGACTCATTGTGTGACCCTGAGCAAGTCACTTAACCTCCTTGTGCTCCGTCTTTCGGGTGAGACGTAGTTGTAAGTGACTCTGCAGCTGATGCATAGTTCACACACCCTAGTCTCTGTAAGTCGCCTTGGATAAAGGTGTCTGCTAAATAAATATATATATATTGTACTATACCACTGGGCTCTACAATACCTACCTATGCTTTACCATACTATCACTATGCTTAGTAACACTTTTCTGTGCCTTTACTATGCAAAACTTTTATAAGGGCAGGGTCAGTACTGGGGTTGCCATAGAGAGCAGACTGACTGCAAAGGAAGACAGGCATGCAGGAGCAGGGATGCTGGTCAGAATGCTGAGAGCCTGTTGATTAACGGAGATCCTCACAAGCCTGAGTCTCTTCCGCTGCCTGATAGCAGTATTCTCTTCTGGTGGTATCCCTAAAAAATGCAGTCTTTTAAACTGGCACTGTTCTATGATTTTTTTTTTTTAACAATGTATTCTTTCTTAATAGAGTCCACTAATATCCAATGGGTGAATTTAAGTGCTGTTTACATTGTCTTGCAGTGTTTTTTTTTTTTTTGGAACGATAGAAATTATAAATAAATAAGTACATAAAATGATGCATGGTTCACCGAAGCAACTTGATTTACAGCAGTGGGAGAATTTCCTAGATTAGAGTAGTCTTACTGATCCATTATTTATCAGAGCTAAACGTTGAACAATTTGATGCTCCATCGGGGACTGAGCGGAGCAAGATGTAATGGCTGTAGTTCTGTTCCTGCACAGAGAGCACGCTCCCAGCATTAACACTGCCAAGCCCTGCTCAGTATGCTGTTATCGCAAAGCCACTGAATTCCTGGGAGTCATGCAGCTAAACCCAGAGGACTGTATATTCAGCTTCTCTACCTGCAGAGCAAACGAGCTCCCCTGTGAATGCACATGACCTGCTGTCTGCACTGTGCACACTCTTCACAACATGACATTTTTTAAGCAGCCTGGCTGAGACCAACATTACAACAACAACAATCATATACACTTAAACAGTGCCTGTTAAGGTACTGTATTAAGTTAACACTTTGTTAAAAGTGAGTAAGTCAAAACATATTTCCATTTCAGGGGTGACTATATTCTAGTTTGGAGGTACTTCCTGGGTCAAGTCCATGGGAAATTAAAAGTGGTGTTCAGAAGTGACTTAGGGTACCCCGCTTCCCCAGATACTGTATATAAAACCAGACAGTGAGGGAAGGCAATCAAAGAGGCAAATATAATGCATAGCCGACAGTGTAGAGTACAAACCCAAGGAGGTTATGATAAGGTTCTATAATGTACTGATAGAGTACTTAGACTATTGTCTAGTTCTGGTCAGCACAGCACTAAAGGGAGCAACCAAGCTAAACCTAGGATTTAAAGGAATGAGCTATGAAGATAGGCTGAAAGACCCAACTTGACAAAGTTTTGAGACTAATTAGCTAGGATCAGTTGCATTTCTCCCATTTCTTCACGCAAGGTCTCTGATATACAGGATTACATGTTGGGATAGTCCTGGGGATGGGATTGAACTAACAAAAAACATCCCAATAGAAAATAAATAAATAGAAATAGAATAAAACGAACCGTTGTAATTTGTAATATAATGCAGTAATATTGTGCAGTGTACGGTCAAAGCACATTGTGAGATAGATCGACAATTAGATGCTGTTTAAAGCAACTGCAATTTAATATTTACCAAAGGTACACAAGCACACAGACAAAGAGAGTGACAAAGAGAGAGAGAGAGAGAGAGAGAGAGAGAGAGAGAGAGAGAGAGAGAGAGAACAAACTGTAGTTATGAAACAAGAAGGAGAACAAACTTGCTGTGGTTACACAGAGGAGAATACAGTACTAGCCTGTTTTAGAGAACTTGGGATAGTGAATTTTGAGAAAATATACTCCTTTTTATGATTTTAAAAAGTATAAATATGTTTTGGTTTTCTATTTCAACCCAATTTCGCTCAGTTTACATGTATTTTTTGTAAATAAGCCAAATAAGTGATTTATTAATCTCACAATAATATCCACCAGTATTACCTTCAGTCCTCTGGTTAATTATCTGGCAGGTAGTCATCCTGCTTTGGTGTTCAGTGAGCATTAAAAAACATACCTTGCATTAGCTTTAGTGCCAGTTTTGTATTGCCTATCTTAGTGTGATTGAAGCTACCATTCGATACATGTTTTTGGTTTATCTAAGTTTTATGAAAGATACTCCTGGATCAGGGAGGTGGGGTTAGTGGGAGGCTGTTAAGTGAGTATAAGAGTTTCTCTCTGTTCTTTCAGCTACACAAGGTATAACAGGTGGTACTGTGGGATGCATTGTCATTACTGATACTGCTGAATTTGAGACAAGGTGATGGGTTTTGAGCTTGAAAACTAAATCCTATTTGTACAGTGGTTAGATGCATGCTTAGAAATCACAGGGCTGCTGGTTTGCACCCAGTCTCCAACCGGCCCACTCCCCTCTTTTATTTTTTAAACTTAGAACTAATACTCTGCTCTTATCTTAAGACCTTGAAGCATTAATCACACTACCAATAAATAAGATCGTTTTAAGGACAAAGTGGAGAGCCAGGCAACTTTCCAGAAAAGCTTTTAAAGGCAACCTGATACTTGTGCCATTACCTCTTACCAAGCTTCAAATAAAGGACAAGGAAATGAGCAAGGGACATGATGAAGGATAAACCTGCATAGCTTGGACCACAAGATTGAACTCCAAGCTATAGAGGTTATTAGAGGGGGGTCAAGGGAAAGGGGGTTCCAGTTCTATTTAACATATTTCATATTGGAAACCTGTGAGTTGTCATGCAATGCAGTTTGTTGTATTCTAACTATAGCGATAAAGCAGTTGTGGGAAGCAGGACACAGCAGCAGGAATTATATATATATTTTTTTCACAGACAAATGCCAAAGTAGATACAGTGGGGAAGGGCAACATAAATAATCCTAAAACTGAACGATGTTCAAATTGCTGTGGGGTATTTTATTGTTATCATGGGTTAGTTCCATAAGGCAAATAAATATCAGAACATCAGTGTCTTGAATCAAATGTGCTATGAAAAATGTGGTCGTCTGACAGGAATTACAAGATAACAACATGGTTCTTATTATACAAACAGAAGACAAGGTTATTCCTGGTGTGCCAATTACGGACATTTAATCGATTCCAGCAATCAGCAATGTGCTGCCTGCCCAGGTTTCTATCAGTTTACAAAACAAACACTGGCACCATAATAAATAAGAAAATCACAAGCTTGATACAGGCCCAGTGGTTAATTAAAAGCAAGATGGTTGCAGTAGTGGTGACCTAATGTTCCATGTACTGTACCAGAGCTAACCTTGCTCTATAGGAATGTGTCTCTATCTCAATGGTTGTGCTGTGAGGTTTGGACAGGGATTGCTTTATTTAAGCTATGTGTCCATTACTGAATTATCAGAGACCACATTGATTCCTTAAAAAATAAAAACACAGTCCAGTAGGGGCTAGGCTTTACAGTGGGCTCTTTGTTTCTGGAAAACATATGTATGTGATGGACCATATTTTACTAAAGCAGTAATAAATGAATGAGTGAATTAATTAATTAATGGTTTAATTACTGAATTAAGTAATAATAATAATAATAATAATAATAATAATAATAATAATAATAATAATAATAATAATAATAATAATACATTTGTATCGATGTGAATTTTAATTTGATTAGTCAGGGATTTCAATATTTAATTACGAAATAATATTGTTTTTATTTTAGAAATATTTTTTTCTTTCTTTTTTTTAACTGTAGGCAATCGCGATTAAAAAAAAAGTTTATGTGCGCATGCGCCAATGATTATGCTTTATAGTTCAGTCAAGGTACAATTATACTGTATAATTACCCAGGTCATATTTAGGATGGGTAGCTGTTGCCTTGTGTGATTAGCTCATTCTCAGCGATATCGATGCAAGTTCAAGGCTGTTCTAATGTACAGTAACGAGGAAAGCATTCATGTCTGGCTATGCTTATGTGAACTTTTAAACATTCACTGTGATGTGTGGAAAAGGTGTGTGGATGCCATGCCATGCAAAATTGAAATAGTAATTTCTGGTCACCTATAAGATAATTACAACGTATCGCCTATCATGTTTTGATCAATTTAACACATCAGCTATCCAAGCGATGAAGGGTAGGATAATTTCATATTATTATTATTATTATTATTATTATTATTATTATTATTATTATTATTATTATGGGATTAACGATGTTGCTGTCATTCAGTTTCCATACAGAGCATATGTCTTGTGTGCGTCTACTTAATCAGTAATAGTTTTGCAGGTGTTTCTGTCGTTTTAATTGGTTAATTGTTAAATTGGCACCAGGAGACCTGCAACTATTGTATTTCATTATTGCTAAAAACAACATAACACGTATGCATAAAGAAATAATAATAAAAAAGTTCTGAAACTTGTAAAATATTTTTACAATATGAATTTCACAAATGTGAAAATAACTAGTTAATTATGTTGTATTATTCACGAACATACCTTTCTTAGAGGGTACCTGTGGTGAACTGACAGTGAATATAGACTTATTTCAATAGAGAATATGTTTCCAAACACTTTGTCACATTGTACAGCCCCTCCTATTGTTGTGATGTAAACATGCCAAGGTAATGTGACATGACAGCGTTGATTTCCGCAATTGTCACAGATCTACACATATCATGGACGAAGAGAATAATTCCAGCACAATAAAATGGTACGTGTATGAGTCGTTATTGTTAGACTACAGTAGTCCAACCTCTTCACACAGCGAGAGTGATGATTCAGACAAGGATAGCCACCAGTTCGTTTTAGCAGCAGTCAGCGGATAAACCCACCCGTAAATTATCTGTGATTAGTTGCAAATATGAGCGTTGACTGTTCAGTAATTCTCCAGATTTGCACGGCGCTGTATAGACGCCTTTTAATGCTACTGGTCATTCAACCTTAGTCACATTAAGTGTCATTGTACTGTAATAAGTTAGATATGGTAGAAACACGGCAGCCTGCATGACAATACAATATTCTATCATTTATGTTACCAGCACGACGATGCTCTGGGGAAGAAAAAAAAAACAGGACGAAATGAGCGTCCCAAGAAAGGTTCTGGGGACACTGGTGTTCCAAAAGTGCGACTGTCCCGTCCAAAATGGCACGTCTGGTCACCTTATCAATTGTTATTGTATAAGTTTGGCTCAACAACATTATGCGCATGTGCAAAACTTTTAATTAGTGCAGTCTCAGTTGACGGTGGTTCGAACCTGTTAGTAGCCCCTATAGAGTCGCCTCAAAAACTGCTTTTGCTCTTTCTTCAAACATACCCATTTTGAGCTTCTGAATGAAGTACTAGAGCCGAAAGGAACTGCTTATTTAGAAAGAAGCGCATGTTAGTTCTATGACACGGCGTTATTTCATCACTGGTTTGATTGCCCAGGTATATCACAGTTATTTCGTGATTTTCTGCAGTGCATTCCTCAGCTAAGGACTGTTGCACGTTTATCGACTTCCCCCTACAGAGTAAATTGGGAATTTCACCTGCAATGCACCTTGCTGCCAGTCTGCCAGAGACTGGCAGAGCTGTCTGAAAGAAATATATTCAGTAGGTTTTCTTTCTTTCTTTCTTTCTTTCTTTCTTTCTTTCTTTCTTTCTTTCTTTCTTTCTTTCTTTCTTTCTTTCTTTCTTTCTTTCTTTCTTGGTTAATAGCATGAACGTTGATCCTTTCGTCTGCTCTACTGTAACAGACCGACTTCAATTTCCACCTTCTCTTCGACTAACACTATAGCGCTGGTGAGTGTGTTGCACAATCCCTACACGTTGAAGGCGGCATTCCTTTTCAACAAACCGGTGCCAACGCACAGAGCTATGGCAAGGCGTTTTCCATCACCGTATAGAATTAACTAATTGTATTTATAAAGTCGACAAAAACTGACAAAAAATAAAAACTGTGGCATTTCAAAATCAAACATGAAATACTGTTCTAGTATGATGGCTTCGGGTAGACATTTGACATGTAGACATATAATTTTGTAGTTTCTTTGATTACATGATATTAAATAAAACATCTAAATTACTCTCATATATACTAATGAAGTGCACAGGAAGTATCTTACTTAAACAGTGAGGCGGGGTTCCAGGCTGCGTTAAAATACAGTAGCGTCTTACACAAATGCAGGGCACTATGTCGACAGATTAAACATGAATCTTATGCATTTTACTATTCACATACTTTATATAGATATATTTACACTTGTGTTTTTATGTGCGTCCAAAATATAGCCAAAAACAACTAAAATAAACAGTAATATGTATTTGTGAAAATGCATGTTTAATCATTATTATACATCATATATAATTGTTACTTTTGTTAGCTTTTGACACAAACATATGTTTTGAAAACAAGTATTGATGTCAATACTAAATATTTAAGAAGTATTAACTAATCTCTTGTTTAGTTAAAAAAAAAGGCACCACATAGCCTATACACTAGACACATTTTCAGTGTTACGTATTACTCGTTTTGTTCTGATGAATACATTGTAGCATACTAAGTAGCTATTCAATCTTTGTCTGGTGTATTGTGGCATTCATATTAACGCCACAATTTCTTACCTTAAATAGTAACGTGTAAGTGGGCCGCTCCGTGCTTTACCGTGCTCTTCAGGCTCCGATACCTTGTCTCCAGTTTGTATAAGGGGCATATATTGGGTCTAACAAAAAGCTGGAACCAGCCAGCGCTCCCAAAATAAACCTGGAAAGCCTGTATAAAGCGTGGTCTGGAGAGATCTCAAAAAATTAACCTGGTTCTGTTGAAATAAAGTTGAAGTTTCTCAATGTGCACATTTCTTTTTAGTCTCTCTATATATACTCACCACTATCGTACAAAGCAAAACACATAGGTGTTGTGTAAAATATCTATATCAACATGTTCTACATGGAGAAGTTTTACAGATACTCAAGATGATTTATACTTTTAAGTTTCTCATCAATTGTTTTATAATGAATTTCATTCCAGTACAATATTCGCCCAAATGTTGTATTTGTACCCACTCACAACTAAAGTCCGTCTATTAAAAAACAAATACAAATAAACACCAGTTTTGTTCCCGCTGCTTTGTTTTAATTCCCAAACTTTAACGACACCGTAGCACGTAGTGACCTTTTTGTATAAGTTCATTTAATCGGTTATATTAATATCCACCTATGGCAGTTTAACTTATCACTCCTTATTGTTATTAGTTCACTTTTAGCATGACAAGCTCCGCGACCAATCTTTGTACACATATCAGATCAAATTAGGCTAATTATATATATATATATATATATATATATATATATATATATATATATATATATATATATATATATATATATATACGCTTATTTTTATATATTTGTGATATAATGACAGTGATTTGGTTTTGTTATTTAACATGTATTATTATTATTACTATTATTATTATTAGTAGTAGTAGTGGTAGTAGTCGTAGTAGTCGTATCGTCATACCGGCCATTCATTTGAAATCTATTCTAACTGCATTAAAAACTGATTACATTACATGTGGATGTAAATAAAAAGACAGGTCAAATAAACCTCCTACCTTTGTAAAGTTAGAAGGTCCCTTAACATTTCGTTCCTTGACTCCATCAAAATGATTTTCCAAAGAAATCCACTAACAAATCCACTGGCGTAATGCAAAAAAAGTCCAGCGTTTTTATTTCCCTGCCAAGAAAAAGAAATGCTTGGATAGGACGAGACAAATTAGTCTCAATAATTCCAAGTTAAATTGAAGACTAATATACAGCAGCAGAAGAAGAAAACATCCACAAAAACAGATTAAAATAAGATGAATAAAATCCAAGTCTTTAAATATTCTCCATATTCAGAGACGAATTTGTTTTTTTTATAGTTGCTCAGTAGAATCGACTTATAGAGTTGTGATGGTTTCGAAACAAGAGGCGAGTTATCTCCAGCTTGGTCAGGTCTTGTTCTCCTTGTTCTGACTTCTTGTTCTAATGTACTTCTTTACTCTTCGTTCTCATCATTGCATGTTTGCCTCTGCGCTGAAACTCGACCCAGTCTTTGTAGACAACGGCTTCATCACAAAATCATATATCCAGCAGCCCCCTCTCTTTCTGCCTCAGTTGTGTGAGGATCACTCAGTGGAGTCGATAAGAGAGCGAGGAAGAGAGAGATTGAGGGAGGAGGGAAGGGAGTGAGAGAGTGAAAGCGGAGGACGTGAAGAGAGAGAGAGAGAGAGAGAGAGAGAGAGAGAGAGAGAGAGAGAGAGAGAGAGGCAAGTGTAAGCGCACATACACAGATGCTGACACAAGAGGGGAGCAGAAGAGCTGAACTTATATAGAAATAGATAGATAGATAGATAGATAGATAGATAGATAGATAGATAGATAGATAGATAGATAGATAGATAGATGAATGTTTCTGTATAATAGGAACACATATTTGATTTATATTTGTTGCAAATTGTATAATGTGTGCATATGCATTTATTTGTTTTCTGAGTTGATTTCATTTCGGTGTTTTAACCGTTGTGGGGGCTATAGTCTCATGATATTAGGCTATTATAGAGGACATTATAAGAAGTGGTCGTTTTCAGAGACGAAGACAACTGAGAAATCTTGTCATGTAAGAAAATTAATATGATTGGAGCAAAAAAAAGAAAAGATCACGCGACAAAATGCAAACACATAATGAATTAAAACGAAAGAGATGTGGAGGTGGGTGATTATAACTTCATTACAGGCAAGATGAGTGAAACTGTTTGAATTGTAAAATACATGTAATCATTTTCGTTTAAATTGTCTTGTACAGCTGCAAGCGCATTGTTGGTAGAATCCCGGTAATTCCACCTCAATGCACAATTACATAACTTCCCTCCTTGAACATTATCCAGCCATTACATCAAACTATGTATATAAGTCAAATTCCATAGTGCATTTCTATACACATTTGACCCCTAAAATTCTCAATAAAAAAAAAAAAACTTTGAATCTCTCTCTCTCTCTCTCTCTCTCTCTCTCTCTCTCTCTCTCTCTCTCTCTCTCTCTCTCTCTCTCTCTCTCTCTCTAAATTATATCACATCCAATATAACATGCATTATTCTCAAATGGCAACAGCTGTTCTGCTTCCGTTATGTGGGTGGTCTTTTCAATTCTATGACTAAGCCCGGTTTGTGAGAAATGCCCAAGTACGTGTCGGTGCGTGGGAGCCTCGCGGAGGCGTGGGGGGGACGCAATCTTGCTTCTAAAGAACCACCGCCGCAATAGATCTGCTGACGGAAAAAGTACATGAATGAACTAAAGCAATATATGCTTATATGTATGAATTCAATATGTATTCAACTTACTCTCAACCCTTGTAAAGTTTACCACGCCACGTTTGCACCTACCATGCTTTCCTCATGGTTATAGTATGTATGTACCATAGTTTACCCTGGTTTACCATTTTTATATGCTTTACAACATCGCTTTGTGCATTACAATACTTAGCTATGCTTTGCCCTGCTTTCACTGTGCTTTATTAGACTTTGCTAGGCTTTTACTATGGGAAACATTTGTAAAGAGTGTATCTTACCAGTTTGTCTTATATTCAGTCTTTCTTCAGATTCCCTGTCCCAAGCCAATCTATTGCAATAATAAAAAGGCGGAGACTGGAATTAACAGTTTAAAGTAATGTATTTAATTGATACTTACAACATTCTGGAGGTGTTGAAAACAGAAATCTGCAACACTGAAAGGCTACAGTACTCCAAACCAGGCAAACAGTAATGATTTATCATCAACTTCATGTTTTTTTAGAACATGAAGATCCAGTCTCATACATGTAAATGTCCTGATTGTGAGTCGTTATGGAAATAACTATTGAAAAAGACCACTAAAAATATCTTCTCTCTGCTATTTTCAGCTTTCCTAATCCAAGGTAATACTATATGTGGGGACATACAGTGGTGATGGCCATGGATATTGCAGAACCTTTTATGTTCAAGTAACTCTTTACATATTTCAGTTTCAACTAAAAATTGACAGGCTACATCACCATGTTACAACATGTCCAAATAGGAAGAGAGTCTTAGAGCGTGCCCTAATAAAAGTTTACAAAAGTAAAAGCACAGCAAAGAGTAATAAAACATAGTAAAAGCATGGTAAAGCACAATTTAAAAGCATATTAAAAAATTTATAAACGATAGTAAAAGCATAGTATAACCATTGCAAAAGCATGATAACATTACAGTGCAAATTTACTGTGGCAAACCTTTATAAGTAATACAGAAAAAAAAAAAAAAACCTTTCACAACTGTAAACTGTTCCCAGTGAATGATGTCCAAGAGGCTGTGGGTAATGCTTGAAATCACAAAAAAAAAAAAAAAAATAATAATAATTATTACGGTGTAAAATGCATTACTGTAGAATAGAGAATAAAGTTCATTTGAAAAGAACCATTGGTTAAAGAAAAGGTCATGATGATAGATTCAGGCAGGGTTCAACAGGCAGGGTTCTCCAGACCATAGCAGCCCAGCCATCCCTGCCAATGCAGTGCTGCTGCCTTGCTCTGCACTGTTGCATGCTTGGAAACATCGGCACACTTTTAATGTAGTCTGGTGCAGGAAAAAATAATTGGGTGGTCAAACTTTAGATTAGGTGGAGGCTACGTGCGATCCAGGGACTATGCACGCCACAAGTAGTCATCTTAACCACTATAAAAAAGAGCTAGGCTATTCTGCATGTGAGGTTATAGAGCTGTTAACTTCATGTCATCTCTATAATGGCAGTGGCATCACACAGCACAGCCCGCTGCACTGCTCATCAAATAAATACAAAATAACATTTGAAATGAAATCTCTCTTTAAGATCTGAAACCTGAATAAGATATAACAAAGCTGCTCAGCCGAGCCTCTGTGACGCAGTCTTTGCTGCCCCCGAGGGTATAAAGGACTGCTCTCACAGAACTCTGCGCCATTTTTCCTTTCAAGAACTGACCTGACAGAAGAGCATATTTAGATAAGTACTTGTTACTTTTTCTGTTTTCTGTTATACATTTTCACATTTATTGTGTTTTACACAAATTATATAAGAACATAAGAATATAAGAACATAAGAAAGTTTACAAACGAGAGGAAGCCATTCGGCCCATCTTGCTCGTTAAGTTGTTCGTAGCTTATTGATCCCAGAATCTCATCAAGCAGCTTCTTGAAGGATCCCAGGGTGTCAGCTTCAACAACATTACAGGGGAGTTGGTTCCAGACCCTCACAATTCTCTGTGCAAAAAAGTGCCTCCTGTTTTCTGTTCTGAATGCCCCTTTATCTAATCTCCATTTGTGACCCCTGGTCCTTGTTTCTTTTTTCAGGTCGGAAAGGTCCCTTGGGTCGACATTGTCAATACCTTTTAGAATTCTGAATGCTTCAATCAGATCACCACGTAGTCTTCTTTGTTGAAGACTGAACAGATTCAATTCTTTAAACCTGTCTGCATATGACATGCCTTTTAAACCCAGAATAATTCTGGTCGCTCTTCTTTGCACTCTTTCTAGAGCGATATCCTTTTTGTAGCGAGGTGACCAGAAATGAACACAATATTCTAGATGAGGTCTTACTAATGCGTAATATGTGACATTACAAATAATCGCTGTATTAGTTTTACTAATTATGCCAATTTGTGCACTATCAATCAATCAATCAAATCTAAATTTAGTATAGCGCCTTTCACAACAAGTTGCCGCAAAGCACTTTAACATATGGAGAACATCAAAGATTACAATAAAAAGGCAGATAGGAAAATGCAGTAAATACAATAAAATAAATATTTTTTGTACAGTTAAATACAAAAAATACAATACAATAAAACAACAAAAACCAGTATAAACAATAAAAACATAGAATATAAAAGACAATAAATAAAAAGTCAATTTGATAAATATGCTAAACTATAAAAATGTGTCTTCAGCCTTTAAAAATTGATACAGTAGCTAAAAGGAAATGGCAATTTGTTCAATAGCTTAGGGGCCATATAGCCGAATGCTCTACCACCTGTGTTTGTTTTTAAACATTTTGGAATGGAGGGGTAACCAGCATCCTGGGATCGGAGTGGCCGCTCAAAACCGGCTTAATATGATCATATTTTTTGGTTGAAGTTAAGATCCTGGCCGCAGCATTCTGCACAAGGTGGAATCTGGACAGAACAGTTTGGAATACCAGCGAGAAGGGCATTGCACTAGTCTAATCTGGAAGTTATAGAGGCGTGAATCATGTACTGAGAGAAAGCATCTGAATTTAACAAGATGGAAAAAAGACACTTTAGTTACATACTTAATGAGAGTAAACAATTACACCCATATTTCTCGTCTCTGGCTTTGGCTCAATGGGGTTCTGTCCACTGTAGAGACCCATGGGTTTATGCTCTTACGTTTTAGAGCCCAAAACTATGACCTCAGTTTTATCAGAATTTAGCATAAAAAATGTGTTGACATCCAAGGATGGCGGGATCCAAAGAAGGTTTTTGAAATAGTGGTTTTATCACTGCAATCTTAAATGAATTTGGAACAATACCGGTACGCAGCCGTTAATAATAATTTAGAATAGAAATTTCATTTCTAGAGAGAACTTCCTTTAATAATTTAGTAGGAATGGGATCTAAAGGGCAGGTAGTGGATTTTGCCTTCATAACTAGATTAGTTAAATCTAGTTGGCTCATTATTATTATTATTTATTTATTAGCAGATGCCCTTATCCAGAGCGACTTACAATTGTTGCATGATATCACATTATTTTTTACACATTATTTTTACATAGAATTACCCATTTATACAGTTGGGTTTTTACTGGAGCAATCTAGGTAAAGTACCTTGCTCAAGGGTACAGCAGCAGTGTCTCCCCACCTGGGATTGAACACACGACCCTCCAGTCAAGAGTCCAGAGCCCTAACCACTACTCCACACTGCTGCCCTGAAAAGGATTTAAAAATGTATTCTGGTGTTGCAGGACTCAGGGAAATAGCAGTGTTGGTAATGGTGTTTAAATCATCTGAATTGACCACAGTTATCTGGTTTCTTATCTCAGTGATTTTATCTTTAAAGTGATTCATAAAGCAATCACAATTTGCTATTGATAGAGTCTTAACTGAAGGCTATTTCTGCTGATTAGTAAGTTGAGCTATAGTGTTAAAAACAACTTGGATTACTTTTATTAGTTTCTGTTAAATCTGAGTAGTAGGCAGAGGACAGTGCAGCCTTGTAAGTCACAACACTGTCTTTCCAGGCAAGATAAGAAACCTGTAATTTTGTGTCTTTCCATCTGTGTTCTAATTTTTGGCATTTCTGTTTGAGAATGCGAGTTGTATGAACCAGGGAGAGGAGTTTAAAAAAAGCTTAGTGGAGTTACAATCTCTAAAATGTTCATTAAGGTAGTGTTGTAGTTGTCTACTGAATCTTCGACTGATCCTGAATCAATAAGTGCTGATGAGGACAAAGCACCTAAGAACTCACCAGCAGCGGGGGAGTTTTGGGACCGGGTTTTAATAAAATGTTCCTGGGGGTTTATTGGACTGGATAGTGAAAGTTCAAAAATGATAAGGGAGTGGTCCGAGATTACAGGATTACAGGGTAGAAGGATTAAATTCTGAATGTCAAGGCTGAAAGTGATAATTAATCAAGCGTGTGATTGTGAGTGTTAATGGGACCAGATACGTGCTGAGCAAAGCCCACAGAAATGCAGAAAGTAATTTCCAAGGGGATCTCCCTCCACATCAACATGTATATTAAAATCTCCCAAAATCACAATTCTAGCATGCTTGATAGCAAGAGTTGATAAGAGTTCACTAAATTCTGTTAAAAACAAGGAATAGGGACCAGGAGGCCAATAAATGACTAGGAGGCCAATAAATGACTACAAGCTGAACTGGAGTTTGAACATTAACTTTAAAAGATAGACTTTCAAAGTTTAGATGGATACTGCATTGTGGCTATACCACCACCCCAACCCAAGGGGCGTGCCTTCTGATGAAAAGAGAAACAACAAGGATAAGCCTCCACTAATGGTACTGCATCACCTTGTGTTAGCCAAGTCTCAACTAAGGTCAGAATATCTAGTTTTAAGTTTGAAATAAGGTTGTTAATTAACAGGGATTTGCTGACTAAGGATCTTGTGTTTAATAGTGCTCTCCCAGGGCTCTTAAAGTTTTAATTTTAATTAAATTCCCAGTACATGAACCCCTGATATAGTGGGGGACAGATACTAGCTTAGTAGGATGCACAGTATGTTCAGTTCGAATAACTGGGACCTGCAGAGCAGCATTTCAAGTCAGAGAATATTAAAATAATTCCCTGTATTTTCAGTTAGTCTGAATAAGCCCCTCCTATTTGTGTGTAGACTCTTTTAAAGAAGCCAGGTCCCTCACAGAAACTATCCCAATTGTCTGAAAACCCAGTTTCTCAGATGCACACCAATTAGATAGCCAGGAATTAAGAGAGGAAAATCTACTATAAGCTTCACATCCTCTCCTAATAACAGGTAGAGACCCAGAGATAATCACATTCTGGCATTGTGGTTTTGCCTTATGGCACAGTGTTTTAAACTTTTTTTTTTGAGAATCAAAAATTCTGTGAATCTGATATCATTTGTCCCAGTATGAATAATCAGAGTAGATAATTGGTCATGGTTTGCAGCCAGATCATCTAGTTTGGCCTCAATATCAGAGACTCTAGCACTTGGATAGCATTTAACAGATACTTTCTGCATGCTTTTAAGTGTTAGAGTGACATTTCTAATAATAGATTCTCCCACTATGAGCACCTTACTAGCTATAGGTTTACTATAGGTTTACGTTTTTCAGGCTGGCTGAAATACTGAAATCAGTTTTTTGTCTCTAGCCACTGAGGCAGCAGTGCAGAGGCCCTACTCCTTAATCCCCTTTTAGCAGACGCCCGCTACAGCCTGTTGTTTGTTACATCCCGTTGCAGCCTTGTTACCTGCGTGAAGCCAGCAGCTTGAGTCACCCCTTCCCAGGGATCAAGCAACCTAAGTCGGCTGACTTTGTGCTCTCTCCCCAGAATGCAGTAGCTCCCGCTAGAGTTATTTTATTATATAGTTATTTTAAGGTACCAAGGTCACCGACCCGCTCCATTTCCAACCTGGTACCATACTGTACCGAATCAGGACTGAGGTTACTGCACCGATACGGTGCCACTATAAACCACACTGGTACCATACTGTACCGGTACTGTACTGTACAGTCCCAGTGTTACAGGCACCAAACTGGTACCGAACCGACCCGTACCGTCCCAGTTCTGTGCTGTACCATACCTTACCGTAATGTACCGTCGGTCCCGTACTATACTGACCCGGTGCTACAGTCACTAAACTGGTACCTAAACCAACCCATGCCGCTACTGTAGCGTCATGGTTCTGTACTGTACCGCACTGTATCATCAGTACTGTACCCGTACTGACCCGGTGCTACAGTCACTGAACCGGTACCGAACTGACGCCTTACCATAACGGTACCGTCCCGGTTCCGACCGACTACAAACCGCTTAAATCCCCAGTCTAGTACCAAGCAGGTCTTGTTGGGTCTTGAACAACCCCGTTGCTGAGGCAGCAACTGTACATTCTTACTGTACACTGCTTGCTATTTGCATACTGCTTGGGTTTTATCCCTGTGACACATGCAAGGCCTGTGGAGGACAAGCATGCCAGATGCTCTTCCTGCCTGGGGCCGGAGCATGTAAAGGAGGCACTGGTGAACTGTAGTTTCTGCAAGTTTTGTGTGTATTTCTCCAAGCATACGCTGGAGAAACGTCTCTCCCGCAGCTCTACAGAGCGCTCTGTGCCCCCACACCTGCACAATGCTCTCCCCCATCACCCTTTGTTAAAGGGGTGGCTGTGTCCTCCCCCCATGGCTCTGTTTCAAGGGAGTGTAAACGACACACTCAAGAAAGTAGCCCATGCAGGAAGCCGTCCTCATAGTCTTCCTCATCCTCCTCTGCCTCTCCTTCTCCTCCTCCGAGGAAGAAGAGTCACTGGTCCAAGTGATCGGCGGACTCGGAGCAAATGGAGAAGCTCTGGGCAGCAGTTTTCCAGCAAGGATGGCATGAAAGCTCGGCACTTTTGGGATCCCAGGGTCCCTGAGGAGGTGGGCGAACAGGAGCTGGCGTTCACCCGGATTTTCTCTTTGAGATCCTGTCATCCTGGGGTCACCCGGCTATAGCACCTGCTGTTTCCCGGGCTATGGACACCCGATATATGGTGCATGATACAGAGAAGCTGGGCCTGGCCCAGTTTCCACCAGTATGGGCTTCTACTGCTGCATTGGTACAGGTGCCTAATTTAGCACTCCTGTCCAAGGACGCTATCTGTATCAAAAAGCAGTGTCGGATCTCGGAGGTGATCCTTAAGCATGCCTATTCAGTCAGTGTGTTCGCTGCACGGCTGGGCAACTTTAACAGCATTGTGGTAGCCTACCAGTCACATTTACTATGGTCCCTCTGAGTACCACAGGCCATCACCACAACAACTGGATGAGTTGCACCTCATCAATAAGAACCTGCTCTGTCTGTAGAAACCTGGCTGTGATGGTAGCCGCACACAGGCAGTTTTGGTTTTCCCAGGTACATGTGCCTGATGGGGACAAAGCGGTGCTGTTGGATGGCCCTATTACACCGGGGCATACCTTTGGTCCCGTGGTGGACGAGATGCTGCAGCGCTGTTACTGTGCGCAGGGTCTGGTGCACTTGCTTCCAAAAACGTGACCCCCAGTGCGCAAACCAGCGGCAAACTGGCACCCCTGAACCCAGCAGCCTCAGGGACCGACTGCGCCAGCTGCGCCTGCTGCTAGTGGTGATATTCAGAACCCATCCCATGGCTATTCACCTATTCCACCACCCGACGCAGAGGCAAAAGCCTCAGACCAAGCCACAAGGTGAGCAGCAGCCCTAAGGGTTTGCTGCCACAGGGCGAGGGCCACTTCTCAGGAAGCCATCTGGAGTATTGGTGTCAGTGTGCCACGGACATTTGGGTGCCTACTACCATTCAAACCGGCTACTCTCTGCAGTTCAAGGACAGTCCCTCTCCCTTTTGGGGCATGACTCAAACATCAGTCACGGACCCGCAAGACGATGCAGTAGTGTCTCAGGAGGTAGCAGCTCTGCTGCAAAAACGGGCTATTCGTAATGGTACACCCCCTCCAGTTGGAGGAAGGGTTCTACTCCAGGTACTTTCTGGTACTCAGCGGGATGGTGGCCTCAGACCAATCATTGACCTCAGATAGGTCAATCTGTATCTGAGCCGAAGGAGATTCAAAATGTTGACGATGCAACAGCTCTTGCAGTCAATCAGGCCAGGTGACTTGTTCACCTTAGTGAACCTCAAAGACTTTTCTCTCATCCCATAAAACCAGTGCAGAGGAAGTACCTGCAGTTTGCCTTTTCGAAGTGCATGGAAGCTAACCCGGCCCCATTGAGATGCAAAGGCATCAGAGTTCTCAATTATTTGGACGACTTCTCAGACAGCCTCCTATCTGGGAGTGTGCTTGGACTCCAGGTCCATGCTATCCACTCTGTCGGGTTTTTTCAGCCAGCGTTGAAGCGTGACTGCCTATCGACAGTGTCTCGTGACTGTCTAAAGACACAGGTGGAAACAGCCTGTCCATCTACGCCTTGGTGTAGCACTGGGCAGAGTCACCAGAAGGGAGGTTGTCACCACGGATGCGTCCAGCCTGGGCTGGGGCGCTGTGTGGAATGGCATGGGTGCACAGGGTTGTGGAATCCCCCTTGGAAGGGTCTCCACATCAATGTTTTGGAGCTGCAGACAGTTTACCTGGCATTGCAGAAATGTGTCTGGTCTGTCCAATAGGGTTACTGATATTTGCAAAATGCCAGAGCAGCGTCCATGCGTTCCCAGTACGGGTACAAGTGGGACATCTTTCAGACGTGGTGCCTGCCTCGGGGGTTTGACCCCACGACCTGTCCCATGGCAGTTATACTGCAATTTTTGCAAGACCTGTTTTATGAGGGGAAAACCCCCTCTACATTAAAGGTCTATGTGACAGCTATTTCAGCCTGCCATGCCAAAATGGACTTAGTCTCCTGGCAGGGCATTTTTCGAAAGGAGCTTGGTGGCTTCGGCCGCCTATGAAGGATATTGTTCCTCACTGGAGGCTTAACGTGGTGCTTGAATTACTTATGAAGCCTCTATTTGAGCCCTTGCATTCAGCTGAGCTGAAATTTGTATATTTTAAAGTGGATTGCTTGCTTGCAATCACCTCTGCAAAGATGGTGACTGAGATGCAGGCATTTTCAAAAGTCTGCTTAATTTTTGCAGAAACCGGGACAAAGGTTTTGCTCTGTACCTATCCTGCTTTTTTGCTGTCCTGTGCGGGCACTAGTGTATTATGTTGACAGGACAAACAATGTTTTGTCTGCACTGGGATGAAGTCCCATGGTCAAGCCCTTTCAAAGCAGAGGCTGTCCAAATGAATAGCAAACACAGGCAGGGCTGCCTATGAGCTGGCCAACTTGCCTCCTCGGGAAAGCTCACTGCCAATTCCTTCAGGGGCATGATAACTTTGTGGGCTTTATTCCAGGGTGCATCTGTCAAGGACATTTGTAATGCAGCGGTGTGGGCTACTCCCCATACCTTCACTAGGTTGTACAGACTAAATGTCATGGATCCTCAAAACCCTGGCTTTGGAATTAGCGTGTTAAGGGCGGCTTTCGAGTCAACCCTTACAACACAGTTTCTCCCTCAATTTTGTAGCCCTAGCTACCTGTTACTTGTGTCCCTCGGCTTAGCCTTGTACCATTCCGGTCGTGCAGCAATCTTGCCCTTGCGATAGCTTGGGTATACTGACTCATTCAGTAATGGTTAAATTTCATACTTGAAAGGAAACGTTAGGTTATTATCATAACCCTGGTTCCCTGAAATATAAATTTAACCACTAACCTTCAAGGTCACTGCGTCCATGATTACAACAGGCTTGAAGGGAAAATGATGCTGAGTTCTGTATGTGCCATCCTTTATACCCTCGGGGACAGGCATGACTGTGTCACAGAGGCTCGGATGAGCAGCTTTGATATATCTCATTCAGGTTTCAGGTCTTAAAGAGGTTAATACCCATTTGGTAATGGCTACATTTTTATTTCAGGCATCCAGGGTTATAATAATAACCTAATATTTTCTGCATTGCTTCCAAGAGCCTCATCTAAAACAAAAGGTAACTGGATTACTGCTGATAAAGGGTTCATGCTGAGGAAGGCATCTGAACCACAGCAATGATTGTCATAGACTACCAGAAATTAGGCTTACAGTACCAGTAAGAGTTGAGGGATTGGGATGCAGTGTGCCTCATGGTTGGAGCTCAGGGACTGGGAGGCAGGATGGTGTCGTGGTTAGAGCTGAGAGACTGGGGAGCAGTGTGGTCAAGCGGTTAGAGTAGAGGGACTGTGAGGGAGGCAATGTGGTCAAGTGGTCAAAACAGAGGTACTGGGAGGCAGTGTAGTCTTGAGGTTGGAACTGAGAGATGGGGCAGTGTGGTCTAGTGGTTAGAGCTGCCCATTTGTTTCTCCCTAATGTGGAATGTTCAATAATTTCCCCCCTCACTTCAGCAATTCCCCACATGGCTCAGGAGAACTGAAGGTTCAGTGGGCGTCCTCCAATCCCACGACCGTCAGCTTCCTCTTTTACACCCAGGAACTCGAGAACGGGTGTCAACAAGCTACTGATCTCTGGAGGACAAAGGCCAGCCAGCAGGGTTTGTTGTTTCACGATGAGGAGAAACAGTCTGTGCCTGAGCCAGAGCCAATGCGAAGACCGGCGACTTTGCACATCCCGGACGTGAACCTGCACTGTATGACTCACCCTGCACACCACACAGCTGTGCTTTTACAAGGTGAGCCACACAGGGACAGAAAATGTACTTGTACTCAAGGGACTGGGCGACAGCTATACTGCATGTAGTGCTTGTATTCCTTGGATGCCTTGTGACTAAAATACCAATAGATATTTTATGAGAGGTTTTAATTGTGACTGGAGTCCCAATCCTGTTACAAAATTATTTTTATTTTCAAAGTTTAAATAAGCTTGAGCTGGATCTCTTCCAACAGAAACAATTCAATACCCCACCAGTTTGTGTCAGATTCAAGAAAGCAAGAAAAAAACATGAAAATTACTTTTTTTCACCTTTCTGCAACCTTTGAACAGGGTTCTTAAAAGCTGGGCTATTGTTACTAAGAAACTGTAAACTAGATCAGTTTCAATTGAATCCATTTTAAAAGGCAATTCCCCCAGGGCTTTAGAATTCGAAGCCAGTTAACATGACATAATATCAGATGGGAGTGTATAAGCCATTAGAACCCTCTGTAGTCAGGGTTTAGGTTTTTTTTTTTTAAAGCGGTTTCAGAACGCAAGCAAGATAAATATTTTTTTTTTAAAGCTGTGATTGAATCAGAATCCTAAGTGTTCGTTCCCTTTCTAATCTCCCAACATATTTTATTTCATAGCATTATTGATTTAAAACTCTTTCTAGTGTGTTTGTTAAAATTATTTAATGGTCAGTGTACATGTGTGTTTAAACTCTGATCCCAGAGTGATAACTGGCTTTAAAGACATAAATTAATCTACTTTTGATCCCCTTCCCTTTTAGCTCTATTGCTTAGCTTGGCTCCATGCCAGAACCATCTTCGCTGATTTGATACTTCCTCTTGGAAATCTGCTGTAAATCTAAATTAGTGTCTTCTACAGGTAGCAGTAAATCACATCCTTAAAGATCTTTTCTGTCAACAAAGGTGTTGTACTATTTTACCAACAGAGGCTTGTCCTACTTCAGTAACATGTGAGTGGTGGCTTTTGATGCAATGCAACCAATGAACAACAACTATATATAGAACTTTTAGCATTTTAAGACTATTCTGCTAACAAACATTTGCCAGGTGTGAACACAAAAATCCCTGGTACAGTTAAGTCCAATTCGTGTTTTTTTTATTTTTTTTTTATCTGTCTCTTTTCTTTAAGGGATGCAGGACTACTAAAAAACTATGGTAACTGTATAGTACAACCATTGGAAAACTGCAAACTTACTTTTGTAAGGTGGTGACACACTGGGAATATCCCTGCCAAGAGTGCTGGGATTCACTCACAGTTCCTTTTACCACTGGCTGTTGCTGAAAATACTTTATTTGTTAATTTGTTTTATGTTGTTATGAAGGTTAAGCGTTTACTAATTTTTATAATGATACTGACTCAAAGTCTGGACTTTCTCTGATGTTCTTGAATTGATTCTGCTCCTCCAAACAGAACAGTGCCAGCAGCGGTGCCTGTGAGCTTTTACAGTGTTTGCTCTGCCTTTCACAAATAGTTTGAGGATCAATTCCTGTGTTTGTTCCTCTGGGTAGAATTACACCACGATTTGCTTTTATCTTGGTGACTGTATGTGTGTCAGCTGTGTTACAGAGTGGTTTAGAGTGTACAAGTTGAGGGAGAGTGTGGACTCAGTTAAATAAGAACATAAGAAAAGTTCCCTTGGTATATTAATCATTTCAGTAATTTCTTCAAAGAACTCTATGGGACTGGTTTTCCACAGTTGCCAAATTGCATTTAATATTGAACGGGCAATTTGCCTGAAATTTGCCCATAGTTGAAAATGTAGGCCTAAGCGTTTAGTTAGAGAGGATTTTCTTTTTCTGAATCTGTGTTGTTTTTCTCCTACTGCATAACATTATGGAGGTTCGGCTGTAATTTCCCATTTTACATTTCTTAAATATTGGTACCACATTTGCAGTGAGGTATATAGTGGGGTACAGGTTAAGGGAGAGTTAGGGGCTCTGTTACAGTGAGGTATAGTGGGGTACAGGTTGAAGGAGATATGGAACTGAGGTATTGATAAAAGCTTTTTGGAGCAGCTCACATAAAGCCTACCATTAACATGCTTGACTGCAGGTTGCAGTAATGTATTAGTGTGTCAGCTTTCACAAGGAGTAAATTCACAAAAACTAATTTCAAACAAAGGGTAGGTTTTTTTAAGATGGAAAAAGTAATCCTAATGTTTGTTTTTGTAAATAAAGAGAGGTCCTTCAATTATTTCTAAAAAAAACAACAACAAAAAACTATTCAAAACAAAATAAAGGCCTCTAGGAAGTTCCCGTGGTGATCTCTCCAGTAACCCAGCAACCAGAAGCAGTAGCCCAAAGTAACGTGAGTGATACATCATCCACAAACAAGCGGGGCATTGCAAGTTTCCAGAAAACAAAGGGAACCACTGAGCAACGGGACCATAGAGACTGCATCTGATTGTAACATGGCAAGTGAGGAGTATTAGTATTAATATGTTCAGTACTCTCATCAGAACACAGTGCATCTTTTTATTGTGAGCAATAGAAAGCAAAGTAAAAGCTAATAAAAATGACTCCTGGAGGTCAACCACAGTTCAAATAAAGCTTGTCTGCCAATGAAACAGAGGCCAAAATTGACACTGCCACAGTCACGGGACGGAGCCCACTCAACTTCGCCGCACTCAGCTCCAGTGCATCTATACCTGTAAATGAGTGCACTGGTTACAATGTGGGTGCCCAATAGATCTGTAGAATTATTTTTTAGCTATTGTGAGGCATGCCAGCAGCTGCAGGAGAGAAAATAAATGAACACAATTTTTAAGTCAAACAAATGTAGCCCTTATTTTGTTTATCTTTATCTTTTTTGTTTATCTGTTTTCAGTCCCACTTCTGTTGAGATGACAATGTACAATTTGGATTGATTTGATGTGTGTAAAACAAAGTTAAAAAAGACTGCCAATTCAATCCACAGATCAGAGTGTACACAAGGAGACACCAGACCACGTTTGTTACCGACCTGCTACTAAGAACAAGACAAGCATTGTTAGGTTGAATGGCCTCTTCTCATTTGAAACTGTATGTTCTTAAAACCATAAATGAAGGGGTTCCCGAGTGGCGCATCCAGTAAAGACGCTCCACGTGGAGTGCAGGATGTGCTCTATAGTCTGGACGTCGCGAGTTCGAGTCCAGACTATTCCACAGCCAACCGTGGACTGTATAGATTTGGGAAGTCTGCCTCCTCATGGGACAGCAGCTCTTCAGGCTCATCCTTGACCTCAGGATCCTCCCACTCTAAGTATGTGTCCCTGTATAGATTTGGGAAGTCTGCCTCCTCATGGGACAGCAGCTTTTCTGGCTCACTCTGGATCTCTGGCTCCTCCCACTCTAGGTCCGTGTCCCTGTAAAGGTCCAGCTCCGTGTCCCATATAGATGGCCTCATGCCCATACAGCAGGCAAGAGGAGCACCATGGTGCACTGTCCTGGGCCAACCTGGACTGCTCCGCCTCCCAACGCTCTTCAAAGATCCGGCCCATGACCTCCGCCATGGCGTTCACCTCCTCCATTAGCGATGGGTACTGCTGTTGGATCCCCTTGTGCTGCTCCCACTAAAAGGGAGGTCTCGCTCCAGAAACCTTCTCCATGACACAAACTCTTTATACTTGGGAGGGATTAAAATACCCTAATGAATCCCTATTTCTAAGCACCTGGACCCCGGTTAACACACACAGTGATCACAAGTGGTTGTTTTGTTTGCTCACCCGTGTTTGTATACGCAGTCGTGAGGATTCCCAGCGAATTCACTTACAATTTGCTGACAAAGAACAACAAATGGAGAACCAAGAACAAAGGACTGGCTTTTCTGCCCCTTTTTAAAGGCATGTGGACAGGGTAAATTGAAAATCAATTAGTCAATCAACACATGGCCACGTGCTGCACATGAAGTTCAATTAGGCAAGGAGGGAATTCTAACCTCCCAGTTCTGCCATATCTAACACACACTGTATTTACCAAAACTTTTCAAATTAAACCCATTTTCTTTACAAACTAAAAAAACTAACATTATTTGCACACGATGGCTTAAGCCCTGCCACAGAGAGGTGCATTTAGATTAAAATAAAAGTTTAAATAACTGCATATGAAATACAAGTAACATAAATGGAACAGGTGAATCATACTGTGATGCTGCACTGTACTGTGTGTTTTTTTAAAGTTTATTTACCTTTGGTGAAGGGTGGTGAAACAAGTGGAAATGAAAAAAAAGAAATGTTCATTTTAAAAGGGTGCGTGCGAATGTGATTAATCACACAGCAAACTGAAGGAGGTGCACATTTTTCAGTTTGATATGTGATCGGCATTAGCACGCTAAAAGAATGAATAATTTGCACAACCTAATGCCTTTAGTTACTTTGGGGATTAGTTCGGTTGTAAAATACAAGTTGAGTGTCTTATTAGTAAAAGTAAATAAATAAATAAATAACTTTTCTAAATACTTACCATTCGGCACAGTGATATGGTCAGCGGAGACTAATATAAACTAAATACAAATGATGAAATGAGAGCACTGATGAATGTTTATTTATTTTTAGAACGGGGTCTCCCCCTCCGCCCCTGTGTCGTATTTGTGTTTGTATGAAGATTTATTTATTGTATAGTATTTATCTATGATGACGAAGTGCCGTGTGTGTATTGTTTTGTTTTGTTTGGACGTGTTCTGGCAGAGGCGAGGTTGGTGCTCGTCCTCTGCCAAGAATAATTAAAAACCTTGTGCAGAAGGTAGCCATCTCCCGAATTAATTAAGTGATTAATTTGTAGCTAAATCGGGAGATGGTCACCTGTATAAAAACCTGCAGCTCTCTGCACTCTGGGTGGTGGGTTTTCAGAGGAGGAACGAGAGCGAGAGCGAGCAGATTTAAAAACGAAACTGAAACTTAAAGGAACCGTGAAGGCTACTGGCCAGCTTTAGGATTATTTTGTGTTCGAGACTTGTTTTCTTTTACACCTTTTCTGTTGTGCTCTGTGAGCAAGTCTTTTTGTTTAAATATTTATTTTGATTTGTTGTTTAAAATAAACAGCGCTGCAGCGTCGTTTTGAACTGCAGTACTGCCACGGTCTGTTTCTTTCCTGCTTCTGGCCTGACGTCACCACACGTCCATCCTGCCACAGGGAGGTATAAATTAAATAAATTAAAACTGTAATTTTAGTTATGGTTTGGTACAATAATTTTCATATGACCTGAATGTTTAATGTCAGTCTGGGAACAGAGGAGGAGAGATAGGTGGTGTCAGGTACAGCTTATAATGCTGGAGGTATTAATATAAATTTCATCCTGCAAAAATGATTTTTTTCTTTGTTTAAATATATATATATATATATATATATATATATATATATATATATATACTGTGTATATGTTGAATTTTTTTTGTTTGTTTGTTTGAGTTGTCTGTCTGTTGCACATGGCCACTTTGGGGGGGGGGGAATTCTTAAAAAGGATTGCAAACCAACTTACTGTGTCTGTCTGTTTATCTGGCTGCCTATCTGCCTTTCTGCACTATACCACAAAGATCACTTGGTCAACCCTACACCCACCCCAATATACTTTCTGCTATCTCAAATTCCAATACCTCCTGCTGAATCAACAGAAACAGCATGCCGTTTTTTCAAATGTTTTCCTAGAGTGAATTAAGCTTTGTGTCCTCAAAGTTGCCAAAGAATTAAAAGGGTTCCAACAATGATTCCATTAATCTTACATGACACACACTTCCATTCCCAGTACAGTACAGCATGCAGTGGCACAGCATACATTTATTTTAATTTAAGTCCACTATACCTCATATAATGTAATGTTCAAGAAAGCTTTCAGTTTCCATGCCTTACTTTCAAGCAGGCTGTTATATTTGCAGTTTCTTTGTAATTGGTCATTTCATCTCAGCAGTGTTTTCTGGGTCAACAACCATTTGTGTATGCAGCTTTGGTTAATAATAGAGTTAGTGTAAGATTGTTTCTTATCATAAATGGTGAATGCTTTGACTAGATACAATTCATGTTTAGATTTGGTATTAACAAACAATGAAGCAAGGATACACAATTTACAGGTAACATAACCATTAGGAATAAGTGACCATAATATGATAGATTGTGTGGCAAATAAATCAAGGGCAGTACATAAATCAAAGACAATGGTTTACAATTTCAGGAGAGCATACTACAAAGGAATGCAACAGGAGCTTCTAAACAGAGACTGGGATAGAATACTAATAGATAATGAAGCTGAAAACAATTGGATTACATTTAGGGATATAATGTTAGAAATGCAGGATAAATTGATCCCAAAAATGAGAAAAGCTAAACTTAAGAAAAATAAACCACAATGGGTAAATCGGTCTATTAAGCTGGGTATAAAAATAAAATTATATATTTCTATTAAATCAGAGCAGCCTCACAATTACAATACAGAGAGGCTTGAAGAGACCTTAAAAAACAGACTAGGAGAGTGAAAAGGGAATTAGAGAGACAAGTGGCATTAGCTAGTAAACTTAATCCAAAAGGGTTTTCCAATATGTTAATGCTAAAAGGAAACTGAAAGAGGAAGTCAGTAGTTTTCATGACAGCAGTGGTAATTTAGTGACTAAAGACAACCCAATTGCAGATGTACTTAATCAATACTTACAAATATTTACAAAGGAGGATTTATACAATATACCAAAGTTAACAGAATGTACACAAACATCATTACCAGAGTTTGTTATAAAAGAGAATAAAGAACTAAGGGAGCTAGCAGCACTTAATATAAACAAATCCCCAGGGCCTGATGGAATCTGTTCAGGAGTCCTCAGGGAAACTAGAGAACAGATTTTTAAACCAATATGTTATATATTCAAAACAATTATAAATAATTGGCAATGTTCCTAAATTTAAAAAAAGAGAGATAAGTTTGACCATGGGAACAACAGACCTATAAGTTTAACATCAATCATATGTAAAATCATGGAAACTATAATAAGAACAAAAATGGAGGAATATTTATATAGTAACAACATTATGTAATAGATTTCTTTCAGGTGGTGACTACTTGAGTGGACAAGGATAGTGCACATGACACAATCTACTTAGATTTTCAAAAAACTTTTGACATAGTACAGCACTAAAGACTATACACAAAGATTTAATTAGTAGGAATAAATGGTAAAGTTGTGACACCCGTCACACATAATGACTCATTATTAGTGGTCCATTATAGCATACCACTCTAGCCTGGCCAGGCATTCTAATTAGTTACACTCACGACTGCGTACAAACATCTAACTTTCAACTTGCATGGAGAATTCTGCAATTTACATGTATACATCATGGATGATGTTCACTTAGATTTCCATTACATGAGAGTAGATGTTAAAACTTCATGCTGATTTGAACTTGGCTCTCGCCAAGATAAGCACCAACTAAGACGTAGCTTCACAGTAAACTAATGTGATCCATATGTGTCTCCATCCATTTGCGCTTCCTTCCATATGATGATGTAGATATCCTTCTGTCTGGTGTTGATGGCTGAAGTGTAATGCTGGCTCCAGGGATCAGCTTATTTTGCCTCCCTAGCGCATCAGCACACACAACGGCTGCGATGCTGGCTCGGGGATCAACCATAGTGCGGTCTCCCCAGCGCATCAGCATGACAACCGTCTGGATTGAGCTAAGTAGGGTACATCTCTGGGGTCTTCAAGTGGGCACCTTCCATCCTCGGTGTTTCGTCGACCAGCCCACGACACCTCAAGAGGGCTCGACGGTGATTCTGGCGTCCCAGCATCACCCCCTCCATCCCCACTCAACTCAGCCCAGCTTACTTACCTGTATATCAGCCTTTCTTTCTTTCTATTGTGCTTGACATCCCCAGCCAGAATCTTTCCGTCTCAACCACAGCCAGTTGCTGCTCTTCTCTGCTGCTTCAGATAAGTTCTTCACTGTGCGACGCAACTCTTGGCCATTGAATCCGACATCTCTGAGAAACCGGGTTGTAGAGTGTGCCACAAATCCTCGACATCCCACTTCCACTGGGTAAACCCAGACTCTCCATCCTCGCTGTTCCGTTTCAGTGGCTAGTTGAGCATACCGCAGTTTCTTCCTCTCATACGCCTCATCTACAGCATCCTCCCATGGCACTGTTAACTCCACCAGGTGAGCAAGGCGTGCTGATCCAGACCACAAGACAATATCTGGTCGAAGGTTTGTGGTGGCAATCTCAGGTGGAAAAATAAGCTGTTGACCAACATCTGCCAGCATTTTCCAGTCTCTAGCAGCTTCCAGTTGTCCTGAAGGATTGGTTTTAACACCTTTTCTTGGTGGTTGCTCTCCTGGGCGGAGGAATGTTGTCTTTGTGTGTAATGTTTTGATGGAACAGGTGGCAACTTATTGGTCATGTTACGCTTTGTCTTCCAATGCTAAGGCCAAACATCGCAGCACCTGGTCATGGCGCAAGTAAACCGTCCTTGGCTAAGAGCCACCTTACATCCTGTCAAAATGTGCCTTAATGTTGCAGGTGATGAACACAAAGGACATGAGGGATCCTCTCCTACCCAGAGGTTTAGGTTCTGTGGTGATGGGAGAACATCATATGTTGACCTTATAAGGAAACTGATCCTGCTCTGTTCCATTGACCATAGGTCTTGCCAGCCAATCTTGCGTTGTTCCACACTCTCCCATCTCCCCTGGTCCTTAGATTAGACTTTCTAGCAAAAACCCAAACCCAGATAGACATGGTGGGTTAAAGGTATGGGGTCGAGTGCTACCAGTTTGATCCCTTCCTACCGAGAGAAGAATGGGACGCAGCTTGGCAGGTGTTTGAAGAAGCTGAAGCAGCCTATGGTAATGTGTACATGGCTGTCCATCGTCCTCCTAGTACTGTATCGTATACCACAAAGGATAGGAAACTGGAACTCATTGTCCCAGTTCGTGAGGGGGTGTGATTAGAAAACTGACCACAAGTTATCACCCTCAAACAAATCTTACTAAGAGGGTTAATAGGACAGTTAAGACAATGGTGGCATCCTTTGTAGTGGGAAGTCATCAACACTGGGACCAATGCCGGTTCGGCATCAACAGTGCTCGACACCAGACTACTGTTTTTTCTCCAGCTGAGTTGGCATTACGTTGCTCACTTAAGGCCCTCTCAACCGGTTGGTATCACCCTGTGGCAGGGTGTCCCGGCCCTATATATATGTGTGTATTATTATTATGATTTATTATGTATTATGTTTTACAGGACGGGTGAAAACTCATACGTCATTATTTGTTATTGTTTTAGTACCTCTTGTGAAAATGCGTCTATCGGCTAGTAATTATTGATAGCTGACAGTCAAGCAGATTTATTAAACCTGTGCAAAATGTGGCCGAGGAGTTAATAAGATAATTGATAGCTAGTTAAATCCCTCGGCCACCACTATAAGAACCTGCAGCTTTTGCAGAGTGGGGTTGTTATGTTCAGGGCGGAACGAGAGACGTGAGTCATGAGACAAGACAGTCAATCTTAACCCTTTGCAGTCCATTTATTAATTGTGCATCAGGCTCGTCAGGTCCAATTTATTTTCACACGCGCAGTTAATTTTAGACGCGCAGTTTAAAAGTATTTTTTTTCCACAGTCAAACGGGTTTAAATGGCCCTGCATATCAACAAAGCACTCACTAGGCATCTCCAGCCCCGCCCCACCCTTTCGTTTGCTATCGCTTTCACATATGCTAAGAAATAAACAATAATAATAATAATAATAGTCATACATACCGATCAATCACTGACTATCACCAAACTCCTCAATAATGCAATCCAAGTCATTATTTTATTACTATAACATCTCGAAAAAGCTCTGCAAATGTCCGTGATAGTCTCTGTGCGCTGATACAGTAACACCCAGCTTGTTTCCTTATGACCGCCCCTATCTTATGCCGGGGCAAGTATGACTATTCATGAGATACGCCTTTTTTTTTTTTTTTTTTTATCGGCCTGTCTCAGCTCCTGTCACTCCCACTCGGCCATTGAATGGTTTTCTCGGCTTTTTCCGGAGAAAAAACGACTAGAAACCCGTTTTTTGCCGTTTTTTGATGATGTCGGACAGGGTCCGACAATGGACCCGATAGGAATAATTGCAATGTCGGACCCAGTCCGACAATGGACCGCAAGGGGTTAAAATAACAATTGCTAGGGTGCTAGTTTATACTAGCATGATACTTGTTTGCTCTGTGTCTGTTTGTTTTGGCCAACGTGCCATTTATTTTGAGTAAGTGTTCTGTTTTGTTTAAACCTTTTGTTTATTTATTATTAAATGTGCAAGCAGCGCTTTTCATACTCTGCAGTACTGACTGTCTGTGTCCATTCTCTTCCTGGTCTGGTGTCTTAATCTATATAAATGACTTGGACCCAGACATAATCAGTAAGCTATGAAAATTTTCAGACGAGTCAAAACTGGGAGGGGTAGCCAACTCCCAATCAGCAACTTTAATAATACAAAGAGATTTAGACAAGATTCAAGTTTGAGCTGACACATGGCAGATGGAATTTAATGTGAATAAATGTAAAGTCTTGCACATAGGGCACAAAAACATTAGAGGCAAGTAAAACATGAATAGTAATGAAATAGAGGAAGCTATGTACGAAAAGGACTTGGGGGTAGTAGTGGATGGATCTCTTAAGCCAACTAGACAGTACGGATAAGCTATAAAAAAGGCAAATAGAATATAATGTTATATAGCCAAGTGTGAAAGAGAGAGAAAGGGTCAATGCTGTAAATCTCCCTCCCAACCAGAAAGGGCGCTGTGTAAGGGGGAAGGTATGCTGCCTCCTAGATGTGCCACCTTGATGGTAGGTGGAAACAGGAAGATAACCATATTAGGAGGGGCGCGTAGTTGCAAGTACTCAGGACGACTCCATTGCAGTCAGCTGCGGGGCAGCCCTCTATTGGAGAAACCATGGCAACGCGTTGATTGCAGGGAGGAGTTTTCTGGGTACAAAGGGGAAGCAGCTAAATCAGTACCTCCCCTTGCACTGAGAAAATAAGTGACTGGCTGGAGCTGATGCATGTTTGTTTTGTTACGTGTTTGTTTTGTGTTTTCGCAGAGGAGCAGGAGGACGGGAGGCTGTAGCCACGGAGCCAGCACTAACCCCAGAGCACACCCCTCATCGCACAGCACAACATGATTTCCATTACACGAGAGTAGATGTTAAAACTTCATGCTGATTTGAACTTGGCTCTCGCCAAGATAAGCACCAACTAAGACACAGTAAACTAATGTGATCCATAGGTGTCTCCATCCATTTGCGCTTCCTTCCATATGATGATGTAGATATCCTTCTGTCAGGTGTTGATGGCTGAAGTGTAATGCTGGCTCCAGGGATCAGCTTATTTTGCCTTCCTAGCGCATCAGCACACACAACGGCTGCAATGCTGCCTCCGGGGATCAACCACAGTGCGGTCTCCCCTGCGCATCAGCATGACAACCGTCTGGATTGAGCTAAGTAGGGTACATCTCTGGGGTCTTCAAGTGGGCACCTTCCATCCTCGGTGTTTCGTCGACTAGCCCACGACACCTCAAGAGGGCTCGACGGTGATTCTGGCGTCCCAGCATTACCCCCCTCCGTCCCCCACTCAACTTAGCCCAGCTTACTTACCTGTACATCAGCGTTTCTTTCTTTCTATTGTGCTTGACATCCCCAGCCAGAATCTTTCCTTCTCAACCACAGCCAGTTGCTGCTCCTCTCTGCTGGTTCAGATAAGTTCTTCACTGTGCAAAGCAACTCTTGGCAACTGAATCCGACGTCTCTGAGAAACCGGGTTGAAGAGTGTGCCACAAATCCTCGACAACCCACCTCCACTGGGTAAACCCGGACTCTCCATCCTCGCTGTTCCACTTCAGTGGCTAGTTGAGCATACTGCAGTTTCTTCCTCTCATACGCCTCATCTACAGCATCCTCCCATGGCACTGTTAACTATACCAGGTGAACAAGGCGTGCTGATCCAGACCACAAGACCACAAGATCTCACCAACATTTGCCAGCATTTTCCAGTCTCTAGCAGCTTCCAGTTGTCCTGGGCGAGGATTGGTTTTAACACCTTTTCTTGGTGGTCGCTCTCCTGGGCGGAGGAGTGTTATCTTTTGTGTGTAATGTTTTGATAGAACTGGTGGCAACTTATTGGTCATGTTACGCTTGTCTTCCAATGCTAAGTCCAAACATCGCAGCCCCTGGTCATGGCGCCAAGTAAACCGTCCTTGGCTAAGAGCCACCCTACATCCTGTCAAAATGTGCCTTAATGTTGCAGGTGATGAACACAAAGGACATGAGGGATCCTCTCCTACCCAGAGGTTTAGGTTCTGTGGTGATGGGAGAACATCATATGTTGACCTGATGAGGAAACTGATCCTGCTCTGTTCCATTGACCATAGGTCTTGCCAGCCAATCTTGCGTTGTTCCACACTGTCCCATCTCATCCATTCTCCCTGCTTGGCCTGGGAAATGGCTTTATACACCTCATCCTCTCCTCCTGCTTTTGCACCTCATTGACTACCATCTTCCTCCGATTAGCTGGGGCTGCCATAGTCCCACTCTACTGAGGCAGTGTGGAACTCCCAACCATTTCATGATGTATGAACTGATTAAGGCTTCCAGCTTCTCTACTGTTGTCAAAGAAACCTCATGCACAGTCAGTGGCCACAGCAACCTCGGCAGTAGACCAAACTGAAAGCACCAGGGTTTTAGTTTGCCTGGTAAAGCGCTGCTGTCTATGCTCTTCAACCCTTCCACTGCTTGTTGTCTAACTTCTCCAACACGACCTGTGTCCTTTAGATCCCCATCGTACCATCTCCCAAGACTCTTCACTGGCTTCTCAGACACTGTTGGTATTGCCTCACCGTTAATAAAGAACGTTTTATCTACTACTTTACCTTTAATTATAGAGATGCTCCTTGATTTAGTGGGCTTGAATTGCATTCGTGCCCATTCAATGTTATTGGTTAATTTGCCCAATAACCGATTAGTGCAGGCTACTGTTGTAGTCATGGTTGTCATGTCATCCATGTATGCTCGAATTGGTGGTAGTCGCATTCCAGAAGCCAAGCGCTCTCCTCCCACTACCCATTTTGATGCCCTAATGATTACTTCCATTGCCATGTTAAAAGCCAGTGGAGAAATGGTGCATCCTGCCATTATTCCAACTTCTAGGCATTGCCATGTAGTGCTGAATTCTGAAGTTAAAAAACTAAATTGCAAATCTCCAAAGTAGGCTTTCAGTAAATTAACACTGAAAAAATCAAATGCTGCCCAAAGAAGTTCATGTGGCACTGAACCATATGCATTAGCCAAATCCAGGAATGTCAAATGGAGCTCCTTCCTCTCCTTTTTAGCTGATTGAATTTGTTGCCAGATCACATTGATGTGTTCTAAGCATCCTGGGAAACCTGGAATGCCCGCTTTTTGTATTGAAGTGTCAATGAAGCAGTTCTTTAATAGGTAAGTTGACAATATCTGAGCAATAATGCTGAAGAAAATCTTGCCTTCTACATTTAATAGGGAAATAGGGTGAAACTGACTGATGCTTGTAGAATCTTTTTCTTTAGGTATAGACTCCACCTGCTCGGTGCCATGCTCTTGGTACAACCTGTTTTTCCCATGCCACTTTCATCAATTTCCACAGGATTCGTAGAACTCCTGAAGGACTCTTGTACACTCTGTACGGAACTCCATTAGGCCCTGGTGATGATGAAGTTCTTGCTTTTTTCACAGCTTGCTCTACTTCTTTCCACTTAGGTGCACAGTCCTCCATTTGGTATTCTGGTGGATTGATAGGTGGGATGTCTGAAGGAGAATTGACATAGGCTCCTGCCTTTTTGAATCTGTATGTGTTTCCTCCAAATATCTCTCCAGCTCAAACTTAGATGCTTTTAGTGTGCCATTCTTCTCACTGGTGAATAACTTCTTTACAAATTTGAATGGGTCTTTATAAAAGTTATTTCTCGCACACTCCTTCTTTTTGTAGCGTTTCCGTAGGCGCTCAGCTCTGCGCAATGTTGCAAGCTTATCTTTTATGACCCTTTGTAAAAGATTGAGTCCCTCCTTCTGACTTTGTTCTGGTCTTCTCCATTGCTTCCTCAGATGTCTCCTTTCTCTAACTAAGCGTTCAATCTCCTGCTGCCGTCTAGACTTTCCAGGAATAGTTTGTACTTTTTCCTTCCTTTTTTCAACTCCAAACCTCTCGCTTCCATATGCATAGATGATGTCCCCAAATTTATCCAGCTTCCTTTCAACTGTTCCACTTAACCTTTCCAATGCAAAGCAGAGATCTGTGTTTACTGTGTCCCATACAGTTTTCTCACAAGCTCTTGGCCATTTAACTCCAGGTTTGTGCCCGTCGAGGTTCTTTCCTCTCTTATGCTGGTTTGTCTGACCGGGTTCACAAGGATAATTAGGTTCATCACTAACTGTGTCCATGCAAGTCCTCCTCACGTCTATGACAGGGGTGCTGATATCCTGCGAACTGTGGTTTGCTTCCTGTCGCTGGATTTCATTCGACTGACTTGACTGACTTCTTAAGAAGTACTGATCAGTGCAAGGCCCTTGTCCCTTCTCCCTCAAGCATTTCATTCTCCCTTGATGAATCTTCAAACCCCTGACCGTTGTCGCCTTGCTCCAGCCGCAGACACAAACCTGGAGTTCCATGTCTTTGCTAACTGCAGATCTTGACCTAGTCTTTTGTGAAGTACTCTCCATACTCATATCCGTTTCCGTTCCTAAGTCGTTAACCGTGTTGTCCAACGTTGAGTCATCTTCCGCCCCCGCTCTCACAGACTCTAGGGGTACCACGATCCCCTTTGAGAAGAACACGTTTTCGTGCACGGAGGATTGTGGTTAAGGAGTGTCTTTTTGTTTATCAGTTTTGAACCTGGACCCTGTTTTGTTTTGCCCCGATACCATCGCTGGTAGCGGGGTGTATTATTTTCCAGTTTGGATTATTTTTGTGGCTATTTCTGTTTGTTGATTATTAAAGCATATGTTTTTGGGAGAATCTGTTTGGACATTATCAATCTTTTGCACCGCACCATTCATCCTGTCATACCAAGACAATTGAATTCAAATCTAGAGAAGTTATATTAAAATTATACAACGCACTGGTACGACCACACCTAGAATACTCTGTATAGTTCTGGTCCCCATATCATAAGAAAGACATTGAGACATTGGAGAGAGTATAGAGGAGAGCAACATGATTAATTCCAGGATTGAAGGGTATGAAGATAGACTGAAAGAGCTGAATCTGTATAGCCTAGAAAGAAGGAGAGCCAGTGGTGACTTAAAAGAGGTATTTAAAATTGTCTAGGAATTTAACAAAGTAACTGCTGAGAACTATTTCTCACAGGTCACAGAGAAGAGAACTAGGGGCCATGGGTGGAAAGAGCTTTTTCATGGAAAGGGTGGTGAGCCATTGGAACAGGCTGCCGGACAGAGTTGTTGAAGTAGAGACTATCGGATCCTTCAAGATTAGACTGGATGCTGTCATGAACAATACTGTATAGCCCTCTCTGTGACCATAATAACACCTTTAGCTAGCCGTCTGGAGGAAGGGTGGTCTGTTTAGCCACGGATTCCCAGAAGTTGTTTTCCTCTGCTGAGTCCTAACAGACCACGCTGGCATCAAAGCGAGAGAGCATAGGTGGGCTGAATGGCCTTTTCTCATTCTAGAATTTCTTATGTTCTTTTTGGGTTTTATTAATTGTATTTTTCGGTGCTTATTTTTAGCTATTTTCGGGTTTTATGTAAATCATTTTTTTCGGGGCTTTCGTTTTTTACATACCGTATGAAGTTAGTGTTTTCGGTTACTTTCTAAAATGCTTGAGGTTTTTTTGTGTCAAAATATGTATAGTAACTTGACAGTACTTGCACACTTACATTGTACCTTCTTTCCTTTGCTGTCTTCCACAACGAAATCCCAATCGTCACGGACACGTTCTTCTGGTGTTTTTGTGTGTAGGCTTTTTTGTACATTTCGCCACAATTCTGTTTTAAATCCTCTGTATCTAAACTGCAATACAGCTTTAAATCCCATTAACAAGCCTCCATCCTGATTGTAATCTTGTTTTAAATCTTGCAAGCGGAGTCTCCAATAAAAATGTAGGAATGTGCTGTCACTCAGTAGTTGGGGTGGGTTTAAAGTATTCAGAACTAATCAATGATAGATAGTCAGGAAGGCGGGACATTGCCCAGCAGCACTGGCAAATGTATTTATTAGTATTTTTGTAGTAGGTTTTATTTTTTTTTAATGTGAAAAAGGTAAAGTCAACGTGAATAGATTAACCATTTGCACAGTTTTTACAGTGTTTTCCGGTGTTTATTGGCTAGCCACCAATTTAATTTTTTTGTATCGGGGGTGTTTTATCAGGTTTTATCGGTTAAAACTGAAAATCAGAAGACTTCTACGTAGTTGTCAATCATGCTTCCCTTCCACTCCTTTAACAGTATCGGCACTCTTCTAATTAAAGGGTTTTTTTTTCTAAAGCCATGGACACTAGGCTCATGATGGGGGATATTTATGTAGACCCATCCAAAGCATTCACTGTGATTTATCACAAAGTTCTCCTTACGAAATTATTATCATTAGGAGTAACTGGAGAACTAAACTGGTTTAATTCCAATGTGATAGAACATAGAATGCATCTAGACTAGACTGTCAGACACTCCTTTTGCTGTTAGATAAAGGTGTCCCTTTCCATTCCACTCCTTTCAACTATCTTCATAAATTATCTATGTATCTGATTCCCACTCCAGAAATGTTGCCCATGTCATTTACCAGCTCCAAGTATGTCTGTAAAGCAAATAGAAATTGGGGGGAAAAAAAAAGTTTGATGTGAAATCCTTGGTATAAAAAAAACAATTGTATCTATACTGTATTTCACGAGGCCAAGGCTAGCCTAATGTAATGGTTTAATGTTTTAACCTACGCAGTGTCGCAGCAAACAGAAAGCTATGCCATAGTAACAACTTCAATTGTTCTATATATTTTTTATTTAAGAATTTTACAACCAAATAACATTCAAATACAGATGTAATTTTGAGGCTTCTGGAGTGTTTGTTTGTGTAACAGGCTTTATTGTGTGATGAACTACCAATACAGATTCTGACCCGTCAATGAGATAATATTAAAAGCTCTATAACCACACATGCAGATGAGCTATCGCGTTGCATGTACAGAAACAACACTTTTAAATTCTGATAAATTATAAAACAGTATACAAATAATTTTAGTGTGATGAAGATCATTTTTAAATTGGGCTTGATACTGACTGTTTTCTGAAGCAGAATGAGTTTGATAAACACAAGGAAACTGACACCGTTTGTGTTACCTATGTATTTAGTGAAACATGTGTGTCTGTGTTAATTTGAACATATGTACTGTCTAACTATATTGCATCTGACATCTCACAAGACAGCAATTACTAACCAGATCAAAGCTGGAACAGAAAAAGACAGCATTTTTACAATGTGCTTCAGACCTTATTTTTGTTGATTAGACACTGCTACAGACTTTATTAGCACTAGAATGCAAGGCATGTCAAGGTCTGTCCTAATTGGTATATTAGAACATAAGATTACAAAGGTTACAAACGAGAGGAGACCATTCGGTCCATCTTGCTCGTTTGGTTGTTAGTAACTTTTTGAACCCAGATTCTCATCAGGCAGCTTCTTGAAGGATCCCAGGGTGTCAGCTTTTACAACATTACTTGGGAGTTGGTTCCAGACTCCAACAATTCTCTGTGTAAGAAAGTGTCTCCTATTTTCTGTTCTAAATGCCCCTTTATCTAATCTCCATTTGTGACCCCTGGTCCTTGTTTCTTTTTTCAGGCTGAAAAAGTCCCTTGGGTCGACATTGTCAATACCTTTTAGAATTTTGAATGCTTGAATCAGATCGCCACATAGTCTTCTTTGTTCAAGACTGAATAGATTCAGTTATTTTAGCCTGTCTGTATATGACATGCCTTTTAAACCAGGGATAATTCTGGTCACTCTTCTTTGCACTCTTTCTAAAGCAACAACATTCTTTTTGTAGCGAGGTGACCAGAACTGAACCCAATATTCTAGATGAGATCTTACTAATGCATTGTAAAGTTTTAACATTACTTCCCTTGATTTAAATTCAACAGTATTCACTATATAGCCGAGCATTTTGTTGGTCTTTATTATAGCTTCCCCACATTGTCTAGATGAAGACATTTCTGAGTCAACATAAACTCCTAGATCTTTTTCACAGATTCCTTCTTCAATTTCATTGTCTCCCATATGGTATTTATAATGGACATTTTTATTGACTGCGTGCAGTACCTTACACTTTTCTCTATTAAATGTCATTTGCCATGTGTCTGCCCAGTTTTGAATGCTGTCTAGATCATTTTGAATGACCTTTGCTGCTGCAACGGTGTTTGCCACTCTCATATTTTTGTGTTGTCTGCAAATTTAACAAGTTTGCTTACTATACCAGAATCTATGTCATTAATGTTGGAAGACACTAGAACACGACAAGAGCATTGGAGACTAAAACATTTAGCTTTACTTCACATATCGAACATCGAACAAAAGAAAAATTAATAATAAGATGGGCGTTCTGTTTAAAAAGAATATTCTGAGCCAAATTATTGGTTGGTCGCTGTTACACCTTGTCTTTGGAGACGTAGTGTAATATATCTTATAGAAATATTCATAAACTAGATTGATATTGTGTAGCAGAATTTTGGATCTCCTTGAGTAACAAACAGTGTCTCTAGTCAACAATTGCGAATATGGTCAATCCTATTTTTAATGTATTGTTTAAGTAAAACAAGAAGTAGATTTAGGTTTGGATCCTATGCACTTTCATTATCCCCAGCAGGTACTGAATCTGACAAGGTAGGCTTCATCTATCGTGGGGCCCAGTAATTTGAACCTATTACTCAAAGAAAATCATGGGAAAATCACCAGCATGTATTGCTGTCAGGACACACTCAACAAGTGGTTTTATATTGCATTTAAATATATATTTTTAAATCATATTCTCATTGTAATATAAAGATCTGTCTTTCTTTCCATGCACTTAAACAGTATACAGCAATGGCCAAAAGTTTTGCATCTCCTTAGATTGATCTAATTTTGCTTCATACAGTCGAATGAAACCTGCTGAATAATGTTACGTTAACATGTTAAATTACATACGGCTTTGTAGTTTTCTATATACTTAATGAAAAAATTACAACAATTGAAAAATGTGACATTTCAAAATCTAACATGAAAACACACGATTTCTAAAAAGATGTCACAAATCTTGACACGTGTTACTCAATTAGAAGTAATCAAAAAGTGATAGCTAGAAGTGGTAATGAGTATATATAAGCTGTATAAGCATGATTTTTACATAGATTTTGTAACTTCATAGCAAGCCATGGGGAAGAACCTTACCTCCTCAGAAAGCCACAGCCATCATAGCACTTCATAACGAAAGTTTTAGCAGTCCAGATAGCCAATAAAGGTAATGCCAGCCAAAGCACAGTATCTAGGATCATCCAGAAATATGATGCTTAAAGCTGCCACCAGGTCTGGATGCCCAAAAAGCATCGAAGATGCAAAGGAGAAAGATACAAGCCAGAATGTACCGTCCCAATGATGAAGCATCCAGAAAACTGTCCATATCAGGGGATGCTTTTCTGTTCCCTACGCGTTTTATCCAAGGGGACAGCTATGAACAAGGACTGGTACCTGAAAACACTCCAAGACCACCTCCTCCCTATGACTCACAAACATTTTCCCAATGGTGATTTCTACTTCCATAATGACGGAGCCTCTGCCATTGGGTCAAACAAATGAAGAAATGGTTAGAAGACAACCGTATCACACCGCTTCCATTTTGGCCTGGAAATTCACTGGATCTCAATCCTATTGTGAATGTTTGGGGTCTGATAGGACAGTAAATCAGGAAAAGTCAATCATGCAACCAGAATTAACTGGGATCCAGTGTAAAGGCTGCATGGAGGAATCTAAAGGATAACTTCAGCGCCTCATGCCTGAGGATTAAGGAAGTCTTAAAACACAATGGAATGCACTGCAAATACTAAGTACTACTGTTATGGTTTCCGGTAGACTTTTGCAATATCATTTTGTAGTTTATTTGATTATATGATGTTAAATAAAATATCTAAATTAGGCTGATATAATGTTTTAACGATGTCTCAATCCTAAAATTCTAGGGTGATACAAAACTTTTGGCCATAGCTAAAGGAGGTGTGTCTGTTTTTCTGAGTTCGCTTTGTATTACAGTCCAATGTCTATGAGGCTTTCCAGGTGCAACATTTTAATTAATAAATAATTAAAAGCTGTCATAGGTTGAAAAAACAAACTCCGATATCAACTCTCATGGCTGGTTTACAGACTGATTAGCACTGACCTTGGACTACCTTACCTCGAGCAACATTAAGCAGTCCAAAGATTAGCGCTAATCAAGGTTTGTGAAACCAGCCGTGAGAGTTGCTATTTGAATTTCTGTTATCCACAGCTTTGCAATTGGAGACTCTTGTAAAAACATATTGTAGGAGGTATATCTGATAAACTGATTAATTATGGGCAACCAGGTTCATTAATGAAACAATTGTGCAAGTGTTACACCATTTAGGAGTTTGTTTGCTGGAGGCAAGAGGCCACATAAAGGACAGCAACAGTCAGGAAACCTCTGGAAGAAGTGACGGGAAAGTTGCAAACCACAAAAATTATTATGAAACAGGACTTCTTTCTGAAAATCAGTTATGGAACCAAACTATATTTAGAAAAGGCTGTTATAATTACAAAAGCTAATACACTTCAAATTATTACCTGTAACAGGGGAGATCTGTACTGACTGTCTGGCGTATGTCTGGTGCTGCAGGAAGAGGGCAGCAGCCTCGTAAGATCCGCCTGTCAGTCGTGTGTTGGATTTCCCTCTCTGAGTGGCTGAGAGACGGGCCTTGGGGGTTTGCTGAACCTTTAAATAATGCTCTGTTGTTCCCTCAGATCAGCCCCTCTAAGACGTGAAACGAGCCAGCGGAAGCGCTGTTGCTGGACCAAGCACAGTCGGATAGGACCAAAATAAAAAGAAAGAAAAAAATATTATTATATAGTATATTATATTATAGTATATTATAGTAGCAGGGAAAAGACTTGGGCAGAACCCCGGAGAGTATCTGCCTAGTTACTGTGGGAACAAGTGAGCGTAGGATGGAGACCCGGGCCATGCAGGTAGCGACGGTCGGGGTGAAGCTGCAGAGTGCAGCACCTTTATTTTGTAGTTTTATTACTGTGTTTTATTTTCCCTTTTTCATTCACCATTTGTCATTCATTATTATTATTTTCAGAGCACCTGTGAGTGCAACAGCATTGTGAACTGTTTACCTGTGTTGGTATTCCCGTGGACCTGATTAACGTTGCCGGTATTCAGGCCACGGACAACAGCGCCCTCTGCGGGCTAAAATAAAACAGTGTGCGCCTGAGAGGCATTACAAATAAACTTCTGTCTCCTGTGTGTCACTGAATTGTCCACCACCCTTCCACATTACCTTATATAGAAAGTGCACCACAGACCCCCTACTCGTAAAAGACTATTGTCTACTCGTTACAAAAAGGATATTGCTGCTCTAGAAAGAGTGCAAAGAAGAGCAACCAGAATTATCCCGGGTTTAAAAGGCATGTCGTATGCAGATAGGCTAAAAGAATTGAATCTATTCAGTCTTGAACAAAGAAGACTACGCAGCGATCTGATTCAAACATTCAAAATCCTAAAAGGTATAGACAATGTCAACCCAGGGGACTTCTTTGACCTGAAAAAAGAAACAAGGACCAGGGGTCACAAATGGAGATTAGATAAAGGGGCATTCAGAACAGAAAATAGGAGGCACTTTTTACACAAAGAATTGTGAGGGTCTGGAACCAACTCCCCAGTAATGTTGTTGAAGCTGACACCCTGGGATCCTTCAAGAAGCTGCTTGATGAGATTCTGGGATCAATAAGCTACTAACAACCAAACGAGCAAGATGGGCCGAATGGCCTCCTCTCGTTTGTAAACTTTCTTATGTTCTTATGTTCTTAAACCCAAAAAGGAGCACAATGCCCCTAAACTCTGAAAACCCAAAGGTGCAGCTCCTTGACTGAAGAAAATCACAAAGCAAACCTCAGCTGCAAATGCTATATGGGAGTGTGGCAAAGTAGTTAACTGTGTGCAGGTGAAGGAAATGCAGCAGTGATCAAGAAACAGACAGACAACGATATCCAGGTGCAATGATGATTTATTTTTACAATCCAAATGCCTGATGGCGAACAACAGTAAACAATAACAATTTTAATGAGAAGCAATACAGCGCCGTGTATTGCTTATTTGTAATCCGTGGGTTAGCCCCGAAATAATAACAGTCCCATTTCAATTCACCCACACGTAACACATACAAAAACACAAACACCAGTCCACAGTGCGTGCGCTAGTGCTCGTGGTGAAAATACAGTTCTTTAGTGCAAACAAAGTAAAGCGTTGTCCAGGTTCATGCTGGCCTTAAGCGACAGCTCCTGGATCGTGTTTCAGCAATCTAAATAATAACAAACAGTATTTTTAGACACGACAATAAACAAACAAAAACTCACAGTTTTACAGCACAGGTTCTTCTTTTGGTTACGTAATTTAACCATTCACAAAGAAACAGATCACATCACTACGTCTTCCAAAATACCGTCAACCACAACCCCTTGGTTAACAAGTGCAACCGCTCCTCCAATCCGCGGATACCACATCGTTTCTCTTCCGGGTCGATGATTTAGTGTACCGTAGCTCCGCCCCCTTTCTAGATGGCCAAGTTCTGCCTAAACCTGGGAATGAACTGTCGGGCCATCCAGTCCAGGGTACTCAGGGTACACAACGCCCTTGCAAGTCGGGAGGAAGATCTAACACCAAGAGTCATTCGATCTTTGTCACATGGAGAAATGTGGTGAGCCTAAGAGATTGAGGACCGTGGGGAGAAACCACAACAGAGTGAGGCATCTCCCTGCCATGTATTAAAAAGGACTGTTTGGACGATCACGTCTAAGTCTACTAGACTATAAAGGATCCAAAATCCTGTGTTGGGCCATATTCATGGCTGAAGAATTAAAGAAGAGGACAACGCATAAAGCCTGAGTTGATCCTGTTGGGGATTGAAGAATCATTGCAGAGAAGGATTTCATAGTACAATTCAATGACTCAAGTTCCACAACGAGACGGTGAATGAGTCAGTGTTGTCTGGGACTGTTTAGTGTAATCTGTGTAACATTCTCCACATGAAACTTAATTAACTAGAGGTACATAGCTTGTGAAAAGTTACTTTTAATGCACAGATAACTAACTAAAAGTTAGATTACCTTTTGTTATTTACATAAAAAGCTGTTAAGTAAACTTGCTATTTGTAGACTAGTATATCTAGACAAGTTAGATTGAAGGTCTGATACTATTGATTATCTTTGATGCATGGTACATGTTTAAGATTTATTTATGACTTGCTGTTCATTCCTATTTCTGTATTCAATGAACTGCTGCTATTGAACATTCTTTGTGTCTAGTGTGGGTGGTAATAGTTCTCAATCTCTTTGAACTTAAACAATATTTCAGATGGGAAACTACTCAATTGTTCCTACAACATTAAGCAGCAGATGAGGAGATTGGGTTTACATGGTGGAAGGATTTAATGAACACTGCATCTGCAGAGTGCTTAGCCAAGTAAAAAGATTAGTGCAATACAATTTTATTGTCCATGCCAAATTGGCTAAAAGTCAAATCTGGAGCTGTTTTCTCAATTATTTATATGAATATATTTATACAACAGCATGGGCAATGAGTACACATTTGCTTTCTTGTCTTAAAGACTGTAACAAAATTTAAATTATTCCTCAGACTGTTTTTATACTGTACTTGCTGTACTGTTAGAGATGGACACACCTTGCATATCAGCTAAAGCTCATAATAGAAGAAGTCACTTCTCCTTGAAACCAAATCCAAATGTGTTCTGTTTGGAAGATTTTAATCCTGGTATCCTTAATCAGCAACCCCCATTGCCAGGCTTTCTTAGAAACAAGATGTTGCACCTCGTTGGATCTACACTGCGGAAGTCTAGACTCTAGATAGATGACTGCTAAATAAGCTGTAACAACTAGACTGAGGTTCTTACAGTTTATTATCTTCTGTAACCCTGGGCTTTAGTTTTCTCTTCATAGTTAATAACAATCACCTGATATATTAACATGTCATGTGCAAGGTGGATTATAAAACATGCCATCTCGTGCAGATTAGGTTAGAGGATTGTGAACCAAAGCTGTGCAAAATTGTAAGGACAGTTGCATAAATAATGATGTATAAGGACAGACCTTCATAGAATGTTCAGTGGTCATCTTGTTTACCGTTACAGTTACAGTAATTATAAAATCGAGTGACCAACTACAGTACCTGCAAATATGAATGTCTTTCAATCTGAATATGCTAAACCACCAAAAAAAATCCCCAAAATTGTAAACAGACATACCGATTTGGGAGAACAGTCAAATTAATTGGAAGATAGCAAAAAACAAACAAACAAATGACAAAGTGGGCAATTACCATCTTTCAAGACGGGCTAAAACATAAACTAATTGAAATAGATTTATCAACGATAGAAAATATACACTTAAACAAAATACTAACAGATTTCTATAGAAATGTAAGAAATGCCAAGGGGGACGAATATAACATTTCAAGGTACATTAGCCACTGAGCTGGAATAAACTGCAATCTAAATGAAAACAGAACTGGGAAATCAATTATAATGGTCCTTTTTCAGGATTTGTATGCCTAAAGTGCGTCATTAGCTCCGATACTATGTGGTGATGTCATTTACTAATACACATTTGCACAACTAGGGAGTGAGAGCATGGGAGAAACACAGAGAGCTTAGAGTAATGTGGATGTACCATGGGGATAATCCAGAATAACGTGGGTTTATTGGTAAAGCACCGGCCCTCAATACGCATGTTCTTGAACCTTTGGACAGTACTTTTCCAGCTAAAAGTTTGAAAACAAAACAAACAAAAAAAATCCTCTGAGGTGTCATCTCGTTTGGAACGTCTTCCTTCTCTCGAACAGTTAAGTACTCCGAGAAAATATATATATATATATATATATATATATATATATATATATATATATATATATATATTATTATTATTATTATTTATTATTTGTTTATTTTAGCAGACGCCTTTATCCAAGGCGACTTACAGAGACTAGGGTGTGTGAACTATGCATCAGCTGCAGAGTCACTTACAATTACGTCTCACCCGAAAGACGGAGCACAAGGAGGTGAAGTGACTTGCTCAGGGGCACACAATGAGTCAGTGGCTGAGGTGGGATTTGAACCGGGGACCTCCTGGTTACAAGCCCTTTTCTTTAACCATTGGACCACACAGCCTCCTATTTAGCTCAAAGAGCCAGCTGCCCAACGTTTCAATATGTTGTACATCTCTTTCTCAAGGGAGCCAGTTTGAATCAAGACATTGGAGGTATTTATAGGTTTTTGATGGCATGACAACTACTTGTTATTGTTTATATTCAAATCCATGACTTATGTTGTTCTGTATATTGTGACATCATTTTTACTTCTATCTTTAAATCTGTATCAATTATAATTAACATTACTTTATATCAACCTATATTTATATTATCATGCAATGCTGGCTCTGAGGATTAGTCTTGATTTGGCCTCCCCAGCGCATCAGCATGCACAACTTTTGAATGAATTTTGTTAATTTATTTAAATGTTATATATTTATTGTTAATTAGTTCATTCTTCTCTCTTGAGTCCCGCTGGCATAATCGTGTTCAGTCTATTTATCCATTTACTTTCTTTTATTCTTCTATATGTCGCATTGTCTAATTTTAGCTGTTCTAAGACTACAAACTTTACATCATTTATGTCATGTCCTTGACTGGTGAAGTGTTGTACTATTGGTTCATTCATTTTTTTATTTCTAATTAATGAAAGGTGGTTCTGAATTATTTTATATAAAGTTGTTCCAGTCTCTCCAACATATTTTATTTCATCACATTTTTCACAGACTATTCCAAAAACAACATTGCTATTTTTACAGTATGTATTAGTTGTTAGTAGAGCTGTAAGGGTTTACGTAAACGTGGATTAAAAATATTTTCGTTTAAAATTTGAATTATACGTTTAAACGCAACTTAACAGTAAAATATGTTATCAAATTATTTTTGCATATTTTCCGCAAAGATAGGTTTCCCTTTCTATGGTTTTCCCCTTTAAGGAAACCTGACTTGTTCTTCCACGTGATCACTCTAAATATGTCTTGCAAAAATTAAGGACAGACCAGCTTCCTGTGTTGTTGTGTATCTCCATCGCATTGCCTTTTTTCAGGTCTTATAGGTAGGGGTCTACTTAAATCGCGGTAAATTTACGTATTTTTCACGGGTATGTTGCGGAATAAAATTAGGATTTCGCGGACATTTCGTGGACCTGTTTAAACATTAAATAAACCTAAGTAGAGAGTATTTCAGAACACTATAAAACCTAAAAATAGTGGTACTTGCTTCCTTACTAAAACAGAGTGCTGTCATTTGTTAAAGGCAAGTATGCAGCATCCCCCTGCAGTTGACTTGCCCATACATTGAGACTGCACGTTCTGCATCCACTGAATTGGTTGGAAGTTAAGGCAAAGCTTTGCCAAGTTATACAGATGTGGAAATCGATTAGAAACAGCCCAAAAACTTGGTTACACAAGGACATCTGGCATACTTTAATAAAGGCAATGTATGCAGCACATTCATTGTCATATTTGTCCCATCTAATAATTTATTTTATTTGTCCCGAGTCAAAACATAGAGAACGTGGCTATTCGGGTCTAAAATTCCAACTGCGAAAAAGTAAGCAGCAGGTTGAAGCGAGGTGGCTGTGCTGGATTGTGTTATTGGAGGGATGCTGGGAACCACTAGTATTGTATCAGACAACAGCTTTGATTTTTAATGAAAAAAAAATAAAGGTTTTGGTTCTGGACATGTTTTGTTTCCTGCCAACAATATACAAGTGAATGAAACTAAAAATGTAGTCTTGTCACTGTGTTTTAAGTTTAATTTAAATAGAGTTGTTTTTTAATGTTTTTTCGATGTTGGATACACACACTTTTATGGGGCCTCTGGAGAAATGGTACGTTGTAAAATCAACAATGAATGTTTTTTTTTATGCTATTAAAATAGATTACATTTTAGTGCTAACTTACAGTCCTCCTTTATGCTTTTATGTTTACCATGGTTTGTCTTTAAGTGGATCTATATGGTACGCGCTTTGAATAAAAAACCAAGGTTAAAATATGACTTAAAATATTGGAAGTAAAATATAAAAATATGAAATGAGTGAAACATTACATTTATGGCCGTTTAAATGGTTAAACGACCGGATTAACAATGGGTTTAAATGTGTAGTCAATTAAATGTAGATTTACAGCCCTAGTTTTTAGTGGATATGTGGTGATCTTATGTTTAATTATATTTTACTGTTGTCCATGTATTTACACACTTTACATGTACTAGTGCAAGTATGCGTAGAAACTATTTTGTCAATTATTCTTTTATGTTTACTGTGAACTAAAATATCACCTAAATTTGCTTCTCTTTTGAATGCTATAACTGGGGCCTTAAGAAATACTTTTTTCAATTTTTCGGAATTATGTAGAATCCGCAAGTGTTTCCAAACTAACTATTGGGCAAAAGTTATTACTAATGGGATTCTTTTGACCTCTATTTTTATAATCTAGTAGATCATCTCTTTTTAGTTGATCCACTTTTCTTAACTCCGTCTCTATAATTCTTTCTTTGCATCCTCTTTTTTAAAGATTTGTTTTAATACATTTCTCTGCCTGGTTGTGCATTGTTGTCATTGAAATGCAGGAATCTTTTGATGGCTTCCCATCTTGTCAGAGGCAATGTGTCTGCTGCTTGAGCAACTCTGCTGGATGAGCACCAAAACATGAGCGTTGCTGGCAGTCCAAACAAGGACATGTACAGGACAATACCCAAGAACTGCTCTAGTTCTTTGGCTGTGAGGTTAAGTGGCTTATTGGCATCACACTGTGTAGCATATAGCGTATTTCACTGCCTCTCATACTTGATTCTGGGATCCATTCTTCCTCGCTGTCACTGCCCTCAAGCTCACTGTCCTCACTATCAGAAGGTATGACCCTAACTGCCTTATAAGGCTCTTTTCACCCAAAAAATGTCCCTGTGTCCATTGCCTGTGAATATCAGTGGGTATGTTGGCAAAAACATTGACTAAGTCCACCATTGTACACCAAATCACATGTCCTCCATTGAGCATGATATTGCCCTGAAAAGGAGCCTAACTGCACAACCCTGAGGCAACAAGAAGAAAACTACATTTTTAGAATATATAAAAAGACAAATATGCTTCTTTAGAGGTTCATACACATGTACATATGTTTTTATTGTCAAGTTATCTCTATATAAATATGCTAAAAAATGCACACCATGCGCTCACGTGGCTCTGCATCATACCCACTTCTGCACCTCATTGGATTGTTCACAGACATGGATGAAAAAATATATATATGGGGGGTCTGAGGGTCAAAAAGGTTTTCTGTTGCCTCTCTATAATTCTTTCTTTGTATCCTCTTTTTTTAAGATTTGTTTTTAATACATTTCTTTGTTTTACATAGTCACTTTCTTTTGAGCATATTCTTCGTATTCTTATTCCTAGACCCTTTGGGATTGCCCTTTTAGTGTGTATCGGATGTGCAGAGGACATGTGTAAATACTGGTGCATGTCAGTAGGTTTACAGAAGAGGTCAGTCTCAATTGAACCTTCTTCATGTTTTACTATGGTATCTAAAAATTATATTTCTTTTCTTGTCCATTGAAGGTTCACCTTAATATTGCTGTGTATTTTATTTGCCATTTTATAAAACTGGAAAAGAGATTCTTCTCCATGTGTCCAACCCCCAAAAATATCATCTACAAACCGAATGTATTCTAAAGGTTCTCTTTCCAATTTTCTAAGTAATTGTTCTTCCCATTTCCCCATGTACAGTGCCTATAGAAAGTCTACACCCCCTTGAACTTTTTTCACATTTTGTTGTGTCAGTGTCTCAGAGTTTCATGCATTTAAATTTTTCCACTTATCTACACACCATACTCCACACTGTTAAGGGGAAAAAAGTTTTATTGAGAAAAAAATTATATACTAAAAATACAAAACTGAAAGATCATAATTGGATAAGTCTCCACCCCCCGGAGTTAATAGTTGGTGGAAGCACCTTTGGCAGCAATTACAGCTGTGAGTCTGTTGGGATAGGTCTCTACCAACTCTGCACACCTAGATTTTGCAATATTTGACCATTGTTCGCTGCCAAGTTCCTTGGGGAGCGTTGATGGACAGCAATCTTCAAGTCATGCGACAAATTTTCGATTGGATTTAGGTCGGGGCTCTGACTGGGCCACTCAAGGACATTTACCTTTTTGTTCCTTAGCCACTCCAGTGTAGCTTTGGCTGTGTGCTTTGGGTCGTTGTCATGCTGAAAGGTGAACTTCCGATCCAGTTTCATCTTTCTTGCAGAGGGCAGCAGGTTTTCCTCAAGGACTTCTCTGTACTTTGCTCCATTCATTTTCCCTTCTATTCTGACAAGTGCCCCAGTCCCTGCCGATGAGAAACATCCCCATAACATGATGCTGCCACCACCATGCTTCACAGTAGGGATGGTGTTCTTTGGGTGATGCACTGTGTTGGGTTTGCACCAAACATAACGCTTTGCATTTAGGCCAAAAAGTTCCATTTTAGTTTTGTCAGACCACAAAACTTTTTGCCACATGCCTACAGAGTCTCCTGAGTGTTTTTGTGCATACTTCAAACGGGATTCAAGGTAGGATTTCTTGAGTAATGGCTTCCTTCTTGCCACCCTACCATACAGGCCAGATTTGTGGAGTGCTTGGGATATTGTTGTCACATGCACACTTTGACCAGTCTTAGCCATAAAAGCCTGTAGCTCTTGCAAAGTTGCCATTGGCCTCTTGGTAGCCTCTCTGATCAGTCTTGCTCGGTCATCCAGTTTGGAGGGACGGCTGATCTAGGCAGGGTCTTGGTGGTGCCATACACCTTCCACTTCTTAATAATCGTCTTGACCGTGATCGAAGGGATATTCAAGGCCTTTGATATTTTTTTATACCCATCCCCTGATCTGTGCCTTTCAACAACTTTGTCTCAGAGTTCTTTTGAAAGCGCCTTGGTTGAGTGGTTGCTTTGAAATGCACTACCCAGCAGAGAGAACCTACATGAACTGCTGAATTTATCCTGAAATCATGTGAATCACTACAATTTAACACAGGTGGAGGCCAATTAACTGATTTTGAAGGCGATTGGTTACACCTGAGCTAATTTAGGATTGCTATTACAAGGGTGGTGGACACTTATCCAACCAAGCTATTTGAGTTTTTATTTTGTAGAATGCTTTAATATTCTACAAATTTCTAGAATATTTTTTTCACTTGGAAGTTGTGGGATAGGATGTGTAGATAAATGAAAAAAAAAAAACTATTTTAATGCATTTTAATTCCAGGCTATAAGGCAACAAAAGGTGAAAATTTTGAAAGGGGGTGTTGACTCTCTATAGGCACTGTATGTGTATATATATATATCGGACCAATTAATCAACTAAAAAGTTGATCGCAGATAAAACATTTTTACAATTTACAACTAAATTTAAAAAAAGCTCTGCAAATGTCTGTGATATTCTTTGAGCTCTGGATGCAGAAGCAGCTATCTTGTTTGTTTATGTCTGTGTTATCTATGTGGTGTCAGGGCTATCTGCATTCATGAGATTCGTCCCTTTTTTCGGCTTCTCTCGGCTCCTATCGGTCTCACTCAGCCACTGAATGGTTTTCTCGGCTTTTTCCAGAGAAAAAACGACTAGAGACCTGTTTTTTACGTCTTTTTGATGATGTCGGATAGGGTCCGACATTGGACCGGAAAGGGAAAATTGCAATGTAGGACCAGGTCTGACATAGGACCGCAAATGGTTAACCAATAGGAGAGCCAAAAATCTGCCCCTTGTTATGAGCAGAGGCGGGGCTTAAATATGCAAGGGTAAGCGGTTTAAGAATAGCTATTGCTTATTATAGACCATTATTGAGAATTATATTGAGAACTTCGAAGCAATATTTCAAATTACTTTTTACAATTAAAATATACAGTATATATATATATATATATATATATATATATATATATATATATATATCCTCAGACAACAGACATTGTAGTCAATTTGGTTACAAATCAGTTTTCAAGAACTTTCTCAGAAAAAATTGGAGCTTGTTAAGGGAGGTACACACCACAAATACCCAAACTGACACAGGAAGGGAAGGGATATACTTGCCACTTCCAGAATTCTAATTAGTAAAGGTATCGGTGGCTTACTGGTAGCTGTCAATTAAAAAAAAAAATACTGCTGGAACTGTCTGTATATACTGTGTTTAATTATGCGTGCTGAATTCCGCTCGTTGTAACAACTTGCAAATTAATCATTTAGCTTGCTTTATTTGTGCATGTAATAAACTAAAATAAAAAAATAAAAAAACATTTTTTGCACGCGGTGTGGCTTCCCCCTGCCATGCAGTAATTCTGGTCATTTACTGCCATTTAGTGAATGAGGCCCTAAATATCTAGGTATCCCTTGATAGGTTTTAATCCCCTCTTTGCACAAGGAGAACCCCAAAATAGAACCAATTCTAACCAATACACAACGCATACAGTCTTTTGATGCCCCATTTACCCCGACTTAGACGCCTTGCTTACTAAATATCTTGGTGTCTTGTGTAGGTTATTGTCTCCACTTTGCAAAAACACTAAAGATTTTAATGAGCAAGATGTACCCCACGAGGAGCAGCACACCAAAATCTAACCAATTCTAAAATAAAATAAAAAAATATATATTTAAAAAAAAAAATGTTTTTACTGTTTTAAGTAGGTGTTTAGTTAAATGGTGTTCTTACTGGCAAAACATGTTTTATAAATGCTTGACAGCAGTTGACCAATTTAATTATTTTAATTTATTTAATGTATTTAATTTATTATTTTAATTTATTATTTATTTATTTTGGTGATTTGGTTGTGCTTTTATATTTTTTATATTTTCTGATTTAGGAAATCAAAAATATGGGAGATAGGAGGTCAAAGGTTCGTTACTGATACACTAGAGGTGTAGTAGTTGACACAGTGTATGGCATTGCATATTTGCTTGCCGCATTGCCTCTGGTGTGAATGATCCTTTAGATAAATACATTTTTCAAACATAATTGATGTACAAGAGTTTGTTTCAAACCAGCTGAAAGTTTGTAAAAATGTTTCTAATCCTTTTTGAAAATGGGTACTTTAGAAATGATTCAACACTTGGTTTGCTTGTAAAATCATTAAAGCTAAAAAAATCATTAGTTAAATCGCAGAAACATGTATTATTTTTGGAAAAGGAATTGTAATTTTGTTCAAGACGCTTGAAAAAAGCTAATTGAAAATACAATTACCAGCGATGACAATTTACCGGACACTGAAGTCAATGATCTGAGGGAGGTATCACCTTGTCAGGATGTGAGTGGTGTGGAAGTGAGGGAATGTCCAAACAAACAGGTAGGTTGCCAAAATGTCAGTTTTTAATAAAAAAATGTACCCCCTTATCAACAATGGTATGAGGGTTGACATGGCGGGTTACAGTCCCCAAACAAAAAGACATTTAGAAATAATAAAACCAGTAATCCAGGTGCATGGAAAGGTGCTCCAGTGGTGATGTGCAAGTGGCTTGTAGTGTGGCAGTGCAGGTGCTCCGGGTACTCGGTTTCAGCTCCCGTCCAAGTCACCGTCTGCCAAACAAAACAACAAATACTAAACAACTCTGGCTTGTTAGATTTCAGCACAAGGGGCCGTACTCATGTAGCTGCATCCACTTTGTACTGCCAAACTCATCCTTCTGATCAGCACGGCACCACGCTCTGTCCAATCGGCATGCACCACACAGCTAATCAAAATAGAGTTGTTTAGCAGTCCTACAGCTATGCCCTTTCACCAAGATGGCCGACTTCCGGTTCCTTCCTAACACCGAGTTGACCCATCCCTGTGAAAGCGTACCACCAACATTACTTAGCGCCCTTCCTGGTTGGGAGGTAGATTTGCAGCTCAGATTCCTTCTCTCCCATTCACACACCTAAGCAAAAAAAAATTGAATATGTATATGACAGCAATGGCCTGTGTGGTGCTAGTGATAAAAGTCGCCATGTCATTCACACCTCGAGTGATACAACAGCTGCAACAAGTGAAGAGGAAGATTTAAAATATGTCAATGCAAAAGAATGGGGTGTAATCAAACCCAATTCAAACTGATGGTTCAAGGGCAAATGGACCGATATTTTCTCAGCCAAGTTTAAAATTATCAACCCCTACTGTGTCCTGGCATTTAAATATAACAGGATTAAGAAGAGCAAATCAAAAAAGACTAGTCAGTTATTTTTATTATTATTATTTGTTTATTTAGCAGACACTTTTATCCAAGGTGACTTACAGAGACTAGGGTGTGTGAACTATACACCAGCTGCAGAGTCACTTACAACTAGGTCTCACCCGAAAGACAGAGCACAAGGAGGTTAAGTGACTTGCTCAGGGTCACACAATGAATCAGTGGCTGAGGTGGGATTTGAACCAGGAACCTCCGGGTTACAAGCCCTTTTCTTTAACCACTGCCTCCTATATTGTAGAGGTAAATGGAATGCAAATTTGATGGATGCTGCATTTATGATTTTACCATTTGTGAGGAACCAAAGTTGGGAAACAATGTTTTTGAAGTGGCCGTATCAGGACAGACATGACATGAACAAATTGAGATTCACAGCCGATCCTTGCAAGGCAGCTGAAAAAGTTGCTGAAGATGGGCCAGCAAAATACTATTATAAAAAGATGGAAACTGCAGATGAAAAAGTACTTCTAAGTGGAAATTTGTCAGATGTAAAAAATGTGCTTGTTTGGCAAGAAATATAGTCAGAATTTCATGAACAAAATAATTTCTCAAAGGATAATATAGTTGACATAATTGCAACCATGGACAGTTTGAGCCATAGACATTAACTCTCAAGTCTTGCCAGACTATGTTCAATACTTTTAAATTTTTCTGTTTGCAGTTCACCTGTATACTGAAGAGTACCTAAAGCTAATGAATGCAGTCTCAAAGATACAGAAAATGAACATATACATTGATGCAAATGGATCACTGGTTAAGCCAAAGAACAAAGGGAGAAATGTGTATTATTATGCTGCAGTTGACAAGAACCCAAAACCAAACTACAGCTATCCCAGTAGCTGAGCTTCTGTCAGATGACCATTCTGTTCCAGCTATCAGCAATTTTATTATGAATATCCGAAGATCATTCTACATAGTAAAGGAGAAAACAGTGGATACCAGAAAGGACAGTAATCGATGACAGTTGGGCTCTGGTATTGGGAGTGTTAACTGGATTCAATAATGAGTCACTATCAGCCTACCAATAGAGAACGTGGGATATTATAAACATGAAGCATCCCAATGTGAAGATACACATACTTGGCCTTGTGTTCTTCACATGTCATTGTTGGCTTCTGTCACAAGTTAAGCAAAATTCGACCGGCACTGGACAAGAAACCCTGGGCTTTTTTCTCCTATTGTTTTGCACGTTTGCAAGAATAATGTAGTAAATTACAGGAGACATTTAGCATTTACCAGTCCATTTGTTGTGTTGTGCTAACCCGATTGACTAGCAAACTAGCAAACTGCAGCAAAGTTGGGAGTTCTTGATGAAACCCAATCCGAGAAAGTAAAATCACAGAAGATGTTCTTTATGAAGAAAAGACAATGAAATGGTCTTCTCCATATCACCACTTTTTTGTCACTACCAAAGAAAGAGCCAATTGCGATGAAGAATTGATTACGGAGGCAAATGACTATTACTGCCCAAATGTGGTTGAGTTGTTGGAAAAAGGATTATATGTACCGGTTTTCCATGTGGAGCAGTGTATTGTTTGGCCCTCAGCATTATGCAAGCGATGTCTCAAATGAAAAAAAAAACAGCATTTAGGAGAGCGATGCGTACCGCCAGGTTTTTGTGGGCATCGGGCAATGGACCTCCAGTGGGCCCACCCCCTTCACCCCTAAATCAAAAATATTCTTCTATCAAAGACATGAGTTGTCTGATTAAAAAATAATAATAATAATTGTAATAAATCTGTACAGTAAGCCTGTACAGTAGTAAAATCAAATGAATACCTGTACCTTTCTTTTTACTTTAGACTACCTGCAACACACAATAAATCATGTTGCTGCATTTTACACATAACTGTACAATGAGAAAAGACTATTTTTAATTAAAACTAAATGCTTTTAGCACATTTTCTTTTTTTTTTACTGTAGCCTACTTAGTACACAATTAACAGAAAACACACTTTACAGAAATAATATATATTTTTAATTTACATAGAAAATTTGACAGTGTACTTATTTGCATTTTTTTTTATTTTATATCTCTTTTTTTATAAGTATAATACAGTAGTCTCCTGCTGAGAGAACACCCCTCGGGAAGCAAGTGGGTTTCTCTTAGCCAAAGTGTTCCTTAAGACAGAGTTGCCCACCAGACACAATATGAATCAATAAATAAAAATGTATTACTTGTCATGGCGGATGTGCATCAACATATGAAATGAATAGAATAAGTCATAGAAAAGCAATAAGCAAGTGCATGTTAATAAACTATAATAATAAAGTAACAGACAAACTAATGTTCATAAACTAACTGTCAAACTAAATTAACATAGCACCCCTACACACGTAAAATGTGCAGCAGCAGCTCTAGATTAATTATGAGTACCTATACAGGTGTTTTCTGTTCTAGTACCTATACTAGAACAGAAAACACCAAGTTGTTCTGTGACTTGTGTCTGATTCAGGATTTTTTCAGAAGAAGACACAGCAGCGCATTTCACCATTTGTTTACATGCCATTTTGTAGCAATGAGGTGCTCTTGTGGAATACAGAATACAAAACGAGGCAATCAATGCGTTTACATGAGCATAAGAATTCCGAAATTTTTCGGAAAACTAAGTTTTCCAAAAACTAATTCCGATATCAAAAGTCATGTAAACACAGTTCTCGGAAAATGTATCGGAATATTCCGAAAGCCAGTTTTCGGAAAACAGCACCTAGAAATTTCTGATTAAATTCCGAAAACTAACAAAATGTATATCATGTAAACACACTTTTTGGAAAACTTATTCCGATAGTGTACTGCACATGTGCAAACTTTGACCTTCATTCCTGCTCCTGGTTTTAGAAAATGGAGAAAATAATAATAATCTGTAGTCAGTCTGCATGCATCCATTTGTCTAGTTAGGGATAAAGTAATACATTTGTTAAAGTCTGTATGTATTTGTTAATAGCCCATACTGAAGCAGCAAATGTTTTCCAGCTTTAAAATGACGTGATAATTTAATTTAAAATAATGTCTGCAAAAGAAACTGGTAATATAGAACAGGATGAGCTGTTGGAAAGGCTGATTGCATATTGTGGGGAATCTGAATAGAGCTATAGGATAGTAATCTTTGAATTTAAGACCTGACACTTCGATAAAGCACTATATTGGATTGGTCTCTGTTCTATCGCAGAAATGTCCAGTCTTCAAAACGTACTTTGTATGCAAAAATATCCTGTGTTTTCCAAAAACTTCAATCCATGTGTACAGTTGTATTCTAATTAGATTTTCTATCGTTAATCATGTAAACACAGAAAAGTGACGTTTTAAGAAAACCAGTTTTCTAATTCACATTAGTTTTCGGAAAACGTTTTGTCATGTGACGGCGGTTCTGGAAAGATTGAATAAACCAATCAGTGTGCCTCAAGACACTCTCGCGATGACAAGTGACATTTGAAAAGACTGAATAACCCATTTAGACTTAAGTTTGATGATGATGAGTTATCAGGTTACAAAACAGTACTGTATCAGTTGTGAACGAATCACTAGCAGTGCCAAAAAGGTGTTCTTTTAAGCAAAGTTCCTGTTCCTTTGGCAGAGCATTTTCACCACAAGGGTGTTCTCTAGGCCGAAGTGTTCACTTAGAAGGTGTTCCTATACATGGAGACTACTGTAGTCATTTAGACGTTATGATAATAATAGACATTATGATAATGAGGCTTGACAAAACACTTGTCAAATGAAAGTCTTGATTGTTGGAAATTAAATGTGCCAGTTATAGGATGTCTGTAATTGGCACATTTGTGTAATGTATGTCAAGATCAGTCAATAGCTTTTGGCTTTACAAAGCCCTGGGGAGGACGGAAGCCAATAGGGAGTGAGAAAAGGCGAGGCAAAGGGAACAGGACACAAGCAGGAAAAGAGAAAATAAAAAGGGGAGATCTGAAAAGTTCCACTGCACTGCACGCATACATTTTAGTTTAGTGAAAACTAAAAGTTTCTAGTCCTAAAGGCTGCTTGAGTAGGATAGCTGGATCAGAAATATTACATTTACTCATATTTGCACTTTTATTTCTGTATGTGTGGACCCCCCTCTGGCATCGGGGCCCCGCGTGCTTGACCGGGTTGCCCGGGTGCTGACGCCGACCCTAACCAGACCCCATATTTCACATTATTCCAGAGGGTTCCAATTCCCTAAAAAGTCCATCCCTGCTAGCGCTATCATTGGCTGCTTCAAGGTTTTATTAAAAAAAAAAAAAATGGCGAGCGATAGGTGAAATTATTCCAGTTCATAACATCAATCATTTTCTTTTAACAGACACCAATGACAGCAGGGATCCTAATTTAGCTGTCCATTCTGTAGTGACGGGGAGTGGTATTGTGAAAGCTCACTGACACTTCACCTCCCAAGCTGAGCGCAGTTGAGACGGGGTGTCGATGTTTGAGAGCCATTACATTTAAACATGAGATTAAAAAAATAATTTACTTAAGCATTTTACTAAATATTTTTTTTTCTCTCAGTTATATCCTATTATTATTTTATTATTATTATTTATTTATTTAGCAGACGCCTTTATCCAAGGCGACTTACAGAGACTAGGGTGTGTGAACTATGCATCAGCTGCAGAGTCACTTACAATTACGTCTCACCCGAAAGACGGAGCACAAGGAGGTTAAGTGACTTGCTCAGGGTCACACAATGAGTCAGTGGCTGAGGTGGGATTTGAACCGGGGACCTCCTGGTTATAAGCCCTTTTCTGCCATCAAGCTAACATGTTCAACATCTTGGGTTGCCACCTTTTCCATAGACCAAATACGGACATATTTCTCAGTCAGCCTAGGTCTATCAAAACTGCAGTACAGTTTAACACAATACCACCAGATCTCGGTACAAATCAATAATTATGCAGTATACACAGTACCGTGCTCTTGATATTTCTAGCAATTGAATTTGCAAGCCATAGTGGAAACAGTTATAATGCCCGTGAAATTCACAAGTTCATTATAATTGGGGCTTGAACTTTACAGTTTTTATTTTCCAAATCTCTACCTCTCTTTTAAATGTTAATTAGTTGTTGTTAAGCTGTATCTGCATCCTAATAAAGAGAAAACTACTAATTAAATACTGGGTTTACGATTACTTTTTACTTTGCTACAAATCAGGGAGATTTTAAATGATGGACTTTATATCAGTGTAAACTCCGTAGTGGGTATTTTCTGCTGAAAATGTGTAACGACAACTGTGTTAAACGAGAGAAAATAACAAAAGCACAACATTAAATTTGGCGACGGCAAGAATGAAATGCAATTAAGATTACGTGGTCTTGTCTGTTTGAAATAAAAATTTTAAGTAAAACAGAATTAGGCTCAGTCAAGATATGACGGTAAAAACAAGTGACATTGTTTTGTAATTAACATAGCTTTTTCTCTGAGTTTAATTAGGAAACAGAATCGACTCAAAATAAGTTTAAAGGGACATCATGTGATCAAAAATAAAACCCCAAAACTTCAAGCCCTAATTATAATATACATTTACCATACATTTACTGAAAAAAACTGTTATATCATTAAAAAAACACTTAGAAATGTTTTTTTTTTGTGCCGAATGTAATTTAGGTGAACAGTACAATCAAAAGAATGATATTTTGTGAGATTGATATTATATTTTGAGAAATTATATTATATTAATAAAATGGGTTTTGTTGTATTTTACAATTTGTAGCGACTTTAGAGCTCTGTTAAATACAAAACCAAACAACAAATGGGGGGGGGTGTAACCTCATGACTGTATACGTGTGTGTTGTATCGTTTATTGTTTGTTTTCTGTCTGTGTTTTTATCGGTTATCTTCAGTGTCTTATTTGATTAAATGTATCCCATTTTTTTATTATTGTTATGCTGGCTTGTCTCTAACCAGCTCCGCCGGGTAGTGCAGCGACCTGGTTGGTAGTCAGTCGTCGGTTCCAGAAAAAAGGAGTACATTAAAGAGCCTGTTTTGTTAAACTGCATTCCTGACTAGCGTCTCCATTACAATATGTTTTACGATTAACGATTATTTGGATAATCTTACATCGATTTCAAAACTGCTGCATTGACTATAAGCACACACAGTCCGATCACACACTGTTCGCCCACCCAACTAATAAAGTGAAGTGTTTAGTTTTTTTCTTTTTAATCCCCAGGGCTGGAATTTGGTGGTAGGCTATTGAAATAAACAGAGAATGCGGGATGATTTGTAACCCTTTAATGACCGTGATCGTGTAAACATGATCTTACTTAAGTGCCATTCTGGGCATGTGATCGGGTAAACATGATAAAAAATGCACTTTGTTTCTTTGACTTACTGGGCCACCGTACTTTGCAGTACAGCTTGTTAACATATCATTGGGTAGGGGAGGGGTTGAACTTCACTATCTGATTGTTTGTTTTTTCGTGTGACGTCTCTGAGACGGTGTGACAGTCTGGCTAAGTGGTGACGTCAGAACCAGGAAATGAACAACACAAACAGGATGGATGAAATGGTAAATGCGCTTGCTTGTGCCAGTTTATTGTAAATAAAAAGGTTGAAACAGAAAACAGGACACGGCACTTGAGGCCAAACTAAACAGACAAACAAAACAAACAAACAGTAACAAACAGGGCACGAACACTAAACACAAAACAAGTACGCTGCTGGTGCTTCCAGCACTCATAGCAGTTGTTATTTATTTTTATTATCGATTTTTACTTCCTCACTCTCTCCCGTTCTTTCGCCCTGAACACACAACCCCGAGTGAATGAGATGTGCATCAATATATACAATTGTGCTGGGATTCAATTACCAATTAATTATTCACTTGTATCCCAGCACGTGAACTAATCTGTGAAAACCCCATGCTCACATATTATGAAGTACTTTAAATGCACATGAAGTGAAGTGCAATCCCCGTGCCTAAATACAATTATACATTTAAATAACTTGTGCTACACACACCCATTTATATCATGTGCAGCAATATCTATACACCAACATTTACAAACTACATACAACATATATACACACAAATGCACACAGGGGCGGGGCACATTAATATAGACGGGTATTGCATTTTTAAAGGGTAGAGACATTTCACAGCAGCACGCAGAGACAAAACGTGACAAGGGAACTTGTTTACAGCTAAAAAAAAAACGGTAACACTGTAAATCACATGTATTTAATTTACAGTTATATTAGAACATGTATTCATATATATATATATATATATATATATATATATATATATATATATATATATATATATATATATATACAGTACTGTGCAAAAAGTTTTAGGCAGGTGTGAAAAATGCTGTAAAGTAAGAATGCTTTCAAAAATAGACATGTTAATAGTTTATATTTATCAATTAACTAAATGCAAAGTGAGTGAACAGAAGAAAAATCTACATCAAATCAATATTTGGTGTGACCACCCTTGCCTTCAAAACAGCATCAATTCTTCTAGGTACACTTGCACAAAGTTTTGAAGGAACTCGGCAGGTAGGTTGGCCCAAACATCTTGGAGAACTAACCACAGTTCTTCTGTGGATTTAGGCAGCCTCAGTTGCTTCTCTCTCTTCATGTAATCCCAGACAGACTCGATGATGTTGAGATCAGGGCTCTGTGGGGGCCATACCATCACTTCAGGACTCCTTGTTCTTCTTTACGCTGAAGATAGTTCTTAATGACTTTAAGCTGTATGTTTGGGGTCGTTGTCATGCTGCAGAATAAACTTGGGGCCAATCAGATGCCTCCCTAATGGTATTGCATGATGGATAAGTATCTGCCTGTACTTCTCAGCATTGAGGAGACCATTAATTCTGACCAAATCCCCAACTCCATTTGCAGAAATGCAGCCCCAAACTTACAAGGAACCTCCACCATGCTTCACTGTTGCCTGCAGACACTCATTCGTGTGCCGCTCTCCAGCCCTTCGGCGAACAAACTGCCTTCTGCTACAGCCAAATATTTCACATTTTGACTCATCAGTCCAGAGCACCTGCTGCCATTTTTCTGCACCCCAGTTCCTGTGTTTTCGTGCATAGTTGAGTAAGCGGCCTTGTTTCCACGTCGGAGGTATGGCTTTTTGGCCATAAGTCTTCCATGAAGGCCACTTCTGACCAGACTTCTCTGGACAGTAGATGGGTGTACCAGGGTCCCACTGTTTTCTGCCAATTCTGAGCTGATGGCACTGCTGGACATCTTCCGATTGCGAAGGGAAGTAAGCATGATGTGTCTTTCATCTGCTGCAGTAAGTTTCCTTGGCCGACCACTGCGTCTACGGTCCTCAACGTTGCCCGTTTCTTTGTGCTTCTTCAAAAGAGCTTGGACAGCATCTGGAAACCCCTGTCTGCCTTGAAATTTATGTATATATATATATGTTTTTACAACATTTATAAATATCAAGAAACAAGTGGATATAAGCAGATCATTTTTCAGGAACTAAATATAACAGGTACATTTTAATTTGTTCCTTATTACTGATAATAATTGAGTGAAGAACTATTTTATTTATAAATATTTATTTTGAGAAAATAATCAAGAGTAGTGTCCATTATTGCTAATAAGACCCTGAGAATAAACGTGTATTATGGCATCGCAATCACTCAGGTGAAACAATGTCTTGTAATTTGCCCAAACATCAATATTTTTCAGGAAGTATTGTAAGATCCCTCAGGTCATAGAATAACCGGTTTTTATACATGTATCTCTAAGCAGAATACATAATAATAATAAAAAATACTTAAATATCTGAAATATCGTGTTTAGCTTGTATGGTTTCTGAAGTACTTAATAAAACTGCATATTGAAATTAATAAAATATAGTGGACAATTTAGTCTGGCCTTTGTAATACAATCAAAGTCATTGTGAAAGAACATATTATAATCCTGTTGAGTTCTTGAAACACAGATGAAAGTCATTCTACACATCATATTATTATTATTATTATTCAAAGCTATCTGCACAGATCAGTGACCATCGGGACTGATGCTAAACGAAAGCCAGAGACTGTTGCATTTTACAACACAACGAAATATGGTGTGGCTGTACTTGATCAAATGGCACAACAGTATTCTGTCAAAGGTGGTTCTCGCAATTGGCCTGTGTATAATGTTTTGGACCTGGCTTTTGTTTTGTACAAGGAATGCACCAGGAACACAATCTCCTGGAGGGACTTCATTTTGCAGCTAGCCCTGGAGCTACAGCAGAAACATTTTGATCAGAGAAGCGCAAGCCAACTGGCACACGGAAGAAAAGACAATGCCAGGTTACTAAATGAAACAGAAACAAAACTTTGGATGTCTGCACCCGTTGTGAAAAGACAGTCTGTGGTACATGCACTGGTAAAGTTGAAAATCATGTTTTCTGTGTGGATTGTACTAATTAGACAGCTGTAATAGATGTGCCTTTGAACTGTCTCCCTCAAAGAGCTTGCAATGTTATGTTATATTTTTGTTTTATGCTATTTTTATAACTAGTTATTGATTGTTTTATAATTTTGTATGTGCGTACAGCTTTCTACACCTGTTTACACTGTAGTTTATTTTGTAATGTTTATTTTATTATAGTTTTTCATATTTATGTATATGTGCTCTTTTTGAAAAACAAAGAACATTTTTCAATGTATATACAGTGTTTTTGCTGTGCAAATGTTATATATGATGTTCATGAATAAGAATATTAAGTTGTATCCGATTAGTTTTTCATTTTCATATCAAAGCTGTTTTAAAATATAGACGCCAAATGAACCGCTGCGGCGGTTGTAACTAATCAGAATTTTCGGCGGTGCTAGTGTTAAGCAATGCTGCTTGTGAGTGTGGATTTTCACATGTCAACATGTGAAGTAGCTTATTGATCCCAGAATCTCATCAAGCAGCTTCTTGAAGGATCCCAGGGTGTCAGCTTCAACAAAATTACTGGGGAGTTGGTTCCAGAGTCACACAATTCTCTGTGTAAAAAAGTGTCTCCTATTTTCTGTTCTGAATGCCCCTTTATCTAATCTCCATTTGTGACACCTGGTCATTGTTTCTTTTTTGAGTTAAAAAAGTCCCCTGGGTCGACATTGTCAATACCTTTTAGAATTTTGAATGCTTGAATCAGATCACCATGTAGTCTTCTTTGTTCAAGACTGAATAGATTCAATTATTTTAGTCTGTCTGCATATGACATTTTTAAACCCGAAATAATTCTGTTCGCTCTTCTTTGCACTCTTTCTATAGCAGCAATATCCTTTTTGTAGCGAACACAATATTTTAGATGACTAATGCATTGTAAAGTTTTAACATTACTTCCCTTGTTTTAAATTCAACACTTTTCACTATATATCCAAGCATATTGTTGGCCTTTTTTATAGCTTCCCCACATTGTCTAGATGAAGACATTTCTAAGTCAACATAAACTCCTAGGTCTTTTTCATAGATTCCTTCTTCAATTTCAGAAGCTCCCATATGGTATTTATAATGCACATTTGTATTGCCTGCTTGCACTACCTTACACTTTTCTCTATTAAATGTCATTTGCCATGTGTCCGCCCAGTTTGAATGCTGTCTAGATCATTTTGAATGACATTTACTGCTGCTCACGCCACTATGGTGGAATCCACCTGCGGGAATTGCGCTAGTCCCAGCGCCCCCACACCTTCCAAGGAGGCCAGCAGGGCTGCATGTTTCGAGATGCTCGGCGCAGAGGCTGGTCGGTGCCAGGATTGTACCTCCTCAGGATATCTGGGAACACTGGAAAAGGCTGGGGGGTCAAAGCTTGCGCCGGTCTGAATACAGAACGGCGCTGTTCTGGCACTGCCTTTCAGGGAACCTGGGGGAAATTGGAAGCTTGCTCCATGACTGCTCGAACCGAGCTCGATGGAGGGGTAACACCAGTCTCTGAGGCCACCTCAGAGCTGGGGCCCATCTCCTGGTTCACTTACTGGACCTCTGTCTCCTGCTTCTCTAAAGGGTCAACATCCCAGGATGCCGCCCAGTGAAGTGGCTGAAAAAACCCGATCCGTGCATCTTGTAGATGCTACTGTGCCTTTAACAATAAGAATTGATTGCGCTTCTAGCAGACTAGATCACTTGCACGTTGCTGGGTATAAAAAAATAATAATCTTGGAACCACATGACAGCTGTGTTACGACTTGACACAACATTTAAACAATCAGATTGTTGAAGGGGCGGGTTTTCTGTGTTTATTGTATTTTGCCAGTATTGCATGTACTGTTGTAATTTATCTATTAGAATATAGTGAATTAGCAGTAAAGGTGCACTCCACTTATAACAGACTCCAAGGGACAATGGAAATCAGTACTTTATAAACTACGTAGCAAACGCAATTCGAAATGCTGTCTTTAACTGCGAACAGAAGTACCTTAAATATAAACAATACAAGAAAGCTTAACTGCCAAAGAATGGGAGTTTATTATTTGTACAAAACACACCCCTGTGGGCCGTACAATATAATAAGTAGTACCATGTTATGAATTTATATTTTTGCTAAATGTAATTAAAATTATATAAGTTAAACCTTTGAAACTGTACAGAATATATAGGAAAACTGTATCTAATAAATAAATAATTAATTTAAATAAGCCTGTACTTTATATATTAAACTGCACGTATTAAACTCAAAAGACATGCCTAAGGAACAGGAAAACTGTACATATAAAACAGTATATTCGTTATAAATGAGTCAGTTTTAACCAGAGTAATTCCCCATTAAAGCCCATGTTGTTTGGCAGGGACATGCCTCCTCAATACGTTGTAAACGGAACTCCATTCTAACTGGATGCATTATTTGTGGCGTGCACCTGTACAACTATGGCCATATATACAGCTCTGGAAAAAATTAAGAGACCACTGCAAAATTATCAGTTTCTCTGGTTTTACTATTTATAGGTATGTGTTTGGGTAAAATGAACATTTTTGTTTTATTCTATAAACTACTGACAACATTTCTCCCAAATTCCAAATAAAAATATTGTCATTTAGAGCATTTATTTGCAGAAAATGACAACTGGTCAAAATAACAAAAAAGATGCAGTGTTGTCAGACCTCGAATAATGCAAAGAAAATAAGTTCATATTCATTTTAAACAACACAATACTAATGTTTTAACTTAGGAAGAGTTCAGAAATCAATATTTGGTGGAATAACCCTGATTTTCAAGCACAGCTTTCATGCGTCTTGGCATGCTCTCCACCAGTCTTTCACGTTTATGTTGGGTGACTTTATGCCACTCCTGGCGCAAAAATTCAAGCAGCTCGGCTTTGTTTGATGGCTTGTGACCATCCATCTTCCTCTTGATCACATTCCAGAGGTTTTCAATGGAGTTCAGGTCTGGAGATTGGGCTGGCCATGACAGGGTCTTGATCTGGTGGTCCTCCATCCACACCTTGATTGACCTGGCTGTGTGGCATGGAGCATTGTCCTGCTGGAAAAACCAATCCTCAGAGTTGGGGAACATTGTCAGAGCAGAAGGAAGCAAGTTTTCTTCCAGGACAACCTTGTACTTGGCTTGATTCATGCGTCCTTCACAAAGACAAATCTGCCCGATTCCAGCCTTGCTGAAGCACCCCCAGATGAGTCCAATTTTCAGCTTTGCCCAACACCTGGTCGTCTAATGGTTAGACGGAGACCTGGAGAGGCCTACAAGCCTCAGTGTCTCGCACCCACTGTGAAATGTGGTGGAGGATCGGTGATGATCTGGGAGTGCTTCAGCAAGGCTGGAATCGGGCAGCTTTGGCATGAATCAAGCCAAGTACAAGGTTGTCCTGGAAGAAAACTTGCTTCCTTCTGCTCTGACAATGTTCCCCAACTCTGAGGATTGGTTTTCCAGCAGGACAATGCTCCATGCCACACAGCCAGGTCAATCAAGGTGTGGATGGAGGACCACCAGATCAAAACCCTGTCATGGCCAGCCCAATCTCAGACCTGAACCCCATTGAAAACCTCTGGAATGTGATCAAAGGAAGATGGATGGTCACAAGCCATCAAACAAAAGCCAAGCTGCTTGAATTTTTGCGCCAGGAGTGGCATAAAGTCACCCAACATCAATGTGAAAGACTGGTGGAGAGCATGCCAAGGCGCATGAAAGCTGTGCTTGAAAATCAGGGTTATTCCACCAAATATTGATTTCTGAACTCTTCCTAAGTTAAAACATTAGTATTGTGTTGTTTAAAATGAATATGAACTTATTTCCTTTGCATTATTCGAGGTCTGACAACACTGCATCTTTTTTTGTTATTTTGACCAGTTGTCATTTTCTGCAAATAAATGCTCTAAATGACAATATTTTTATTTGGAATTTGGGTGAAATGTTGTCAGTAGTTTATAGAATAAAACAAAAATGTTCATTTTACCCAAACACATACCTATAAATAGTAAAACCAGAGAAACTGATAATTTTGCAGTGGTCTCTTAATTTTTTCCAGAGCTGTATATATATATATAAAAAAAAAAAAAAATATATATATATATATATATATATATATATATATATATATGCTGTATATATATAATCTATATATCTATATAATTAAATAATTTTGCTTCATGGCGTCAAATGAAGCAGAATAATGCTACATTAACATTCTGAATTACATACAGCTTTGTAGTCTTCCATACGTAATGAAAAACTGACATTTAAAAATGTGACATTTCAAAATCCAACAGGCCTTAAATACTATTGTACAACTATTATTGCTTCCGGTACACTTTTGCGCTATCGTTCCGTAGTTTCTTTGATTACATGATGTTAAATAAAACATCTGAATTATGTTAATATAGTTTTTTTTTAATTGTCTCAATCCCCCCCAAAAATGTAGGTGATGCAAAAGCTGTGGGATGAGATGTTAAATCAATGTCCTATTGCAAGTGACTCCGCATATAATGCACAGTTCACAACCTACCGCTGAAAGCGCTTTGTGATGGTGGTCCACTATGAAAGGTTATACGCTATATAAAAATAAAGATATTATTATTACATTGGCATATTGTGTCCGGTGGTCAACTCTGTAAGAACACTTCGTTTGCTTCCCGAGGGGTGTTCTCGGAGACGACTGTATTGAAAAATTAGTTTTTCAAGAATATAATACATGCTATAGGGATGGAAACAAGACTTTCAGTTTTTACGAGCTGCAGGCATTTGCTTTTTTCTGCTACATCAGTACATGTGTACCGAGCCTGCAGTTCGTAAAACCTGAAATGGATCAGCAGTGTCTTCTGGGTCAAAAAGCATGTCACAGGCTGAAAGCATCTCAGTTAATACAGAAAACAGCTTCAGGAAAAAAAGCTGTTGAAAGAGTAGGTACAAATTCACCTTCCATGTTAAATGATTCAAGAAGAGGTCATTTCATCTGGAAAGCATGACTTGCAAACAGAGATTTATTTTACCTGTTGTAGTTCCAGATAGCATGTTTTAAAATAACATACATCAGTAAAAAATAAGTCAAATGTTAGAATAAATTCTGAAATGCTTGAGTCTGCAACAGACCCTATGTCTAATGCAGGCTGTAGCTATACACACAGAACTACAGCAGGGGGTCCAGCCAGACCCAGCACTGCAACACAGAAGCAGCAGGTCTCCCCACAGAGAATGTGATGGGTACCTCCATCAGACCAGGCAGTGTAAATTACTCATAAATTCAATTGAATGTAATGAAAGGGTTGGTCTCGCTCTCCCTTTGTTAAACCCACTGACCCTGATTCTGTAGTTTGACTGCAGCTGCATGGCGTATGTGATGATGAACTGTCTGCTGCCTCTCCTGCTGCTGCTATGAATCAGCCAGATGCAGTGCCGCTGTCTGCCTCCAGAGGGAAATGTTCTGTATGAAACCAGGCGTATATATGGACACAGTGATATTGCAGAGTCCTGTGCTGATAGCAGGGTCTATACACAGCATCTACAGTATTGCAGGTATATACACAGCACCTATAATGTTGCAGGTTCTATAGGCATTTGTAGTGTTGCAGGGTCTACTGTATACACCTTATCTATAGTGTTACAGGGTCTATACCTGTCAACAAGCTTTCAATTTACAAATTCTCCCTTATTTTGAAAACTCAGTGTTGACAGGTATAGACCCTATAACACTATAGATGAGGTGTATAGACCCTGCAACACTACAGATGCCCTGTATATCATCATGTTTCAGGGTGATCTATAAAGGGCATATATAGTGTTGCAGAGTCTAATACAGGGCAACTATAGTGTTGTGCAATAGGACCAGATGCCATGGAAATTAAGCGGAGGCAGACTTAGGCAAAATCATTAGAAGTTTTAAGATCAAACAGCTACTAGGAACCAGACCAGCACTGATGTGCTGAGTGACCTCTTCTTGTTCGTAAATCTTCTTATGTTCATATATTCTTATGTTGCATCTTTTGAATAGGATCTCATTAGCAGGAAAATGCAGAGCTCATTTAGTAATTTATTCACTAACAGGTAACGTAGCATCAGTCAAATACTGACCCTGAAATAGATGTGAACTGAGCGGTCAATACAGCAAGTCAAAATGAAAAAGCCAGCAATTGTGCGGATTGATTTTAAGTTTGATTCATGTTTGATGCAGTGATGTTCACCCTGTCAAAATATGCTTTTTTGATTCTTTAATTAGTTTAATACAATATAATAAACTGCGAGTTTATCATTAAAATGTCAGTATTTGAATATGTATTGCATTGTATTTTAACAAAAACAAAAACAAATTAGATATATAATTAAAAGATAATTTAAAAAAATCATCACTAAAAAGTATACCATAGTAGTAAAAACACTATGAGAAGTATGGTACAGCATAATAAAAAAATCAAATTAAGATAAAGTACGATAAATTATGGGAAAGCTGGAAATTACTGTGCAAATATACTGTGGTAAACTTTTAAGGTATAACAGCAGTGTTATAATTTAGATGTGTAGTCGCTACAGATGTGGTTGTGGATCGTTCATAGTTGTTTTTCTGTCGGCTGTGCAACCTGAAAGGTTCAGTAATAATAATAGAAGGGATGAGCAGTACTGCAGATGAAACATGTTTGTATTTCATTTTAATTGATGTTTTTTAAAAAAAAAATCTATGATTATAACTTCACTGGAAAGTCATACAAAAATGATGAAACTAAATAAATAATATGCTTTCATTATTGATATAGCCTATATTACATTTAAAATAATAAATTAGGATAATAACGACAATTCACAGTCAACTGTATTGCTAAGGATTTCAAGAAGTATGAAGGAGTTTCTATGTCCAGGCCAGTCAATACATATCACAATACACATCGAGAATACTATACCTAGTACTCCAATGAGAAGTTCTAGACTATACATGTGAAGTTTTTAGCATGCTTTACACAATGCATATTTACACTGTGTGGGAAGGTGCTGAAAATGGATCACATACTATTTACTAGGTAAGTTTACTTTCTGGAGTTTAAAATGTTCAGTGTTCAGTTTAATCACTTCAGTGTTTTATCTACCTTTACGTTTTTAAATAACCGTATTATTGGGTTGAGTGAAATCACTCACTTGTTCTGTGCTGGAGCTGGAGTGACACAACTGTTATCTTTACTTGCAATGCTTGTATGTGTTTTTTCATTATTAATTAATTTCTTGAAGAACTCCTTTGTCGTGTGAGTGCATTACCCTACGCTTCCATACCGCTAATTATTAATAAAAGCAAAAGGACCATATTATTATCCTGGGATTGGGAAGTGTCCGGAATTGGATTCCCTACTCTAGACCTATTGAGTGTGTTCATATCATACAGCGAGTGCCCATCAACAAGCTTTAATTGCCTTACAGCTGATTAACACAAACAGACTACTGCACTAAACACTTTAACAAGTAAGCATTTTGATAAAGTAATTTGACTGCCTGATTGTGACAGGATGACTGGGCGGTGACGTCACGGCAGAAACAGGAACAAAAACGACAGAGACAGGTGGAGTTTGGTGGAGCTGAGCGAATGCTTTCGCTCAGCATTTAATGAATAAACAGACAGAAAATAAACGGTTGTAACAAAACACACAAAAAACAGGACACGGCACTTACGCCAAAATAAATAGATAAACAAAAACGGACTGACAAGCAAACACGGTGAGTGAAATAGGTATTATTATTATTCTTCTTATATTTTATTTTACCTCCTTCTCCACACCCGTTCTCCACTCACCGAACACACAACCCCGAGTGAGTGAAAACATGCAGCTTTATGCAGTTGTACCGAGACTTCGATTGCTAGTCAATCATTCAATTGGAATCTCGGTACAACTGCACGTGAATTAATTAAAGTGCAATTCCCCGTGCTCACATATTATTACTTTTTACTTGCACGTGATGTGATGTGCCATCCTCGTGCCTAAATACAAATATACAATTTAAACACACGTGAAACACAGACCTGCTTATATCCTGTGTACCAATGCCTATACACCAATATTTACACACAACACGTAACATATAACATACACAGGGGGGGCACTTTGCCACACTGATATAAATATCCTTTTTTTATTTTCAACAAATTAGCTTTTGGCAGACTTATAGGACTCGAGTCCGGGACCCTGTGCACAATAAAAACCCACCCAACAAAACATTATCCAATCACTGGTTAGCCCGGTTGTCTTTGCAGCCAATCATAGTAAGAATAAGAAATTGGAAGCAAGGTAGGTTGCAGCGTACACCTCCCCCCCCCCCCCCACTCAAATTGAACTGACTGTAACCGCCCACACACACACAGAAAACGCAGGTTTTCCTCTTTTGCATTAAGTTCTATAAGGAATAAATGATGTCAGCACAGTAAACAAGTAACTACTTATTTCTCTCTACTACTTTAAAAAGTTTTTTTAAGCACTGCAAAAATACATTTCTAAAACTGCATTCTTGAAAAATAAGTAATTTTACTGAAAACAAAAACGAATGAAAAATAATAATCATATAAGTTATAATCATACTTTTAGAGCTTCTTAATGCATATCAGAAAGTCGCTGTGTGATTAAGTACTCTGTGTTTTGCTTCTAATCTCCACTCGTTCCCAGCACACGCCATCACTGTTTGCAAGTAACATCAATTTGAATTCACCTGGCAAATTCAGTCAGATTATTCTCAGATTCTTTAAGTGTACTTATTGTGTTGAAAGGAGATTTTACTAATAAAAAAGATCATGTTCAAAATAATACAAACATATAAGGAATGGACACTAATGGGGATTTAAGTAAGTTTAGTTTGGATTCCTGGTCACTCTGGCAATCTGGGTAATGAGATGGTAGATCTTGCAACAAAAAATGGGTTAAAAAGAGGAGATCGATGTGGTGATTCCATTGGGATCGCAAGAAATGGGAAGCTATGTTAAAAGAGTGATAGTAAAAAAATGGCAGGAGAGATGGGATGAAAGTTTGAAAGGAAGGTTTTATCATAGTATCCGTAAAGAGGTGAATAGTAGGTGGGTGAACAAGGAATTGGGAAGGAAAAAGAAAAGATTGTTAGATAGGTTAAGGATTGGACTAGTTCTCTGAATGAGCATTTATTTAGACTGGGGAAACATAACAATGGATTATGTGAAAAATGTAAAGTATAAACAGTGGAACATTATTTATTAAAGTGCAAGAAATTTGAGAAGCAGAGAAGGGATTTGGAGAGGAGGTTGAGGGAAGTGGAGGTTTATGAATTAAATATAAAGAACTTGCTGGCAAAAGGGAAAGAAGAAGGGAGACGGAAAGGAGAAAGATATTGACGAAATATATACAGGAAACAGGAAAAGAGGGGATATTATAAATAATAAATAAAGATGACAAAAATAAAATAAATCAATCAAAGGGAGGAAAATGACTGCAGATAGAGGGTGCTAATCATCTAAAATGATAGATGGAATGCTCCCTTTAGACTAACCTGAAGAAGAAGAACATGCTCCACGGTAAACGGCCGACTCACTGAGCCTCCAGGGTCTTTGGCTGAAATAACTAACTAAGGTTAACGTCGAATCTCACCAATCCCCATGCATACAGCATTGTGTCGCCTTAGACCAATCCTGGCTCACAGCCTCCATGATGCAGTCTCCTCGATTTGAAAGTGGAGAGGGGGGGTTAGAAAAAGAAATCCGGCAGGGAAGTGGACAGGCGACGCGAGGCGCGAGAGAGTTGGATAAACAGTCAAAGTGCATCGGAGCAAGTAATTTTGGAAAATAAGGGCTTGTTAAGGTTAGTACCATTACTACAGCAATTGCTATTAAAACAAATATATCTTGATCCAGTACAGACTAGATATATAAAGCATTGTACATATACTTGTATAAATCTATATCTCTTGCTCTTCATGTAGTATGTACTATTACTTCCAAATCTTACCGCTTTACACAGTATAGCTACCGTAGCTAGCTGCTCAACAGAATCATTTACTATTTATTTAGGTGATTCGTGTTACTGTTAGTCATTTATTGGAGCTACAAAACATATATTTAAAAGATATTATTGATGCATGTTGGATCAAACGTTCATATAAATAAGTAGTATATCTTTATACTGACTACCCAAGATTGTTGAATGCAATACTGCCGGTAAACTCCAGTGGTACAGTATATTTCCATTCTATCTATTGTTTAACAACTGCTGATTAAAATGATCCTCGAGTGGGAATGTTACCTTTTTTTTTTGTAAAAAATGTAGCGTTGATTGCATTGTGCTTTATGCATGGTTAATTCACGGAAAGTTACATTTGTTATTCACTAAATGCGTATTATAGAGAGGGAATTATTTTATTTAGTATTTTAGTCAGATGTGTGTTGTTATGTGTCCTGCGGAATAAAGGTAAGGAGTTAAGAAAACATTTACTGGTTGTGGTCCTGGGGGTTGCCACTTTTTCTTGTAATGACGCTTGAGCGTGATGACGAAATGCAGTAACCCCATCCACAGCCTGCTTCGGCCCCGAGCCAGATTCAGATATGTTGCAGGGCTGGAGTTTCACGGCTTGGTTCTGGCTCGGCTCGGGTATTTGCTAGTGTAAACACACCCGTACCGTGAGGGCGTGGAGCCCTCACGGTACGGGTGTGCAAGTGAAATCTTGTCGTTTGAGAAGTACCCCAGGTACATGTCCATTGTGACTACCCTAGGTTCTTTATAGGGATGCACCGAATCCAAGTTTTTGAGATTTGGCTGAATACTGAATCCATCTCAAAAGATTCAACCAAATACTGAATCTACAAAAACTGTCAAGAAAAATTGAAGGAAACTGTTGAATGAAAACAGACTGGCAGCTACTACAAGGGATGCACACAATCTATTATTTTGAGTCTTTTAGTTCATAGTATTTTTATTACCAAATGGAAATATATCCCCGAATAAGATTTCAGTTTGAAACTTACACAATTTACTGCTAGCCCCCTCCCCCACAATAGAAATGTCAAAATACAGAACTGTTTACCTTTTCAAGAAAGGAGAGCTGCATCTTTGCCATAACCTACTATTTTCTTTAATGACGTTTCAACCTGTGGCACCTGATCTGAGAGTAGGGTTGCCAAGAGGCTCCAGAATCTCAGGACACTTTAAGGAAAGTCAGGCTTTGTAACTCACCTCTCTAAACTGCAATGTATTCAGTAAAGAGAGTGTGAATTGTACAAACTGTCACTAAATTAATTGAATTGTTTTACTTAGTTGTTACCAAAAGCACACAAATGCCTGCGAGGATTGTTTCCATCAATCAGACCTATTCAGCAGCTGACTGACTTTCTTAGTCTCTGACTGGGCAGGACTGTGTGAAGCAAGAAATATTAAACAAATAGAAACTTTACCTGCTGTCAGATGGTTAAATGAATGAGTGCAGGTGAGTGCAAAGTTATCTATAATAATGGTGTTTCACTATTTTGATAGATATTGTTTACTGTAATAAAAAAATTCAAGCAATACAATTAATCCTTGTTACAAGGCTTTCCAGGTAGAATCATCACCACAATTGAACAATTAAATACATTTACTAAAATACATTGCAGTTTAGAGAGGTGAGTTAAAAAAAAAAACCTGACCTGTATTTTGGGTTTTTTGAGCTCAGGAATGTAAGGAGAGATGGGTCTTCTGCTCTGCTCTGCTTGCTTGCATGGGGGGATGAGAGAATCTCAGAGATAACAGATTCAAAGGAATGTGAGGGGACTTGCTTGCCTGCTTGTGTGGTGTTGGTGGAGTAAAGTAATGTTTGTGAGGCTTGGAAACTTGCCACGTACACAGAATATAGTGAGGAGGGGTCATAAATGACATCATTAAAAGGGTGTGTTTTGGAATCTACAAAACTGAAGTGAATGCATTGTCTGGTGCTCAGTTCTATCAATCTCTCTGTAGCCCAGAGTGGCCTTAACTCTGTTCAATACAATTGTTCTATTCTAAGCTATACCAATAAACATATATATTTGACACCACTAATATTGTTTATCAGTTTCATTATTTCTTACAGTGGCGAGCCAGCCAGGAGCGAGAAGGAAATCTGAAGATACCTGTTGCTGTTGCTTCTTCTGACGAGGAGGGGCTGCAGTTGTGAACCAGGCCGCATGGCAGAGTGATCTGTGTACAACTCGAGTTTCTACTTCTGAAAATACTTTTAAGGTGAGTGAATTTATAAGTGTTTTCTGGCTTACAAAGGGAGAGAAATTGTGAAGTCCCCATATTATGCACAACAGAATATCATCTGCCTCGATCATAAGAGGTTTGATAAGGGAAAGTTAGTAAAGATTTATTCTTGTTTAAAAGAACTTGGAATATAGGAGTTAATGAAGCATTAGCCCAGACAGAATGAGGCTGAGCACCTCCAGTACGTGCGAGTGTATAGAATAATTGGAGATTGATAATACTCTTGGATTGTAGCACGAAGCGAGGGGGGGAGCAGTATTTGTTACAAATCTTTTTTTCCCCTCTATTTTAATTTGACAGCCATTCATTGAATGTAAGCGCTGTTGGTTCCTTCAGACTCTGACGATCTACTGGAGAAAGGCTCTTCTGTATTTTTGATGTAACCAGATTAGGTAAGTGCTGTTGGTACTGTAAGACTCCGAGGGCCTACTGGAGTGTGTTGTGTTTTTCAATTTTTTTTTATTTTGGCAGCCATTCGGCGAATGTAAGAGCTGTTGGTTCTGTAAGACTCTTAACGTACTTAGAGCATGGCTTTGATTTCTTCTATTTTGATTTAACAGCCACTAGTCTAGGGCATTGCTGTACATAAGTAAGTGCTGTTGTGAGTGTAGATATTGTTTCTAGTAAATAAGGATTAATTGGACACTATTAAGAAACCACCCCCTAGTGAACGCTGCTGTTTGAGTATAAAAATAAAATGGATGAACTTCTACGTTCATCGAGAGATTACCCTATCATATCGGGTAAAAGAAATCCAATTAAAGGTGTTCTTGAAGTATCAGAAGATACGTGTTGGTGTCAGATCCCTTGGCACATTTAGTATATAATATGTTTTATGTCTATCACAATTAATGTTTTACGGAGCTTCTTGTGAGTTTGCTTTTTCAAATGGTCAAATGCAATATTGGCATACACATGAGAGGTGATGATAACTAGATTAATGTGATAATTAAAATGAAACATAAAAAAGATTGAAAATTAAATCAGAAGGGTACAGATCTACAGAGAAAAAAATACTGGGCAATGTGCGCAATCTAAATGAGATTCTTGGAATGCGACTATTGGTTTTGTATTGTGTTAATGTTTGAATGCAAAGGAATGGCCAATTTATACAAAACAGCAATGAAAAAGTTTGTTCGGGATTATATTGAGAAACATTTTGTTTTTCTGGTGGAGGGATAACTTGAAAAGAAAGTGGTATTGGTTTGGTACGCAGGGTCTGTTTCTGTCTCACGCAGATTCAAAGAGAAAAAAAAATCTAGCATGACCGTATAAAGCTATATATAAAGCTGTGTGTTAGACTGAAAGTTTGAAAAAAAAAAAAAACTTTTGGAAAGAAAACAAATGTTTTTGGAGATCTATAAATCTGAAATAATAAGATATCTAGCCAGGAATATTTTATTTAAAAATTTTTCGTGAATGAATGTTTGTGTGTGAATTAAGTGTGCTAGCAGTGACATCACAGACTGTGTTGTGTGTTTTGTGTTTGAGTTCTATGTTTTCAAGATGCGGGTGAATTTAAGAATCACCTCTGAATCCCGCATACATATTTTGATTACAGATGACATGCAAAATTGAAGGGATTATTAATCTGGCTAATAGGTCAATGTGGAAAGCAGCTATTGGTGTTGTTGCATGTACTGTGTTTCTGAAGCCACAATAGCTAGCTTTGATATTTCACCACTCACTGCACAGCATGTAATACAGGGGTTTCATTCAGAGAAAGAAAGTATACATTATACCATCTAACTCTAGAGTACACATTATGCACAAATGTTATTTTGTTAAAAACTATTTTGGGATCAATATGTTGAAGTTTACTGGTAATTCTGTAATGATTATAAGTGAAGCCAGATGTGGTTTTATCTTATTTTGTTATATGAATTGAATTAAATTACAATTCATTGAAATTAAATTACAAATGTGTAATAAAACATTGTAAGTGTTGAAAGCAATTACTTTTATGCTGTACATGTGGTTATTTTAGTGGTTAAAGTCGACTACCATTAAAATACATTTGAAACAAACATTTTTTTTTTACTTTTGTAAAAGGAATGCAACAGAACTGCTGTCTTGACTTGAGTAAAGCAGCAGTATGCTTTTGATTGACAATGGTGATTCTGTCTCTTGTTAAACTGGCAATTCTCAATGTTTTCTCCATATACAGCAGATGTATTAATAAAAGAAGCTACTATAGAAGGTTTTTTTAGAGTTGCATTGGGCTGCAAAAGAATTTGAATACATATGGTTACCACCTCGTGGGTTGCGGACTGGTATTTCATATTGTGTCAGCAACCAAAAGGAGGGAGTAACATGGCTTTTGAAAATAACTTTTCAGCTGATACATAGTATGTTTTGGTTGCTTGCTAACTGTTTGGTTTGTTTACAAATGAACCAGTCATCAGTTAATCAGTAGAGAGTGATAAGGGTAAATACTTTGTAGCGAGTGTACATAGGGAATTGGTAAATACTGGGTATACAATACATGTTCCATACCAACATCTGGTGAGGACTGTTGGAACTGCAATACAATTATTATTTCAGAGAAGAAATCAAGTTACAATATTTATTTTTCAAGTCTAAGGAATGTACTACTTATAACAGAGATATCTGTTTGTGTTGAGACAAAGGGAGGATTTGAACTTAATATATCTCAATAGAGATCTTGCGAGTGGATAGCTTTCATAGCGAAACAGATCACTGAGATTAAAGCAGCAAATATTCTTTCTCTCATACAGACTGCATCAGGTAGGGTACACATTCGCAGATGAAAGAAAGAGAATTCAAAGAGTGAATGACCCCATTGAAGGTTGAAATTAAATCAGATGTTATCAAAATAATTAATACTGCACTTGATTTTCTTCTAGGTTCTGGAAGTGGTTACTGATTCTGATGGCGATGTTGGAGACACGGGTGAAGACAGCAATGAACAGAGCTGTTCATACAGCAGAAGCTGTGAATGGGACTATTGAAAATGGCAGTTCTACTGAAGAATATTGTCACCTATACCATGGACATTTTTTTGAAAATGATATACTGTAGTGCTGAATATGTCTAAAATGAATGAAGGGAAATTAATGTTAATGTTATTGTAACAATAGGTCAGCAATATAAGTGTTATACAAAGGATTACATATGTGGGGGTGTTTTATAAAGATGTAAGGGATATAACTATGTAAGGAGAAAAGGAACAGTTGCCTACTAATGTGTTACAGATAGTTAAACATTCACACACTATTTTAGTACTTGTTCAATGCATAGCAATGATTTTTGAAGTTATAGTTATAATTTGTAATCAATCTTACATGCATCAAGTCTAGAATACTGAATTCTATGATTTTTATATACACAAACATCATAAGGAAAGTGATGGTACTGGGTTACAGGTGGAACACTTGGAGTGTTGCAAGATTAAAATGGGTCAATATCATCTGTGTACTTGTTCAGTCGTCAATATGAATGCATTTTTGCCAGGATGTGTTATATCATCTTCTGATAGATATATATATATATATATATATATATATATATATATATATATATATATATATATATATATATATATGGAAGGTAATTGTATTATAACTGTCCAGAAAATGAATTATGGTTCAGTATTGAATTATGCTTATCTAGGTCATGGCAGATATTGTTTTACTACTAATCTGAAGAACTATGTCATAAATAATTAAGTTTGTATGAATAAGAATGCTTCTTTTTGTATCACACCTGTTAAACATGTACATATAGGTGTCACAGATAGCTGAGTTGGGTGGAGGTGTAAAAAGAATAAAATCCAGACAATGGTGTGATATTCCACAAGTTCTTTTCTTTTTCCTTTATTCTTGTCCACTAACAGTGGTAATCAGGACAGGACAACAAACAAAAGAAAATGTCCAAACAAAGGAGAAACGCTAACTGAAATGTGGAGAGACAAAAACAAATAAACAACAAAGTAAAATTATCCAAGCTCTGGGTGGCTGCTCTCGCCTTTCTGGCCGTTCTGGTGTCCGCCCTCCTGGTTGGTTGTCTCTCTTTTAAAGTAGTTTGTTTAGGTCTGCCAAAAAATCACAGTTAGCATTTTTTTTATATAACCCTAAGTACCTCTCCCACACTCCTTCATGCTTTCAGATACCAGCCCCAACTGCTACAACACGGTCCCCTTTTATGTGCCGCGGAACGCCCCCTAATCAGCGGAACACCAATCAGCGATTGGCATTTTAATCTCCTCCCAATTCTGGGACTTTCCAGCACATTCCGTGTTGTTGCCCTCAACAAAGATGGCAACCGTCCTTTCGGGAGGTGGAACTGCCACGTCACACCATCTCTGTTGGGGTCTTCGAGGCTGGCTCACAGCCCCCTGGCGGCTGGGAGGGTGGATTACAGCATGGGATCGCTTTACCTCGTCACAATAGGAAATATGTTTTTTCCTTCTGTTCAAAGAGAATAGTGATTCATGCTGCTGACACCTATGATTTTAATAAGCTTCGAGTGAATCCCTTCCCAGAAATTACAGAGAGATTAAAACAAATACTGAGAGAGGAAGAGGAGATAAAGGTACATATGGCAGAAATACAGCTTAAAGTGGATGCTCATCAAGAAAAAATTGATGAATTCATACATGAAGGAAATCTGGAATTTCTGTACAAAAATACATACTGGAATTATCTGTTAAAGGAAGCTATAACTTTGAATTTGACTATTTTTGTAATAACACTGATGATGTTTATATATCTTCGTCGAATGATTCACAAGTATTATGGTGAAATAATTCGAATTCTAACAAAAAGTCTTCTATCTTAAGGAGTTGTTGATTATAGGAATTATTTCATAACCCTATCGATGGCAGGTATTCAAAGACAAATGCATCTAGACAACCTAAGACAGAAGCTTGTCTTTGGGACTAAATTTAAATTTAATTTTGTGTTGACAAAAGAGTTTGTTTGCTTTCATCTGTAGATGCAATGACAACTATTTGAGTTTGATCTACATCTCTCACTACATCTCTGCCGCTGAACTCTGGGAAAAACAAACGTGCAAGCATGTGCATGTATTTTCATCTAAAGAAACAAAAAAGGTGTTTTCTAAGACCTGGCTAGTTTTTCAATTTTTCCTTTGCTTTCACATAAAACTTGGTAGTTTTTATTTTGGAATAGGTTCTGTGCCAGGTAATTCAAATGATTATCCGCTGATGGGAACTTAATAGAGTCAGTACTGTTGGGCTTCCATACAACAAGCAAATGTTTGCACGTACTATCTCTCTCTCCTACCTCACATGAGCAGTAACATCCTGGAAGTGAAACCACATATGACTTGTCCTAGTCAAATGCAGAGGGTACAAAAAATTTACCTTCAGAAATTACAGAGACCTTTTCTTACCAGTTCTTTTTGATCACTGTGAGCTCTGCTCACCTGTGTTGCTTTCAATCTACAACATGTTTGAAGTTCCAGAACTGTGCTGAAATAATCATTTACTCTGTGAAGAAGAAGGTGGTTAATAAAGCCATCCAATCTTCTGTTCCTTACACCTCCAAGAAACTGGTATTTAATGCGGAGAAAAAACCTGTAAGAAATACAAATGTTATTTTAAAACTTGGAGCATTTGTAGCAATGACATTTGTGGCAAATGGGGGAAAACAATGTTACAATGGATATTAGAGACCTGTTTTCTCAGTTGGCTGTTGGAAACCACATGTAAAGATCATATCTACTGTACATTAAGTAATTAAAAAAACTGAATAATCTAAGGACATAGTACATACAATGGAAAGTGGTACTGAGGGTATACAGTCTGATTCTGATTTGGTGTTTTATCGTAGTGGCATATTAAAAACAAATTAATATTATACCCAGAATTAATTGTTTTACTCAAAGTACATTGCCAGATAGTTACAAATAATTCTTATGGATCAAAAATGATCTACAAAAGTGTGTATGGTTATTCCAAATTTGTAACACAAAACACATGTTAAAAATATTGATTTCAAAACACAAAGTATATGAACACTAAGTAATCCTAGGATTACAGTTTAAACGTACAGTTGTCTGTAACTTAATTTCACTAATGTCTCGGAGAACGTCATTTCTTTTAGGTCCACTCTCAATCCCAGCAACACCTTATTCTTTCTGCTACATCTATCTGTATATAGCCTTACCAAAATAATAAAATAAATAATAATAAAAAAACATATATTCAGTGTGCCTGTTTCTGTAATTGATGACATGTTTGTATAGTCTATACATGGCATAATGTTCTAAACTGTAGTTTTCTCATTAACCATAATAGAGCAGTCTTGTGTCAATTGGGGGAAAAAGTTAAGCTTAATTATTTTTTTTATAGCAAACCAAAGAAAATGCTCTCAAAACAGACTTTTTACACAGAATCTAAATCAAGCACCCGAACTGGAGTTGAGAATCAATGCCCTATGTGTATTGTGATTAATTACCTGTCGCACATGGAACCAACACAGCAAGATCTTGGTCCCAGGGAATGTTTTGTGGAGAGCATTTATTTCTTCATAGTCCTTGTCCACCATGAAGCTACTGTCAATTACAGTAAAAATACATAATCTGTACCTTTGTAGTTAATTTTTCTGTACTTGTAAAAAGGAAAAGTAATTCACTTACAATGGATTGTTGTGTGGTAAGGCTGAAAATGTGAAATATAAAAAATACGTTGGAGAAATAGAGGTAGACTCTTGTATTTTCCCCAAAACCAATTCCAGAGCAGATTGTACTGCTGTACTAGTAATGATGTAGGCTGCTGGTTATCCATGTCCATGGATGTCATGCATTAGAAGCGTGGAAAGTGGAAAATTGTAGCTATTGAGACCATTAGTGGCATCTAGAAAAACAATACATGTTCCATAATTCATGAGATTTTCTTTCATAAGATTCATCATTAAGACCAAGACTAGATCTTGCTTCTTGTGCACATACTGCTGGTAGAAAACTACACTGTCCTTGTTCTGTTTAATCATTTCAGTAACACTTGCAGTATCATTTTTATTTAGCTGTGTCTTCTGTAGAACAGATTTGTGTATATTCTGTATGTCATCTGATGTAACATAGTACTTTCTATCATTGCAGTTTACATGTCTATGCATTTTAGCCCAGTTGTGTGCCAAGACTAGTATCAATGCAGGTCTCACACCAATAGTGATCCATTTGTGAACTTCACCAATTCAGGGGTGACTGTGGAACAGTGTAGATCAGTGAGGTCTGAAGGATCATGTCCATTGTGATCATGCAATCTCTCAATGATGACTTTGAAGTCAGGCCTACTGGAATCCACTGAGAAGAAAACATATGTCTTGCAGCCTGCACTTATGGTGGAAATAGGCTTCATTTCTTAAAAAATAAGAACAAATTGCAATTTTTGTTTGATTTGCATCTATAAATATAACAGTACAACAGTGTCAATGATTACCACTTAACATGTATAGCTGCAAGATTATTTAGGTATCGCTGCAGGACTATTTCTCAATCCTGCAGCTATACCTGATCATCTAAGGGTTTGAACTCATCAGTTGTAACAAACCAAGCAAGGATTGGGTTGTTCAATACTTAACAATAAAGTAACAATATAGATTATTTGTACTTTTTCATAAGGAAATGAATTTTGGCACCCCTGCAATTAGAAAAAGGCTAGATTTACAGCAAAAGTACAGCAGTGGAAAGATAGTAGCCAACACCAATATTAAGAACATAAGAACATAAGAAGTTTACAAACAAGAGGAGGCCATTCGGCCCATCTTGCTCGTTTGGTTGTTAGTAGCTTATTGATCCCAGAATCTCATCAAGCAGCTTCTTGAAGGATCCCAGGGTGTCAGCTTCAACAACATTACTGGGGAGTTGGTTCCAGACCCTCACAATTCTCTGTGTAAAAAAGTGCCTCTTATTTTCTGTTCTGAATGCCCCTTTATCTAATCTCCATTTGTGACCCCTGGTCCTTGTTTCTTTTTCAGGTCGAAAAGTCCCTAGGTCGACATTGTCAATACCTTTTAGAATTTTGAATGCTTGAATCAGATCACCGCGTAGTCTTCTTTGTTCAAGACTGAATAGATTCAATTCTTTTAGCCTGTCTGCATACGACATGCCTTTTAAACCCGGGATAATTCTGGTCGCTCTTCTTTGCACTCTTTCTAGAGCAGCAATATCCTTTTTGTAACGACGTGACCAGAACTGAACACAATATTCTAGATGAGGTCTTACTCATGCATTGTAAAGTTTTAACATTACTTCCCTTGATTTAAATTCAACACTTTTCACAATATATCTGAGCATCTTGTTGGCCTTTTTTATAGCTTCCCCACATTATCTAGAGGAAGACATATGACATTTCGCACATTTTTAATAAATATATAATTGAGGTTTTATAGGAAACCACCATGAACACAACTAGTATATATATATATATATATATATATATATATATATATATATATATATATATATATGTATTAGCCCAAATATAAGGCTAAATAAGATTGCGAGGGCTTAGAACCAGAGGGGCGTAAGTGACATTTTCATAATTTTACAGGAGAGCAAAAATAAGATTTTGATTTTTGTGTTCAATTGCCATCTTTCAGTACATGCACAGTATCAATATAATTTGGAAGAAAATGAAGTTTAAAATATTTTTGAATTTCGTGGTTATCAGAAAAGCTGATTCATTCAGCAATTATCATGTTCCTGAAAAATTTGTGTCACCTAAAACAACACAGGTGGGGACAAAACAACTCCTATTGAACCACCACTCAGAGGAAATAGTTTTGTACACTGTGGGTTGTCTGTTTCTTAATTTCTTTGCTTACCTAACAAGTAAGTAAATTACAGTATTTAAGTTACATTACTATTTTTGACAGAAGCTTACAGTCGTAATATCGGCACTCATTTTTAAAATTATATAGAGACTTTAAATATTGTGTGTGCATCATTAGGATACAAAACATGGAAATAGTTGTTATGGCATTACCATATTGGAATATAAACCTGTATTTCTGGATTACAAACAACTATCTGAACTTTACTGCATCAGAAAATTTGTAATGGTGAGTAAAGAAATGTTTATTTGTTCATATTCATTGCTGAAGTTGTCTTACCTGTTTTATATAATGCCATCTCATCAATCCTTTGTCTACTGTACATTATATGTTTGTAATTTATCGTCTTTGAAAATACTTCACATTGTCACTGTCAGTGGTCTGTTGTTCTGTGATAGACAAATATGACAAAAATGGGTATTATAGGCCATAACAGACAATCGCTAAAATAATATAAACTAATTACAGAGTATAGATACTGAAGCGTATATTACTGGTAATCAAACACATTACAATTTTGGGAATTACACTCACCATGCAGTGTTGCCGATCCGCCACACGTTTTGGAGGGTCCACAACTCTATTTCTTGTCGATCCCCATTTAGTCGTTGCCTCTGTTGATCAGTGGGATCCCGTTGCCTTGTCGGTGGTTAAAAAATGTAGGGTTGTGGCCCCTGTTCCCTAAAATTAATTGGGTCTTTGACTTCATCTTCTATGTTTTCAGCGGCAGTCGCCATGTGTGTTTACCTTTTCGTACGTAACTTCCGGTTTTATTTCTGGCAAGCACAATTTTTGAGTAGGTGTGGCCATACACCACACAAAATCTATCATCTCTTTGTTGTTTATTAATATTTTTTAACAATATAAAAACTATTTTATTTCTTTTGATGAAATCTATTCAGAAAATGTATTGGTGTGTTTAACCTGCAAGATACACTATATGCAGATAGAACGAAAATATGCTGTACCTCTGGAGTTTACCGGCAGTATGGCATTCAACAATCTTGGGTAGCCGGTATAAAGATATACTACTTATTTATTTTAAAGTTTGACCTAACATGCATGAATAATATCTTTTAAATATCTTACGTTTGTAGCTCCAATATATTATTATTATTTATTTCTTAGCAGATGCCCTTATCCAGGGCGACTTACAAGATATCACATTATTTTTACATACAATTACCCATTTATACAGTTGGGTTTTTACTGGAGCAATCTAGGTAAAGTACCTTGCTCGAGGGTACAGCAGCAGTGTCCCCCACATGGGATTGAACCCACGACCCTCCGGTTAAGAGTCCAGAGCCCTAACCACTACTCCACACTGCTGCCCTATATAGGACTAACAGTAACACGAATCACCTAAATAACTAGTAAATGATTCTTTTGAGCAGCTAGCTACGGTAGCTACACTGTGTAAGTCGGCAAGATTTGGTAGTAATAGTACATAATATCAAGAGATATAGTTTTATACAAGTAAATGTACAATGCTTTATATATCTAGTCTTTACTGGTTCAAGATATATTTGTTTTAATATTAATTGCTGTAGTAATAGTACTAATCTTAACAAGCCCTTTTTTTCAAAAATTACTTACTCCGATGCACTTCGACTGTTTATACAACTCTCTCGACTCAAGGCCGCCTGTCCACTTCCCTGAAGGATTTCTTTAACTCCCCCTCTCCATTTTCAAATTCGAGGAGACAGCACCATGGAGGCTCACAGGATTGGTCTAAGGCAACACAATGCTCTGTGCATGGGGATTGGTCAGATTCGACGTCAACCTTAGGTAGTTATTTGAGCCAAACACCCTGGAGGCTCAGTGAGTCAGCCGTTTATCGTGGAGCTAGCGAACATGGTGATCAGGTGATCAGCGAGCCTGTGCCAAGACAACAAAGGCTATAAATATAAGCAGCACGACTTCGTCTCTTCTCAGTCTTCTGTGTTACATTGTGGAAAGATAGAAAACGTTTAAGCTGTTTAAATATTAAAATAAAATTCACAAGTCTAATTATCTTTGTCTAACTTCATCTAACTTTAAATTAATCTTATTTGTTCAACTTCATTCTTTTCACAGTTTTAATCTGCTTTTATTTTGCGTCATCTGTCCCTTTTTCTCCTGAGGCTGCTTCTCTTCAGCAGTGCTTTAATTTAAGCTCAGTAATATCTTGCTGTGTTCGGCAATTTTTCTTTTTTTTTTTTTTGGTTAATTTACCGACCACTACTGCCTGTTTGGGGTAATCAGTTATTAAATATACCATACAGTATATTTGTATTATTTTATTATTATTTATATAATATTTTATATTATTATTTTTTTAATCTTGTTGATAGACTGGACAGTGCTTCTACCACTGATGTTTTTGTGTAAAAGAGAAAAATACATGATCTAAAATCAAATGAACTGAAACACAATCTCATAAATGCATCAATGTATTGCAGACTTAATAAAAGTGCAAATGTAATGAAAGTGAAACATAATGTTTCTGTTTTGCAAAACAAATAATACAAATTATACTAAATTCACTATTTAAGAACTCAATATATATACAGTTCTGGAAAGTCTAAATGAGATTGGCAGATTTCACCTGAATTGAAGTCAAAGTAGATGCTGTAGTCAGAGGTGAAAGTAACTTTAATTTCTTACCGGTGTAGTGTTATTTTCAGGTACACGTTAAAAAGTGGTACTCGTGCATGCCTAAACAACTTCCACTAAGAAAGCAGGGAAGCACCCATTCAAATATGGTATGTTATGCTGTTTTCAGTCATTTATATCTTTTTTTATTGAATTTATCATATTTTCCAGTCTTTTACATTGTTTTTAATGAGGACTGGTGACCGTGTATGTGTTTTGTGTCTGTGTTTTGAATACCGTGTACATTGTTTGGGACTGCCCCATGAATTAAATATACAGAGCAGTACACATCATTGTGTATTGCCTGTATCTCATTATTATTTCTGTTGGTCAGTTTCGAACTGTGTTATTTGTCTTTGTTTGGAGCACTGCAACCCACTTTACCACATTAAGCCCGCCGCACACAGCCCGACTCAAGCCATCCCAACTCATCTAATCTCAACTGGCCATACAGAGTCTGGATGAATCATATCAGTGTGCGTGCCCTTAAAACCAAGATTATGCAGATTTCAGTCGGGATGTCTTCAGATTTGAAGATTGAACATGTTGAATCTTTTTCAGACGCAGTTTCGTTCAGATGTGATCAGTCTGTCTGTGTGCGGCGGTTGCCGACCAAGACTGACTGAGACCGATTAGTCATAAGGGTGTCAACCAATGGTGAAGCAGGTTTAAGTGACGTAGCTTGTCATATAATGTGTCATACAAGATGGTGGAATACTGACAGCTTTAGTTCCACGGGTAAAAATACATTAGTCTTGAACTGCTGAATGTCCCGAATTCAAAAATACCACATGTGAACATTTGAATGTTTTTTTTTAGGCGTTTATTATTCAACAGTAAGTTACCTTTTTATTATCAATCTACTGGCAGTCTATATTTTCTTACTGCGCTAAACAGAAGTAACCTGTGTGTCGATCTCCAATATTATTGGCAGTAGGTCACAAATCACAAGCCCCTAGATCCACACGTTGAGAAAAAAAACTGTCTCCACCGTCTAATCAGCATACAATGCCATGCATAATATGAGGGTCGCTATGTTGGGCTAAGATAATACAAAAATGTGTACAGGGCAGTATTAATTAAATCTGCATACATTGTAATCACCAGTATCTAGTTGTGGTCAGTAATTCAGTAATTCTTAGCAGTGTGCGACACCCAGTCGGGAAAAACTCAATTTTGATGTCAAACCAAAACTGAGCACAACTGATCGCAGAATGTGTGCATACTCAGATGAGATGAGTCGGGACGGCGTGAGTCGGGCTGTGTGCGACGGGCTTTACACTATACACAAAAAAGATCACAGTCCAACGTGAGTGCTCTTAGTGCAAGTGGTGGTGAAATACACAATAATGGTGAACAGTAGTGCAGTGCCATCCGGGTTTGGTGCTGGCTTTAAGCGACACCTCCCGGATATTTAGCCATCTATAATGACAAGTATGACAGTTAATAGACAGACAGAAACAAACAAAAATACTTGTTTTATGTCCTTTACAGGCTCTTGCGAAACCATGACAAAGGAACAGATTGCTTCTCCACATCCTCTGATATACCCTCAGTCGCGCCCCCTTCGGTTGCAAGTGCAATCACGTATCCTCCAATCCATGACTGACACATCGCCTACTGCATTAAGGCGATGACTTCTGGTATTGTAACTCCACCCCCTTTCTGGATGGCCGATTTCCAACACTGCAGATGGGTCATTCTACGAAAATGGTGGCTTTTTGAACAGCCAACTTTAAAAAAATGTAATTCTTTTTTTTAAACCAAAACTTATAGTCAGATAATAGTTAACCCCTTAACATTATAAATCAACATAAATGACAGCTTAATGTATTTTGATATTTTTACTACATTACATTAAAAAATGCTTGTGCTGCCTTTTTGTCACTGGTGTTACCTATATTTTAGATGACAATTCAGGCTTTCCAGAATGTAATTTGACTATTTAATTTGCATATATAATCAAAGACAGAAAAGGTTAATGATAATATTAAGAAATTGTTTTGATTAGTAATAATTTACTTTAAACAGGTATGTGTAAAGTTCAATTGTGTGACATTTTTCTATTTCTACCATTGTGTTTTGTGTTGTAACATTAGAAATAATTGCGGTTGAGTCATCAAAATTGAATTATCATATCCTTAAAATGCTTACTAATGAATGCAGCAACAGTTAGGTAGATACAAAAACCATCTTCTATGAAATTGGGCAACTCTGATGCCAGAACACCAATATGCCATGCAGTAACACCAGTTACGCAATGTGAAACCAATGACATAACATAAGATTATTTCAAACAAATTTGATCAATTTATTAGTAATATTTTTCATTACAAATAATTTCAGATTTCATAAGATGTTGATTTAATATGAACAATAACATGGAGATGGGGGGGTCCTCCGCCACATAGAGGACACCAGTGTGGAGCGTCACTTGCTTGTGTGACCCCCCGAAGTGAACTGACTGGATCTCTGAAGCGTACTTGCAAGTGAAGTTCTTACTAAAGTCTATATGGATCAGGCAATCATTGGTCAGGTTTTCCCTCACGGTCCAGTAGATGCTGTACTGCAATCTGATGTTGAACAGATGTCTCCTGAATTTAAAGAGCCTATCTTGGAATTGGGTCACCAGCTCTTCCTCTGTTATGGCTATATCCTTCTTCACAGTGATTAAGCTACTTTTCTCTTGTTCTTCATTTGCTCTGTTGTGCTCTATCTTCTCCAGACACCACTGGGTGAGCGACACCTCTTCGTTGGATTGCTGTCTGGCCGGTGGTACAGTGGAGTGTTCACATTCTTGGCATTGACCATAGGCGCATGTCTTTGAATTGTCTATGGACAAGGTATGACAGCAATCCATGCTTTGGTTTTGTAACACAAATGCTAAAAGGTTAGCATTTGAAACAGTGGCCAGGTAAACAAAAGCATGGCTTGCTGTCATACCTTGTCCATAGACTGCATACACGATGAGGAAGCCAATATGTCATTTTGTAATTTGGGTGAATTATCCCTTTAAGTAACTATGTAGATAAGTACTTATGTCTTCCTACAGACACATTGTCTTAAATGCTGACCTTGCAGTACTGGGTTCACTGTCTGGAGTGGATGGGGGGGTCAACACTGTCTTTCCTGCTCTCAATCTCTCTCTGTGTTTTGCCTATCTGACCCGCCATTTCCTTCGCTCCTGTCTTTTTTCCCTTTCTGTGAGATCCTTCACTCTCTTTCTTTTTTGACTCTCTAAATCCTTTAAGTAAGTCTGGTGTTTTTGTTTAAGGTCGGCTGCTCTGCGGTCTGGGTCAGCATCCCTGCGCTGTCTGTAGAGTCTTTGCTTTTCAGCAGCACTTAATTTCGTCATATCAAAAGGAAAGCCATATTATGTGGTTACAATATTGAAACAGTGATAAAATGCTAATAAGTCTTTATTAATATAATTGTTGAGGCTTTATAAAACCTTACGTTGAGAAAAAAGTTAGTGGTGTTATTGATTGTCACTGGTGTTGTCGTCATGTCACTGGTGTTACCAGCAGGAACAGTAACTATAAACTGTATAACACCAGAGACACATCTTAAGACCTCGCATGAAATTACCAAATTAATCATCAAATTGCTAACATATGAAAAGAGAGTGCACACTCACCATGTCCTTTTCAAAACAGCCCTGCCTCCAATGAACCTTTGATCCAGGAAGAAGTTGGCAAGGATGTTGCATTTTTTCAAAGTGGTGGTTTTTATAAATTCTAACACCAGTGACATGAAATTGAGGGACAGCTATTCCCTGTAAATTAATTATAATATTTAGTTGATATTTTAGTTTTTTAAATAACTACAATATTTTCCTTTGTATTATGACATTTAAAGGGGGAGAAAAATATGTATTTTTTAACTCAAAATATGTCATTAAACCTAGACTCCTGACCCGAGGGACAAGCCAATTTCATGGTACTGACCGTGTTCAATATATAAAAAAATGGTTTGCAATATAACTGTCTTGCATATGTTTTATTGATAATAAAACACTTCAATTAAAACAAAAAACATAAATTTATGTCATTATCTGACACTTTTAAGTGTTTTTCCTGGTGGTTAAGGCCGGGACAGGAAAGCCACCATTTTTGTAGAATGACCCAGATAGATTGTTCCCCCAAGCGCTGATCCAGGATCAGTTTCTCACTCGTTCCATAAGCTCCACCCCTCTCTTGACGTTTTCAAGCCCTGCCACTTCATGACGGCAAAGAACACAGCACCAAACTAATGTCACTAAATATTTCAAACTTCAGACGAGCGGGAACCAACAGAGACAGGCTGGCAGGGAGAGACAGTGAGAAGAAAACGTTACAGGTAACTTTATTTACTTATTTAATTAATAACATGTTTAAAATGAATACCGTGCATGTATTCATTATGCTTTATGATCAGGAGTTCCTCAGTTAAAATGTTATTTCAAACTTTTAAGAGATTAACACATTTATTATCTTACTGGGTTACTTTATAATTCTAGTGACCTTAAAATAATGAATGCTTTAGTTGGTGGTAAAAATGTAAGTGCATTTTATTTCTGGGACATTTTTATCAGCATGTTTCAAGATTTTTTTAAATTTCTTTTTTACAACAGTAAAGACAAAAGTCAGATTAAATAACACTAATTTGTATTCATTATGAAAAAATAAAGAAAGAAATGTAATACATCTGTGGTCAGCGTAGCAGTGTGTGCGAGTACTGATCTGGATTCAGCCTAGCAGTGTGCATGTGTTTGTGTGTGTGTACTGATCTGTGGTCAGCCTAGCAGTATGTGTGTGTGCATACTGATCTGAGGTCAGTGTAGCAGTGTGTGTGAGAGTACTAATCAGGGGTCAGTGTAGCAGTGTGTGATTTCTGATTTTCTGTATTTTTTTTTCAAGCTTGGTTGGAGTGGAGACTACTTGTGGATATTGCGTGAAATATCTTACCATATTATTTTAATCTAAAAGAAAATAATGCTAGGAAGAAAAAATAGGAACATTGACTTTTTCTTTCAGTTTTTATAATTAATATATTTTTCCATATCGACATTGACTGAGTAATTTGTTTATGTGTTCTTTGGGCCAAAAATTGGTTCATTGTTCAGCTTATATTTCAGTTGCAATGAATGTTACTTTAACATGCATACATACATATATTAAAATAATTCCATGACATTTGTCACATCTCTATCACTTAATTGCAACAGCATGTACTGTAGTAATTTTAAAAAATCCTTAATATGCCAACAAATCTATTGCAGTTGTATGTATTTGCTTACATTCTAACTATGACTATACATCAAAGTGTACTAAAATCCTGATGAGGTGAGGAGAGGATGAGGTGTATAAAGGCCATTTCCCAGGCCAAGCAGGGAGAATGGATGAGATGGGAGAGTGTGGAACAACGCAAGATTGGCTGGCAAGACCTATGGTCAATGGAACAGAGCAGGATCAGTTTCCTTATAAGGTCAACATATGATGTTCTCCCATCACCACAGAACCTAAACCTCTGGGTAGGAGAGGATCCCTCATGTCCTTTGTGTTCATCACCTGCAACATTAAGGCACATTTTGACAGGATGTAAAGTGGCTCTTAGCCAAGGACGGTTTACTTGGCGCCATGACCAGGTCCTGCGATGTTTGGCCTTAGCAGTGGAAGACAAGCGTAACATGACCAATAAGTTGCCACCTGTTCCATCAAAACATTACACACAAAAGACAACATTCCTCCGCCCAGGAGAGCAACCACCAAGAAAAGGTGTTAAAACCAATCCTCGCCCAGGACAACTGGAAGCTGCTAGAGACTGGAAAATGCTGGCAGATGTTGGTCAACGTCTTATTTTTCAACCTGAGATTGCCACCACTAACCTTCAACCAGATATTGTCTTGTGGTCTGGATCAGCACGCCTTGTTCACATGGTAGAGTTAACAGTGCCATGGGAGGATGCTGTAGATGAGGCATATGAGAGGAAGAAACTGCGGTATGCTCAACTAGCCACTGAAGTGGAACAGCGAGGATGGAGAGTCTGGGTTTACCCAGTGGAAGTGGGTTGTCGAGGATTTGTGGCACACTCTACAACCCGGTTTCTCAGAGATGTCGGATTCAATGGCAAAGAGTTGCGTCGCACAGTGAAGAACTTATCTGAAGCAGCAGAGAGGAGCAGCAACTGGCCGTGGTTGAGACGGAAAGATTCTGGCTGGGGATCTCAAGCACAATAGAAAGAAAGAAACGCTGATGTACAGGTAAGTAAGCTGGGCTGAGTTGAGTGGGGGACAGAGGGGGGTGATGCTGGGACGCCAGAATCACCGTCGAGCCCTCTTGAGGTGTCGTGGGCTAGTCGATGAAACACAGAGGATGGAAGGTGCCCACTTGAAGACCCCAGAGATGTACCCTACTTAGCTCAATCCAGATGGTTGTCATGCTGATGCGCTGGGGAGACCACACTATGGTTGATCCCTGGAGCCAGCATCGCAGCCGTTGTGTGTGCTGATGTGCTAGGGAGGCAATAAACTGATCCCTGGAGCCAGCATTACACTTCAGCCATCAACACCAGACAGAAGGATATGTACATCATCATATGGAAGGAAGCGCAAATGGATGGAGATACATATGGATCACATTAGTTTACTGTGAAGCTACGTCTTAGTTGGTGCTTATCTTGGCGAGAGCCAAGTTCAAATCAGCATGAAGTTTTAACATCTACTCTCATGTAATGGAAATCTTGAGTTTCAGTGTTTTAAAACAAAATATCAAACAGAATGAAATTTCAATGTACCATTTGTAATTCAGTAATATGAGAGAATTGGTCAGGGGTCTGAATACTTTTGCAAGGCACTGTAAGTACACTATGCCAGTACATTGTAGGTATAAAATAGTTATAGTAATTAGGCTGCTGACTGTGCTTTCAATTTTCTGTCAATATAAAACTTCACCAGGTTCACCATAATTCTTTATATAAATACCCCCCACATTATAGTGCCCACTTAGATAGTATTGAGCGACACAACTCCCCCACTTGCATAGTACAGAACGATGCTCACACACTGCTGTGTGCTACGTCTTAGTTGGTGCTTATCTTGGCGAGAACCAAGTTCAAATCAGCATGAAATTTTAACATCTACTCTCATGTAATGGAAATCATAATAATAATCTTAATTTCTGGATTACTTTGTCTTTCAGTGTAGTTTCTGTTAAATAATAATTAGACATTAAGGATGCAACAAGTTCCATGTAAATACCCTCAAAATAATGGTTGTTAGACACTATAATGTATGAGTTCTATTTCATTTTTAAACCATGTTTAAATGTGTACCTTTCTAATACTGTATTGCTAGGAGATTGTTCAGCCCTTTGTGAAGACCTGAGTGCCTGTGCTTCTCATTTCATACACTACGAAGTAGTTGTTCTCCATGCAAGTGTTCTACAGTAACTACTCTTCAGTCACTACATCAGTTATCAGCTTTGGTTTAATTTCTCAAGTATTGTAGAGTTTTTTTTTTTTTAGGGAAACAAATATTAAAATTGAACTGCAAATTACTTTAAGCTAATGGGCTAACATCTTAATTGATGTCTTTCATAACTTCAAACCATTTATCTTAAATAGAGAGAACCAATAAAAACTAGATTAGATCAAAAAATGTTTTGATTTTCAGTTTCATCTAGTGCCTTATATAGTGGCTTATATAGTAAGTATTTGTATAACAGGTTATACATACAGTAGCTCCAATAGGTATTTATAAAGTACATGTACAAATACCTATGAGAGCCACTGTATGCTGATCAGATGAAATTATACATATGATTTGATGCACGTTGTACTTGTTACTTATCAAGTGATTGTTTAATCTACAAAAAACAATTCTGAAGCTAAATAAAAGTATGTATTTTACCCCCAGAAAACATTTGAAGGAAATACAAAACACCGTTCAAAGATCTTCGGATTACTTCAATGCAGCAACCCCTGGTATTGGGATGAAGGTGGTAGACACAGTATTTGATATGATAAAGGATGTTTTAAATAATCAAATTCAGATACTTGAAAAATCCCTTCAAGTGGTAAATTAAAGTGGAGTGTACCAGAATTATGCAATATGAGGGTTAATTTAATGTGCATAAACTTTTCAATTATGATAATGAAAAATATTTAATTATATGAAAAGTACACATTTTTGTCTGTTTGTACATAGGGCAACCCTGTTTTTCCTTAAATGCCACTTAGATTTATGTAGTGAATGGCTTATTTATTTTGATTCATCTTGATGTCAGACAACATCCACATTTATTGGTAGTAGCCAAATTTGTTATTGAAGTGCTGTACTATACATGGGTATGTCACAGTTCACTGCTTGAGCAAGGCTTGAGCATTATAGTAGAATTATTCAGTTATATTCTGTAAACTTTGCAATTTGATACCAATAGCTGTAGTAATTAACAGTAACGGTGGAGGATTGTTCTTTCAAAGGTCTAGTTTTTAAGTACTTTATGAATATACAGCTTTTGTAGTTATGGGGCTGGTTTCACAAAGCCTTTATATAGAAGGCTTCAAGTTAAAAAAAAATTAACCAAGTCATAATAGGACCCTAAATGCTTTAAATATAAATAGACTGGTGCTTAGAAATGGTTTTAAACTTGCCAATTTTCTGTGTTTGTGGAAGTTACTGTGTTACCACTGCCCTGTATGTTTGTTCAACAGAAATATGGTATAATAAAATACAAATATTCATAAAGTCTTGATTGTCATACATTGTGTTCATTTGATCTGTTTAATCAAAAGACTCCAAGCTTCTATTGGAGCTGTTTTAAAAATGAATTCAGTAAGTGTCAAAAATAAAATAAAACATAATTGTATTATTATACTTTAAAACATTGCGTATACAGTATTTCAGGAAGTTACTCATTTGCATTACAAATAGCAATGCTATCAGTCAAACATGCATTTTATTACATAGAATGAAGGATCGGATCATTGTATATCAAATAAATAGCACAGTTAATTTAAAATCTTAAATACATTGGTACTTAAGCTTTTTTAAAACAAATAATCCAACTAAAGATTACATAACCAATAGGGGTATGAAGTTTTTAATGCAATTTATACAGATACATTACTTAGTCATTTAGCTGACACTTTTATCCAAAGCAACTTTACAGAGACTATTTATTTATTTAACCAGGAGATTTACCCATTGAGACTGAGGTTTCATTACAAGGGGATCCTGGGAAAGAGGGTGGCAGCAGGAACAGACTTCATTAACCCTAATTAAGGTAGGGAGACTTTAGGTACTTTTGGCCAGATTTTATTACCTAATTTTTATAGTTGGCCATGACACCAGGATTAACATCCCTGCTCTTGCAAAAAGTGCCATGGGATCTTTAATGTTCAAAATGCAGACACAACCTCAGTTTAACATCTCAAACATATGCTGTTTATAAATGTAATCAACAGAATATTTATTTAAACATTTTCTCATAATGGGACACTGCATAAATGGACCGAATAAAGGCCTGCCATAATTGTCTTTATTTGAACCGGTTTACCATATGTGGTTGCATGCACTTTTTTGGCCATACACTGGTTTGTGATTTTGACAATAAAGGTGCTACATGAATGTATGCTTTGTATGAAGGCTAGTGGGCTCTGTCTGAGTAATATGAACCCCAAGAATAATTTTTTAAAAAAAAGTGAACTCAGAAGCCCTACACAACTACTTTATCTAAATATTATTATTTATTTCTTAGCAGACACCCTTATCCAGGGCAACTTACAATTGTTACAAGATATCACATTATTTTTACATACAATTACATTATTTCTTACACATTATTTTTACATACAATTACCCATTTATACAGGTGGGTTTTTACTGGAGCAATCTAGGTAAAGCACCTTGCTGAAGGGTACAGCAGCAGTGTCACCCACCAGGGATTGAACCCACAACCCTCCGGTCAAGAGTCCAGAGCCTTAACTACTACTCCACACTGATTTTAATACCATTGCTTTTAGTATGATGGTAATTGTGGTATTTCATGTTTGGCCTTTAGGATTATTTTTTTTTATTTTTCTATACTGATGCAAAACATGAATTTTTCATTTGTGAGATTTTAACTCAAAATTACTGAAAGCAATATGGTTAGCTTTCTCCAAGATATTTCTCACCTCAAACTCAACCTCTCTAAATCTGACCTCCTTTTCTTTCCCTCCTCTGATCTCTCTATCTCCGTTCCTCTGGAATCTACCACACTCTCTCCCTCCTTCTCAGCTAAGAACCTCGGAGTCAGCCTGGACCCCTGCCTCTCTTATTCCCAGCACATCTCCACTCTGGCACGCACTTGCTGATTCTTCCTGAGCAACATACGAAGAATCTGACCCTTCCTCACCAACTACGCCACCCAGCTCCTGGTCCAGGCCCTGGTACTCTCCCACCTAGACTACTGCAACTCCCTCCTTGCTGACCTCCCTGCGTCCGCCACCTGTCCGCTCCAGCTCATCAAGAACTCCGCTGCTCGCCTGGTGTTCTCTCTGCCTCGCTTCTCCCACGCAACTCCACTGCTCCGCTCACTCCACTGGCTCCACAGCTACCTCCAGACCCTTATCTCTCCCACTCGACCTCTCCACTCCTCCTGCACTAGAAGACTAGCTCTATCTCCTCTACGCTCCCCTGCCTCCAGAGCCCGCTCCTTATCCACCCTCGCCCCGCAGTGGTGGAATGACCTTCCTACAGATGTCAGGACTGCCAAGTCCCTCACCACCTTCCGACGCCTCCTCAAACTCACCTCTTCAAACAGCACCTGTAGAACTCTTTTTTCCCTCTGGACACTTATCAGTCTTCCTTAAATGTGCTTTACTTGCTCTTATCTGCCCCATATTTTACTGCATTTAATCCTGTACTTTAGAGTACTGTAATCTGTCATGTGTTATTTAATCTGTAGTATTTTGTATTTAATTATATCCTGATGTAACTATCAGTGACACTGTTATCTGCTCTGTTATTGAATTGTATTTTGTCATACTTGTACTTGCTAGAACCAAAGTCATTGTATTTATCTTGCTCTTAATTGTATTATTACTTGTACTGTGATTCTTGAAATGTACTTTTGTTTACGACTGTAAGTCGCCCTGGATAAGGGCGTCTGCTAAGAAATAAATAATAATAATAATAATAATAATAATAATAATAATAATATTAATAATAATAATAATAATAATAATAATAATAATAATAATAATAATAATAATACAAACTCATTATTAGAAATGTGATCTCGAAGTGGCCAGGCACCACACATGATTCATTTATCTGGGCAAATTGTGGTGCCAAAGCCATTAGAGAGGAGGGTGGCTTCCAAGGTGGCTGGTTGTTGGGAGACAGTGGATATCCCCTTCTTCCTTTTCTTCTAACACCGGTAACCACACCTACTTCAAGAGCAGAAGAGAAATACAACACTGACCACTGCAAAACTGCAATGTAAAACCAATGAACGTGTGATGCGTTTAATATCTAAATGACAGGTGAAATCATCTTTCCACTGACATCTGTCAACCCAGCCTTTCTGTATGAGTTCCTCAGCTTTTCTTTTTCCTTCCATCTCCTTTGTAGTTCTCGGGTTGTTCAACCATCCAGCTTTTTGCAGATTGTTAATATACCTAAATGAATAATGCTAAAAAAGATATATTAAAAATGTTATTTATGAACATACACATGCTGGCAATCCTTTCAACATCCTTTATGTTTAATGTTTAAATCTGCAACCAAAAACTACTGGATTGCATTAAACACCTGGGGCAACCTGAACAACATTAAATAAACAGTAAAACATTTGCTTTCAATAAAGACTATAAGGGTGGTTTTCAATGGTATTTGCTCTTGATTTCCTAAAAAATTTAAAAGTTTAAAGGTTAAAATCTAGCAAGACACAACATAGATGTGGAAAAGAAACACAATTAATATTAAGAAATACAATTAATATTTTATCACTTAAACATAGTTTTGGAACTTTAGCTAGGCTTTATTTGGAGAGAAGCTTTGGAAGTCACCCTGTATACCCATAAACAAACTAAAATCTGATGCCTACCACCAAAATTGAATTCAAGTTTTTTTTTTTTTATTTATCCAAAAAAGGAGTAAAGAAGTACTTTGTATTAAACAGATCCCTTAATTTAAACTGTAGCTTTAACTTAAGCAATTAAATCTTGACTTTGACAAATGTTATACTGTTCTATCTTCGGTTTGTTTGAAAATAAAGCACAGAAATAATGAGTTTCACAAGACAGGTTGGATAATGAAAAATATAATAGAAGCAATGAAATAATATTTTTAGGTTTAATATCTGTTCTTTCTACATAGGTTATAATACCTATACTATCCCAGCACTCTATTACAGATCATCCAGTCTACGATTGCAGTACCCATTTAAGAAGTGATACTTCACACCCAGGAAAAATCTGAAAAGAAATGCATTATTCGATTAAATTTGTAGTTTTGCAGGCTTCAACGGATCAACAGTATATATTTTTCAAAATGGAAGTCAGTGTGCATTAATTTAAAAAAGTCAGAATGTACAGTATCCAGGCAATACAAACTAAAAGCTATAGATAAAAAAAAACAGCATGACTTTTGGAAAAATACACCTTGCTATACATCTGTGTAAAAAGTTTAAGGTAAGAAGTAGTATTTAAAAAAAAAAGAAATGAACACCCCATGCCAAACTATCATCAAAACAAGCTATTTTTACCTTTCAACTAAAATATTAGTTTCGCTGTCTTCATGAGTGAATCGTCACCCAGATGAAGACCACATAGTCCCACACGGGATCCAATTTTCTTGGATATAAACTGCAGCCTTTGGGTGAATATTTTTGGATTCGATGTTGAACACCTCTTGAAATTCAATATCCTGAAAAAACACATTGAAATACCAAAGGACCCAAATTAGCAAATATTATATATGACATAAAATAATGTTAAAAGTACAATACCCTAAGAAAGAATGCAGTGGCAGGATGAATCAGTAAAAACTAATATCACACCTTATACCTACATTGTTTTTGGATCAATTAAAAAAAAGTAGTATCTTAAATAAGTATAGGCAGGTAATAGCTTTGAAAGCTTACTGTAGGGCAATGCTTCAGTCGGAACATCAAAGTCATCGCTTTATCCCTTTCATCTTTCTGTTTAACTCCATTTATTTCAGAATCAGTCTTTGTTATCCATCGGTGAACTGCCTACTGATTTAAAAAAAGCAGATAAATATCAATACAAATACCTACAAGTGTTTATGCCATTAAATATGTATACACATATATAAAATGTATATGCTTTAAAAACTATTACAAATATTAGTATACCATTTCAACATTTACTATCACAAAGACATTATATATATATATATATATATATATATATATATATATATATATATATATATATATATATATTGTAATAAATAGGTGTATAATCACTTATGTTACAAATATAGAACAGTGGGGGGGTCTTATATTGTAACATAAAGAACTATAATACTTAGTTGATACATGTTTTAACCGGAAATAGATGCAACTGTTATAAAATATGGTTTGTTGTAATGGCAATGGAGTGACCACTTTTGATGGGTGGCGCTGTTTCAGATAGAGCTGTGGGAAATGATAGACCTAGCTAGGAAGAGAAAGAGAACTCTGTGATTGACCTGTGACCTGGATCTGAAAGGTGGCCATCTTTAAGAAGGGCAAGGGGAGTTGGCCCAGGGGGGAAGTGGTTGGAGTGAGTGAAGAGTGAGAGGGGGTTTGCAGAGAAGAGTTTGAACAAAAGGAAAGTTGTGGGGTAAAAAAGTGTCTTTTTGGACCTAAAACAAAGCCTGGACCTTTGAGTGTGGAGTCTAGCCTCAAAGTCCAGTTAAACCAAACTCTGGTGGAAAAGCTGACTGGCCATGTGCTCAGCGCAGGAGTAACCGGAACAAGGGAACCAGAACAGTTTAAAGGCTACCACTGGTTGGTAGTGAAGATGTGAGTTGTTTTCTTTCTGTTACCTTCACCTTCTAACAAAATAAATATTGCCAGCCGCTGATGTACAGCAATTACAGTTGTGGACATTGTAATCATTTACACCACCTCGACCATCCTGTCACACGTGGTGTCTTGTGTGGGATTTTAAGCAACTGAAACAACATCAGTCACCTACAGCCCTCCAATCCACAACTAAGATGGCATCCTTAGAAGATTTAGTGAAGGCACTGGTACAAAGCACAAACGCTTTTGTGCAGAGTCAAGAAGCAACTAATCGCTCATTGCTACAGGCTGCAGCAAAGCAACAAGAGGCTAGTGAGAGGCAGCGAGATGCAACAGCGGCACAGTATGAAGCAACCAAGGCACAGCAAGAGCAAATACAAGCTCTGGTAGGCGACCGATCATAGCAACCTTAAGTTCAGATAAACCATCTTCCATTAGATCTAGTCATGTGCTTCAGAAGTTGACTGCGGAAGATGACATCGAAGCGTTCCTGGGGACATTTGAGAAAACAGCCACCTGAGAGAAATGGCCAGCAGATCAGTGGTCGGGGATTCTAGCACCCTTCCTGATAGGAGATGCCCAGAAGGCCTACCACGATCTCCCCTCAACCGTCGCAGATAACTACGAACAGCTGAAGGCGGAGATCCTTGCTAGAGCCGGCGTCACTACTGCAATGAGGGCCCAGAAATTCCACTCCTGGCTTTTCAACTCAACGGTAGCACCCAGATCCCAGATGTTCGACCTGTTACATATAGACGAAGGTGGCTGGACCCGGAGGTGAATGATGCAACGAAGATCATCAACATGATAGTGATGGATCGCTATCTGAGAGCCATGCCAGCTCATTTGAGGAAGTGGGTGGGGCGATGTGATCCAACTACCATCGATGAGTTTGTGACCTTGGTGGAGCGACAGTATGCTGCGGAGGAGTTGGCGAGACAACCACTTCCATCGCAGCCAGGAGTCTTCAACACACCTCTTCATCCGGGAAGCAGCATGGCGCCCAGACCGGGTAAGATCGTGATAAAAGGGGGAGATGTTGAAGAGCAGTCACCGACTGTGAAGGGACTTAGTCGGGACATTGGGGTTAAAATTCAGGGGTATAATAGATTTGCTGAATATATTTGTCATAAATGCCACAAAAAGGGTCATATTGCAATACAGTGTAAGGGTATGGAGGAGCCAATGGAGTGTAATGTAGGACATAGTTACTGTGGATGTATCACTGTGTCAGGGGTAGCCATTTGTAATACACCTTACATTGTCAACATAATAGTAAATGGAATGGAAGCAAAAGCTATCGCAGATTCAGGCAGTTCAATTACATTGGTACGCCCGGAGTTTGTGGAAACCCATAAATTGGATGAAAGTTTTAAAACCGGAATTACTTGCATTCATGGGGATGTACGATACTATCCCACCACTAAAGCCAGGTTTTGGTGCAACAAGACTGCACTGGTTGTACGGGTAGGAGTCATCCCTAGTCTGCCCCACCCTGTAATTCTTGGTAGAGACTTCCCAGGTTTTAAAAGCCTGGTACAATTCAGCGGAAAATTGGAATCATCCGAGGTAAGAAGGGAGGGAGCATTGGAACCTCCAGATAGCTTGTTTGCTATGTTTCCATTCACTGACCCTGACCTCTTTCCCAGACACAATAAAAGTAAAATAAGCAAATCACGTAAGCAAAGACGGCTAGAAAAGAAAAGAGGGCCGCCTGTGAAGTCTGTGTTGCTGGGTAATTTTGGTAATGGGAACAAAAGGGGTTGGCACCCAATGTAGTCAGAATGACATTTCTAGTGAAACAGGGAGGTAATAATTGGTACTGGACCTGAGAATGAAACATGGTTTGAGTCATTTTAAATTATGTGGTCAATTCGGCAGAGAACAGGAGAGGATTCAACTCTTGTAAATGTAAAGAAGAGGGTGGTATCTGTTAATGGTGTGCCAGTGGAGGGCACTGTTGTTAACCCTAGAGAGCATTTTATTGTCAAGGACAATTTGTTATACCGGGTTATTGAAATTAATGGTAAGAGGGTGGAACAGTTGTTGGTCCCTCAGACCTATAGAAATACTGTAAAGAAATTGGCGCATGACCATTTGTTCGGTGCACACCTGGGGTGGGAGAAAACATATCAAAGAATCTTGCAGAGATTTTATTGGTTGGGAATACAGAAAGATGTAGAAAAGTTCTGTAAATCCTGTCCCGAGTGTCAGCGAGCTGGACCTCGCCCACACTTTAGAGCGCCTCTGGAGTCAATGCCCATAATTGATGTCCCCTTTGAGCGCATAGCCATGGACCTGGTGGGGCCTTTAAATAGATCTGCCAGGGGCCATGACCATGTACTCGTCATTCTGGATTATGCGACCCGATATCCAGAAGCGATTCCATTAAGAAATACAGCTTCCAAGCACATTGCAAAGGAGCTAGTGCAGGTATTTTCGAGGGTTGGAATACCAAAAGAGATCTTAACAGACCAAGGTACGCCCTTCGTAAGTAAGCTAATGCGGGACTTGTGTGCAACATTGCATATTAAACCTATACGAACCTCTGTTTACCACCCACAGACGGATGGTCTCGTGGAGAGGTTTAATAAGACCCTGAAATCTATGCTGAGAAAGGTGATCAGCAAAGATGGAAAAGACTGGGACTTATTGTTACCATATTTGATGTTTGCTATCCGGGAAGTCCCTCAATCTTCCACTGGGTTCTCCCCATTTGAGCTGTTGTACGGGAGACAGCCCAGAGGGATTCTTGATATAGCAAAAGAGACCTGGGAAGAGGAAGTATCCTCCGGTAAAAACGTTGTAGAGCATGTGCTTCAAATGCGGGATCGAATCGAGAGGGTGACCCCAATCGTCCGTAAGCATATGGAGCAAGCACAGTCTAGGCAAGCCCACTATTACAACAAGTCCGCAAAAGCTAGATCTTTCCAACCTGGAGACAGGGTAATGGTGTTAGTACCAACTCCAGAGAGTAAGCTGTTTACTCATTGGCAAGGACCCTTTGAGATTATTGAGCAAGTGGGTTCCGTAGATTACCGGGTGAGACAGCCGGGAAGGCGAAAACCCGAGCAGATCTACCATGTGAATCTGCTAAAACATTGGACCGATAGAGAGGCTTTGGTGGTAACTCCCCATAATAAGCCTGATAAGTGTAGACCTCCTCCGAAGGTAACCCCACATAGAGTACAGGGTGGGGTAAACCTAGGACCTGATTTGAGTGTTAAGCAGGTGAGTGAGGTAGAGAAGCTAGTGGCTGATAACCATGATGTCTTTTCCACTTTACCAGGCCGGACTCGAGAGCTCCAGCATGAGATTATCACTCCTCCTGGGGTCAGGATAAAACTGCGCCCCTATAGAGTGCCGGAGGCAAAAAGGGCGGATGTTTTAAAGGAGCTGAAATCCATGTTGGACCTCGATGTTATTGAGGAGTCCTCCAGCCCCTGGACCAGTCCAGTTGTCATGGTCCCAAAGCCCAGCGGGCTATGGAGGTTCTGCAACGACTTTCGTCAATTGAACGAAGTGTCTAAGTTCGACGCATATCCAATGCCTCGTGTGGACGAACTTATAGAAAAGTTGGGCAAGGCTAGGTATCTGACGACCCTTGATCTAACGAAAGGGTATTGGCAGATTCTGTTATCGCCAGAGAGTAAGGAAAAGACAGCCTTTGTAACACCTTGGGGCCTATACCAGTACAAGGTAATGCCATTTGGTCTGCATGGAGCTCCGGCTACATTCCAGCGCCTCATGGATAAGGTCCTAAAGCCGCACGCCGAATATGCATCGGTGTATATAGACGACATAGTGATCCATTCGGAGACATGCGAGGATCACATAATCAGGGTAGGTGCTGTCTTGCAGAGTCTCAGGGAAGCGTCGTTGACAGCTAACCCTGAAAAGTGTTATGTGGGGTTAACTGAAGCTAAGTATTTGGGCTATATTGTGGGAGGAGGACAGGTAAAGCCTCAGTCCAGCAAAGTGGACGCCATCAAGAATTGGCCACGACCAGTTAACAAAAAGCAAGTGAGGGCCTTTCTTGGTTTAGTAGGCTATTATAGGCGGTTTATACCAGAATTCTCTACAATAGGAGCACCACTTACTGACTTAGTAAAAAAATCTGCACCCAACATGGTCCGGTGGACTAATGTTGCAGAACAAGCATTTAAGAAGTTGTCAAATGCCTTATGCAGTGAACCGGTGCTGGCAGTGGCAGACTTCACAAAACCTTTTGTGGTGCAGACTGATGCTTCGGATGTAGGCATCGGAGCAGTCCTCTCACAGGTAATAAATAATGAAGAGCACCCCGTAATGTACCTCAGCAGGAAAATGCTACCGTGGGAAACCAGGTATGCAGTAGTTGAGAAGGAGTGTCTGGCAATCAAGTGGGCAGTGGAGGCACTGAAATATTACTTGATTGGTAGGGAGTTCACTTTGGTTACGGACCATTCTCCTCTCAAATGGATGAAAGAGAATAGAGAGAAAAACGCGAGAGTAACCAGGTGGTTCCTTACACTTCAACCTTACAAGTACAAAGTGGAACATCGTATTGGTTCGAAGAATGCGAATGCTGACGGACTCTCAAGAGTACATTGTGGAGTGAGGGGTTCCACCGAAACTAGTTGGTGGGGTAGGAAGGTCGCTAAAACCAGTAGGTTTAAGCTGGGTGAGAGGATGTGTAATAAATAGGTGTATAATCACTTATGTTACAAATATAGAACAGTGGGGGGTCTTATATTGTAACATAAAGAATTATAATACTTAGTTGATACATGTTTTAACCGGAAATAGATGCAACTGTTATAAAATATGGTTTGTTGTAATGGCAATGGAGTGACCACTTTTGATGGGTGGCGCTGTTTCAGATAGAGCTGTGGGAAATGATAGACCTAGCTAGGAAGAGAAAGAGAACTCTGTGATTGACCTGTGACCTGGATCTGAAAGGTGGCCATCTTTAAGAAGGGCAAGGGGAGTTGGCCCAGGGGGGAAGTGGTTGGAGTGAGTGAAGAGTGAGAGGGGTTTGCAGAGAAGAGTTTGAACAAAAGGAAAGTTGTGGGGTAAAAAGTGTCTTTTTGGACCTAAAACAAAAGCCTGGACCTTTGAGTGTGGAGTCTAGCCTCAAAGTCCAGTTAAATAAACTCTGGTGGAAAAGCTGACTGGCCATGTGCTCAGCGCAGGAGTAACGGAACAAGGGAACCAGAACAGTTTAAAGGCTACCACTGGTTGGTAGTGAAGATGTGAGTTGTTTTCTTTCTGTTACCTTCACCTTCTAACAAAATAAATATTGCCAGCCGCTGATGTACAGCAATTACAGTTGTGGACATTGTAATCATTTACACCACCTCGACCATCCTGTCACAATATATATATATATATATATATATATATATATATATATATATATATATATATATATATATATATATTAAATCCTTCTGTATTTTGTATCAAATTTTACACACACACTAAAAAACATCATAACTGACTACATACCTGTAGCATGTGGAACCAGCATAGCAAAATACTGGACTGAGGGAAGACACCATGCAGAGCATTAATTAATTTGATGTCTTTGTCAACCATAAAAGCCCTGAAAAGCAATTTGGAGAATTTCTCAAAATGTGCTTTTCTTCTCCCTACACAAAAGTGGTGTTGATAAGAGATGCATCAATTTCATTAAAACAAAGAACATACTTTCAAACTTACCTTAACACTAATGATTCCCTATAAAACAGTGCAAAATAAAATCAAATACAACAAATTAAGCAACTAAATAGCTGAAAATACAAACTTGTTATAATTTAAATCAATAACTAAAAATGTAATTCATTAAAAACATTTACAGCACAAGCCTCAGATTACATATTATTTATGACAAACAGGGGTGGCATATGAAAATATACATGTTTATATATTTACCTTACCTAGGTTTTTATCACAAAAGGTCTGAAGTGCAAATTGAAGTACTTCATTTGTTTCTATACTCAAGATCATGAAGCACAAAGGAAATCCATGACCAAAGGTGTCCCTGGCAACCACAGCATATACAGCATATCTGTAAGAAGTAAGACCTGCAAAATGCACAGTATTTAGATCACATTTAAAATATTGGGTATATATGACATTAAAAAAATGTACATAGTATTTGTGAAATAAATATACACAAGGGGTGTTCTAGAAATGTCAAACCTGACAAGGCAGGGATGTCATTAGGGCAGTTTCTTTCTAGATTCACTGTATTATTAGGTATGGCTCTACCAAATATCAGTCCGGTGACGCTTTTGCTCCAAGACAATGCTTCTGCTCACACTACCCGTGGCCACTGAAACTTTGAAGCACTGTGGATTTGAGCTGTTGCCACATCCATCTTATTCTTACACCATCATACTTCTTTCTCTTTCCAAAAATCAAGGAACATCTGAGAAGACGACATTTTGAGACATCATTTGAGGGCCAGGAATTTAAGTCCATGACTTTCTCCTTTAGATCAGGCTTGACTCATATTGAACACCCCTCATATGTATTTATATAAATGTAAATAAATTGCTGCATGATTTCACAGTGAAAACTTACCTATAGTACCTACTTAAAGCCTATTATTTTCTTTACAATTTTAATTTAGCATGGCACTAACAGTTTATTTATGGAAATTAGAATATCTTCCAAGTGTCATTTGACATACTTTACTATTCTGCTTGTATTGATTTCATTTAAAAAGGCATAAAACAAAATCAAACCAACGCAAAGAAAAGAAAGTGGGCCAACACTGAGAAAGATTAAACAAACAAGACATAACCTGAGTATGTTGCATCAAAGAAGACTAGATTCTTCCCATGTTCCTCTGCCTTCTTTCTTTGATATGGTGATTGAAGGATAACGATGAGTGGCTGGTTTGATTCTTTCCTTAAGGGTTGATGAAAGACTGCATCCTCACAAAGTTCTGTCTTTAGAAGCCTATCCACGCTCATGGCATAATTTTCATTGGCTCTACCTAGTGCCCTGAATCTGCCTATATTATACTTGATGTCACTTGGAGTTGGGTAAAATTGACTGTCTTTAGGATCAGTATACCCCCGACATGAAGACCAATGGTCTACTTCTACAACTATTTCATTTGGTTTCTTATTAAGTCCAGTTAGCATTTCAATGAAAGCCACTAAAGTGAAATGACCATTCCAGCTTCATCAGCTGCTTTCAGGTACTGGTCAGTTAATTCATGTTCAGTACTATGGACCATTACAACTTCAACATGAGCATCACTGTTTTTTTATTCCCTTCCAAACTGAAGCAAGAAATCTTTCATCCATGTCATCATCTGACAAAAAGAAACAAACTTAGCAAATCCTAAATAACTACCATAACAGAGGCAGAAGTGTTAAAGGGACTAGGAGCTCTTAAAATAAACAAATCCCCTGGGCCGGATGAGATCCTCCCAATAGTACTCAAAGAAATGAAAGAAGTTATTTACAAACCGCTAACCAAGATCATGCAACAGTCTCTTGACACAGGGATTGTACCGACAGACTGGAAAATAGCAAATGTAACACCGATCCACAAAAAGGAGACAAAACCGAACCAGGTAACTACAGACCAATAAGCCTGACTTCTATTATATGTAAACTTATGGAAACTATAATAAGATCCTGTGGCGGAGAGTCCCGCCCCTATGTATTTATTTATTATTATTTGTATTTTTGTTTGCGGCGCGGATAAAAGCGCCGCGTCTTTTGTTATTGTTTTTTTTATATTTAAAAACCCGTGAGGATGCGTGACTGATCAGCTACTGATTATTTAACTAGCTGACAGTCACGCATCCTTACCAAACGCGTGCAGACTGTGGCCGAGGAGTAATAAGATAATTAACAGCTAGCTAACCCCTCGGCCAGAGTATAAGATCCTGCAGCTGTCCGTGCTGCGGGGGTTGAGTGTACAGAGGAGAGTACGGGGAGCGGAGAGAGCGAGGAGAGAAAAAAACTAGATTTAAAAACGACTGCTAAACAGTATTTGTTTATTCGTTTGGCCCTTGTGCCTTTTTGTTTTGTTATTTGTTTAAATCTTTTGTTTTGTATTATTATTTATTAAACGCTGACCGCAGTAGCATTCAGCTTCACCCGCCCATCCACTGTTTTGGTTCAGTTACTTCCTGGTCCGTGACATCACCACACCTCACCACTGCAAGCCATCCTGCCACAGATCCAAAATGGAAAATTACCTATATGGTAACAATATCCTGGGAGACAGTCAGCATGGTTTTAGGAAAGGGAGATCGTGTCTAACTAACCTACTTGACTTTTTTGAGGATGCAACATTGAAAATGGATAATTGCAAAGCATACGACATGGTTTATTTAGATTTCCAGAAAGCTTTTGACAAAGTCGCGCATAAAAGATTAATTCTCAAACTGAACGCAGAAGGGATTCAAGGAAATGCATGCACATGGATTAGGGAGTGGTTAACATGTAGAAAACAGAAAGTACTGATTAGAGGAGAAACCTCTTAATGGAGCGAGGTAACCAGTGGTGTACCACAGGGATCAGTATTAGGTCCTTTGCTATTCCTAATCTATATTAATGATTTAGATTCTGGTATAGTAAGCAAACTCATTAAATTTGCAGACGACACAAAAATAGGAGGAGTGGCAAACACTGTTGCAGCAGCAAAGGTCATTCAAAATGATATAGACAGCATTCAGAACTGGGCAGACACATGGCAAATGAAATTTAATAGAGAAAAGTGTAAAGTATTGCATGCAGGCAATACAAATGTGCATTATAAATATCATATGGGAGATACTGAAATTGAAGAAGGGAACTATGAAAAAGACCTAGGAGTTTATGTTGACTCAGAAATGTCTTCCTCTAGACAATGTGGGGAAGCTATAAAAAAGGCCAACAAGATGCTCGGATATATTGTGAGGAATGTTGAATTTAAATCAAGGGAAGTAATGTTAATACTTTACAATGCATTAGTAAGACCTCACCTAGAATATTGTGTTCAGTTCTGGTCATCTCATTACAAAAATGATATTGCTGCTCTAGAAAGAGTGCAAAGAAGAGCAACCAGAATTATCCCGGGTTTAAAAGGCATGTCATATGCAGACAGGCTAAAAGAATTGAATCTATTCAGTCTTGAACAAAGAAGACCTGGTCCGACTTAGGACCGCAAAGGGTTAACAACATGCGGTCACCAGGCCTGACCAAGGCACAGAAGGTCATAAGTCCACTTGCGACTCTGGGCTGCATCTTGGGCAGTGGCTTGGGCTACTACACAAGCCATCTTCAGCTTTTCACGATGGTTCCTCACCCAATCGTCCACATTTTATGCCTCCTCTTCTGCCTGGTACCCTTCACTGAACAAGTCTAGTGGTAATATCTGATTTTTTATCCCTCCCAAACATTAGATAAAATGGTGGGTATCCTGTTGAGGAGTGTACGTGGCTATTGCCAAAACCAATTCTGGTAAACACTCTCCAGTTTCTCTTTTTCCTAGGGGGTAGTGTCCTCAACATTATTATTATTTATTATTATTATTTATTTCCTGGCAGACGCCCCAACATATCGTACATAGTGTAATTGAATTGTTCGCACTGAGCATTCCTCTGGTGGTGATATGTGGTGGTTAACATATAGTTTACAAAGCTCTGCTATGACACTTGATTCAAAACATCTCCCCCGATTGGAATGGATTCTTGCTGGACATCCATAGTAGACAAACCAATGCTTAATAAGTGCATGAGTGGTGGTGTGGGCAGTCTGATTCTTCGTAGGCACAGCAATAGTAAACCTTCTGAACATATCGGTCAAAACCAGCACATTTTCATATCTATCACTGTTTTTTTCTAACAACGTATAGTCCATTACCAAAACCTCCAATGGAGCAGTGACGTTAGTACAGGTGAGAGGATCCTGAGTCTGTGGGAATACATCTTTAGTGGGGGCACACCTTTTGCACTTCTTAATCCAGACCAGGAAATGAACACACACAGGGCTGCGAGGTGAAGCGCTGATGCGCATATTTATTGTAAAATAAATAGTTTATACAAAACAAGGCACGATGGCCAAAACAAACAGACAAAACACAAAACACAGTGAACACTAAACAAACAAGTATCGTGCTAGATTTAAAGCCAGCATGAGTAGCAATTGTTTATATTCCTTTTTATATCTGACTGCCTCACCCTCTCGTTCCTCTCTGAACACTTAACACAGAGTGAGCGATCCATGTCTCTTTTATGCAACTGTGCCTGGGCTCAATTGCCTGTTAATCATTCAATTGGGCCCGGCATGTTCTGCATGTGAACTTCTTTGGCAGGTAAAGCAATTAACCCGTCCCTGCTGACCTTAAACACCTGTGGACAAATACATACATTTAAATACTAATAACATGACTCAAATACGAAACAAACAAAATGCACACAGGGGCAGTGTGTACATCGCAACAGCCCCCCACAATCATGTTTTGCTACGTTCACTTGTGTCTGTAATGGTGCTGGCACTACTAACTGCCAGATTTCTTCACCATCCCCCTGGGTCACTGTGGCAGTGTGCCCGCCCATGTGTGTGTTGTGTGTTGCGTGTGGTGTGTTAATGTTGGTGTATAGGTATTGGTGCACGGGATAGAAATGGGTCTGTGTAGCACGAGTGATTTAAAATATGTAGTTGTATTTAGGCACGGGGACGGCATAATCACTTCACGTGCAGATAAAGTACACTACCGATCAAAGTTTTAGAACACCCCATTTTTCCAGTTTTATTGAAATTTAAGCAGTTCAAGTCCAGTGAATAACCTGAAATGGTACAAAGGTAAGTGGTAAACTGCCAGAGGTTAAAAAAAGTTTAGGTTACCAAAACTGAAAAATAATGTACATTTCAGAGTTATACAAAAGGCCTTTTCAGGGAACAAGTAATGGGTTAACAACTTACAGCTGATCTGCAGCAATGGAAGTAAATTAAGCCTTGAAAGTTGATGCTAACAATTCCTACAAGTGTCCCAACTTTTGTTGATTACTTACAAACCCTCTGTCTGTATAAAAGCAGTGTTGGAACAGACTGTGTTACTACACCCTCTTAAGCATTATTTGGACAGTATTGTACTGCAGGAAGTAGTATATTGCTATCATAATGGCGAGAAAAGGCAATTAACAAAGGAAGACAGACAGACCATTATAACCCTTAAAAGTGTAGGTCTTTCCTTTAGAAATTGCAAAAAAGCCAAGGTGTCAGTGAGTACAGTTTCCTACACCATCAAAAGGCACTTGGAAACTGGAGGAAACTCTGACAGGAAGAGGTCTGGCAGACCCAAAGCCACAACAGAATCAGAAAACAAGTTTCTGAGAGTCAACAGCTTGCGTGATAGGCGGCTCACAGGACAACAGTTTCAAGCACAGCTTAACACTGGTCGAAGTAAGCAAGTCTCAGTTTCAACTGTGAAGAGAAGACTTCGAGCTGCAAGTTTGACAGGTCGAGTGGCAGTAAGAAAGCCATTGGTAAGATGGCAAAATAAGAAAAAGAGGCTTGCCTGGGCCATGAAGCACCGCCAGTGGACTACTGAAGACTGGAAGAAGGTCTTATGGACCGATGAATCAAAATTTGAAATCTTCGGTTCATCACGCAGGGTTTTTATGCGCCGTCGAGTAGGCAAAAGGATGGTTCCTCGGTGTGTGACACCAACTGTCAAACATGGAGGAGGAAGCGTGATGGTCTGGGGCTCTTTTGCTGGATCAGAGTCGGCGACTTGCACAGAGTGAGTGGCACCCTGAACCAAAGGGCTACCACAGCATTTTGCAGCGCCATGCAATACCCTCTGGTATACGCCCTAGTTGGTCAGGGTTCATCCTACAGCAAGATAATGACCCAAAACATACCTCCAGGCTATGTCAGAACTACCTTAGAAGAAAAGAACAAGGCGGTAGGCTTCAAATCATGGAATGGCCAGCACAGTCTCAGACTTAAACCTCATCGAGCTGGTTTGGGATGAACTGGACAGAAGGGTGAAAGCAAAGCAACCTACAAGTGCAACACATTTGTGGGAACTTCTGCAACAGTGTTGGGAAGAACTTTCCGAACAATATTTGATTTCCATTGTAGAAAGAATGCCACGAGTGTGTTCGGCTGTTATATCTGCAAAAGGTGGCTACTTTGATGAGTCAAAAATTTAAATTAAATTTTGTTAAACAAAACGATTCCATGATTTCTTTTTTATCTCCAATTGTTTATTTGTTCTATGCTTTAATTTCAGAGTACATTGAGACATTAAACTGCGTAAATTTCAATAAAAACTGGAAAAATGGAGGTGTTCTAAAACTTTTGACTGGTAGTGTATGTGAGCACGGGATTGCACAAATTAGTTCACGCGCTGGGATTCAACTGAATAATTAATAGGTAATTGAATCCTGGCACAACAATATATAGATGCACGTTTTACTCACTCGGGGTTGTGTGTTTGATGAGTGGAGAATGGGTGTGGAGAGAGGAGAAAATAAAAAGTAAGAAAATAACAAATGCTACTCGTGCGAGAGGACTCGCACAATACTTGTTTAGTGTTCGTCCACTGTCTGTTTTGTTTGTCTATTTATTTTGGCCTCAAGTGCTGTGTTCTGTTTTGTTCAAACCTTTTATTTTCTGTGTGTGTAATAAAACACTGAGCGCCGCAGCCTCTCAAGTTTCACCCACCAGTACTGCCTGTCTGTGTGGTTCTTTCTGACCTGACGTCACACCTACAGCCAGCCTTTAACAAACAAAAGGGCACGTGGGCCAAAACAAACAAACAATAATGACAAAATATATTGTGCTGGGAGTAGCAATTGTTATTTTTATATTATAATTTTACCTCCCCTCTCTACTCCCGTTCTCCACTCATGGACACTCAACACCATTGCAGCCAAAGCTGCAGGTCTTTATAGTAGGGATTAACTAGCTATTAATTATCTTATTATCCCTCTGTCACATTTTGCACAAGTTTCATAATCTGCGTGACTATCAGCCACTTAAACAATCAGTAGCTGACAGTCACACATTCTCAAGAGGTATTTTAAAAACAACAACAATAACAAATAAATGGTGGACGGCACCTTGCTCATCCTGCCAAAGAATACAGGGTTTTTCGGTGTCATATAAAATACATAAATCATAATAATATAACAAATACAAAATAATTCAAAATATGCACAGGGGCAAGGAGAACCCCGTCACACACTCGTACCTCATCCCATGAGTATCCAGACACATCAATAGCTTTCTCACCAGAAAATTTGCGCCAGAATACTGCAGACTGTGGCGAACTTCTCTCCAGAAGCCTCTTCTGCGGCCACGGACATGCCCTTACCTTCTCTTCACTGATGACCAGGAAATCTCTGCCACGGTCCTCCCCTTCTGGCACCTCCTGTATGGAGTCTAGACAGAACATCTGCATTAACATTCTGTCGACCGGGCTTCTAACGCACCTCAAAATTGAAGTCAGCCAGCTGTGCAATCCATCTTTGTACAACTGCCCCCAAGTTAACTGTCTATAGGTATCTTAGTTGATTGTGATCTGTAAATACTACAACCTTGGTAGTTGAGTAGATAGTCCTTAAACTTGTTAGTTACAACCCACTTAAGTGCTAATAACTAACTTAAAGGCACTGTAATGTTTGTCATTTTTCTCTGACCCTCACAACCTGTGGCTGGCATAGGCTATCACAAGCTCAAATGCCCCTTGCTTTTGACTCAACACCACTCCTAAACCTCTGGAACTTGCATCTGTGGTATGCTAATATGGGAGGCGACATCAGTTGTTTTGTCACAAGTGACCCTAAAACCCTTTCTTGCTTGTACAAGGTGCAAGCACCTTTTTGAGTGAAAGGTGTATTCAGCAGAGATGTATGGCTCTTCATAAGAACATAAGAAAGTTTACAAACAAGAGGAGGCCATTCTGCCCATCTTGCTTGTTTGGTTGTTAGTAGCTTATTGATCCCAGAATCTCATCAAGCACCTTCTTGAAGGATCCCAGGGTGTCAGCTTCAACAACATTACTTGGGAGTTGGTTCCAGACCCTCACAATTCTCTGTGTAAAAAAATGCCTCTTATTTTCTGTTCTGAATGCCCCTTTATCTAATTTCCATTTGTGACCCCTGGTCCTTGCTTCTTTTTTCAGGTCAAAAGTGTCAACTTGGGTTGACATTGTCAATACCTTTTAGAATTTTGAATGCTTGAATCAGATCACCACGTAGTCTTCTTTGTTCAAGACAATAGATTCAATTATTTTAGCCTGTCTGCATACGACATGCCTTTAAACCCGGGGTAATTCGGGTCGCTCTTCTTTGCACTCTTTCTAGAGCAGCAATATCCTTTTCTTGAGCTTGGTGACCAGAACTGAACACAATATTCTAGATGAGGTCTTACTAATGCATTGTAAAGTTATAACATTTCTTCCCTTGATTTAAATTCAGCACTTTACACAATATATCCGAGCATCTTGTTGGCCTTTTTTATAGCTTCCCCACATTGTCTAGATGAAGACATTTCTGAGTCAACATAAACTCCTAGGTCTTTTTCATAGATTCCTTCTTCAATTTCAGTATCTCCCATATGATATTTATAATGCACATTTTTATTGCCTGCGTGCAGTATCTTACACTTTTCTCTATTAAATGTCATTTGCCACGTGTCTGCCCAGTTCTGAATGCTGTCTAGATCATTTTGACCTTTGCTGCTGCAACAGTGTTTGCCACTCCTATTTTTGTGTCGTCTGCAAATTTAACAAGTTTGCTTACTATACCAGAATCTAAATCATTAATGTAGATTAGGAATAGCAGAGGACCTAATACTGATCCCTGTGGTACACCACTGGTTACCTCGCTCCATTTTGAGGTTTCTCCTCTAATCAGTACTTTCTATTTTCTACATGTTAACCACTCCCTATCCATGTGCATGCATTTGCTTGAATCCCTACTGTGTTCAGTTTGAGAATTAATCTTTTATGCAGGACTTTGTCAAAAGCTTTCTGGAAATATAAATAAACCATGTCATATGCTTTGCAATTATCCATTGTCAATGTTGCATCCTCAAAAAAATCAAGCAGGTCAGTTAGATATGATCTCCCTTTCCTAAAACCATGCTGACTGTCTCCCAGGATACTGTTACTTATGTAATTTTCCATTTTGGATTATAGCTTCCATAAGTTTACATATAATAGAAGTCAGGTTTATTGGTCTGTAGTTACCTGGTTCAGTTTTGTCTCCCTTTTTGTGGATCGGTATTATGGCTTGACAAATTGCATTAAGAAGCAGTCATTTGTCATTTCCACCATTTCAATTCCGTCCGTCGTGCTCCCCACCGGGTTTTCCCATTTTATATAGGGGAAGTTGAAATCCCCCATTAGTATGTTTTCTCCTTTGCTACACACATTTCTAATGTCATTGTATAACAGATATCTTCGATAGAACCAGCTTAATTTCTTTGGAGTTTCCCCACTGTGATGGAGATGAGAATATAAAGATGGAAGCCTGGCTAACCAGGTTTAAGTTTTGCAGGTATCAGGCTGTAAAGACTGTCACCCACACCTGTGATGTGCAGAAATGGATAAAGGATCCTGGAGTGGCTTTGACAGACGCACTAAGAGCAGAGTCTGACCAAGACTTTCACTCCTGCTGGAAGCAGGTTTACCCTTTGGATACAAATTGAACACTTGCAGAATGTGACTAAAAAGACTTTGTGAAACTGCAACAATGTAAAAATATTGTAATAACTCTGTACTGTGTTTTAAAGGATATAAAGCCAGCAGAAAAACTATTGCAGCAAAAGGAGCAAGCAATGACCTAATGTTAGAAAAAAGCTTGTCTGTGTTACTGAAATGCATATTAGTCCTTGGAGCTGCCCAGACTTGAGACATGGGCCCCTTTTCTTAAATGTAGAAATACCGGTGCAGAATCCTGTGTTAACCTTGGGAGGAGAGAATTTAGCAGAACTATGATTTTATTTAATGAATTTGAAAATGTGTTCACAGTCGAAATTTCTTACCAGAAAAGAAGTAACTTTAGTTTGGAAGCATCTTTTAAGCTAACCACAGAGCCTCTATAGGCATTCCAATCTAGCAAAAAGAATAACAAACATTTTTGGTAAATTGAAACAGAGTATCTGAACTAAAATAAGTGTTTTACTTGTATAAGGTTTTACTGTAATAAGAAAAATAGGATTATTACATGAAAACTGTAAAGGCTGAAAATGAGCATTCAGTGCAAACTATGGCTAAATTTAATAACCTTGGAAGCTACTAGTCTGTATCAAGTACACAGTAAACTTACTGGAAGGGGCCTCTTGCCTTTGCCTGCTTGAAGCAAAGCAGTACCAGGCGTGGAATGATAAGAGGGATATGTTTTGACATCCAAACTTAATTTATTGGTCAGCGGCTGTCTCTATTCCAGGTTCTCTTGCCATGTATAATTTTTTATATTAACTAATGAGAAGTACCTCATGGTACTAGAAAACAGAGTTTAATGGTCTTATATCTATTACCGCATTATGTTATCTATAAAATTAATGAAAGCTTGGCTGTAAAAATTAAGATGTAAGCCTCTTCTTATCTGTAAAGATACCATTATGAGCAGTCTCTTGAATCTAGCAAAAGTATGACTTCATGCAATGGATTTTGGAAAGTGCTTACAGATGAAGTTTCTTATTAATTAAAAAGTAACTCTGACTGGAGAGTAGGGCCTCATGAATCCTTATCTATAAGTTGCCAAGGACTGCTGAGGAAAGGGATTTTTAGCTAATGAAGCCAAGTTTGTTGAATACACTTATACATGTCACAAATGACATGTTTTTAACTGCCTGTATTTTTATTGTGTGTTCTATTAGTGATTCTTTTGTTTTTAAACTGCTGCTAATTCTCCTGTGCACTGTGACTGACGTTTGGGTTAAGCACTATCCCCACAGTCGATAGGAAGTCCCGCAGTACGTGCCAGTCCAGCCAATGGTAGTCATGGGCTGACTATAAAAAGGGAGGAACAGGGACCAGGAAGAAGGAGGAGTGTTTTGGGAAGAAGCACACAAAGCGCCTGGAAGAATAGCGAGGAGACAGCAGTATTGGAAAGGAACAGCAGCACGGAGAACACTCTTGGGAGCAGTCTAAGGTTGACTCCAGGAACAAAGGAACAGGTTTGGAGTTTTTGTTTTTTTCTATTTGGGACTTTGTTGCAGCAGGACTTGGTTGGGATATTTTTGTATGGATTTTTGTGTCTTTGGATTTTGTGTTTTTTTGGGATTTTATTTTATTATCACCTGCCATTGTTGGACTGTGTTCGAGCTACCTTTTTTTGTGGTAACAGGTTACAAACAAATATATTTTTATTTTAGGTAACTGCCTTGCTGTGTCTGGCTGGCACTCCTTGGACAATCCATTCCCCAGTATAGTCAAGGTCGTGGTCCCGGGAGATGGCCAAGAGTCTGAGGGCGAGAAGAGATAACATTATTTCATTTACACTTTAATCATTTCCAGAACTGCTCCAACTTTTTAGTATTTTTGTACTTTGTACTTACTGATCTATTTGTAGTCCTGCCAGGACACGCTCAAGGTCCGCCAGCGTTCTACTTACCATTGTCCCAAGGTTCGAGGTCCAGCATCGGGTCCAGAGATACTTACCAGTCAGCGGAGGCGAGGTCCAGCACGGTCTCCAGTGTGCCAGGTCGGGGTTCCAGGAACAGCGAGAGAGAAAGAGACATCACGGGGGTTAAAAGATAGGCTAAGGGGAAGTAACCAGAACCGCGAGGAAGAGGTGGTAGTTCTACTTACCTGAGTGTACGTTTCCTGATGGCCATTTTCTTTGCCCCGCTCCTTTCCAGGTTCATCAAAGGAGTTGGCCGGTTGGCGGTTGGAGGTCTGGGCGGTGGGCGTGGTGAGGTCCTTGGCGGGTAGCGGACTTCGGGGAGAGGGGTCTCTTGGGACTCCCCGGAGCTATCAGACACTGATTCCTTGTTTTTGGCTTATCTGCCATTTTGGACAGTAACCTTTCCTTTTTTTAGATAACTACCAACAGGAGGGAACTGTCTGGTGTGTTTTTTTTTTAAATTTGTTGTGTCTTTCCCTATCTTTTGTTTTTTTAAACTTGTTGCTGTGTGGTTTTTAGTATTCTATTTTAACCCTGTTGAGAAACAATAAAAATAGTTTTTACCTATCCAAGCATCCAGTGTGTGTATATTGGAACCCGGGTATAAAAAGAACCTGCATAGGGGAAATTATTATCTACTCGGTCATCAAGGTCCTTGTCTTTACCAAACCCAATGTGGCATAGTCATTACAAATTCTAAAAGCAGGTTTACTACGGTTACCCCTGGTCACCCTACCTGTGACATACACACTGAAAAGTAAGTTTCTACTGTTGAGAAGAAAATATAGTTTAAAACAAGGCTGGACCAATTAACAGAGCTGGTGTTATATATTAGGAAACATCTCTCTATATATACTTGTATCTTAATAAGTAATAAGAACTTTATGGTACTGGAAAAATATGTTATCAGTTCGAGGATTACCTCACAATTACACAATTCATTTTAAAGGAATTGCCGGGACATTTTAAATATATTATTCACTTAAAGATAAGAGCTACCAAAACTGACCAAATGTTTAGATTTAATTAAGTCTCCTGACGCATGAAGCAGAGGAAAAGTTCTATAAAAGTCGAGGCAAGACTCCAGTCAAGTATCATTCAACTTGGTAATACAAGGTGTTTGGTCAATCCTCTGAAAATCTCTTAAAAGCTGGTTGCTGTTTGGTCGTATTCAGAAGCCTCTGCCTTTGAAGACAGCTCTTGTCTTTACTTATACTTATACAAAAACACTTCCATATAGTGGGAGGTAAGCATAATATTGATTTTATATCTCACTTATATTGAAGCATGGCTATAGGGATAGGAATTATATTTTAGCTTTAGAAAGTGTTTTATTGGATGCTTTAGGATTTAGCGGTGGCCGTTTTAGCATTTTGCATGTCTGGCCCAAATTGCCAGACTGCCTATTAGCTGGGATCCGACGTGGTCTGTAACACTCAATCCGTTTTTTAAGCATTTAATAAAGCAAAGGAGTACTAATACTGCTCTGATTCATTAAAACTTCAAACTGAATGAGTCTGTGTGATTTCTCTGGATATACTAATATCTGTAAGTCAGTGCACGAACAATCCACTTATAGGAGTCCAAAACATCTCTATGTCCTCCTTAAATGTCTCCCCTGAGTTTAAGGGAGTGCTCAGAGCATAAATAGATAACAGAAGTACATGGAATCTGACAGTGTTCTCAATGCATCAAAAGCAGCCTAGCTTTACTTGTTCTCTCTCTCTTTTCGTAGGCTGGCCCACAAGCTGGTGAAGGGGCTCTGCAATGTGAGCGAATCCTGAGACAAAACGCATGTAGTAACTCAAGAATCCCAATACCTGCCTCACCTCTCTTGCGTTTCTTGGGGCAGGCCATTCCTTTAACACGTGTGTTTTCTCCTCATCCACCTGGACACCCTCCTCAGATACTATGAATCCTAGAAACTTCACCTCTGGTTTCATGATAAAACATTTGCTGGGTTTGAATTTCAGACCGTGTCTTCCCAACCATGTAAATACGAGGTCCAGCTTCTCTGTGTGACTGTCGAAGTCCTTGGTGAAAACAATAATGTCATAGAGATATATTAAGAGAATCTCAAAAATGTGACCATTGGAAAGTGGCTGGTGTGTTGCATAAACCAAATGGCATTCGGGTCCATTCAAACAATCCAAATGGCGTTGTGACTGGAGTCTTGCCCTGGTCACATGGTTCAACCACCACCTGAAAATAACCAGAGGTCAGATCCAGTGTTGAAAAAACTTTAGCCTTTACCAGCACATCCAAAGACTCTCCTATTCTTGGTAGAGGGTAAGCGTCTTTACGGTTCTGCTGTGATTACCGAAAGCTAAACCAGATGACCCCACCATCTTTATTACAATGACTGCAGGGGATGCCCATGGGCTGTGGCTTTCTTTTAAAATGCCTGAAATACTCGTGGTGAAACCCGCCTATGCCTATATTTAATAGGCGCTGCATCAGTGGTGGGTATCTTGTGGGTTACTGCAGTCGTGTTGCCAAAATCTTATTCACTCTGAGAGAAAACATTTTTATGCTTCTGTGACAGGGTGGCTGGGTGGTGACGTCAAGGCAGAAGCAGGAAGGGAAGAACTCTGACACCAAACTGCAGTTTCAAAACAAAAGACGTGGCGGCGCCGTTTTATTCAAATACAAAAATAAATCAAAGATTTAAACAAAATGAAATGCTTGCTCACAGAGCAAAAATAAAATAGGTAAACAAAAACAAGTCATGAACACAAAATAATAAATAATACAGGTCAGGCTGGGCTGTAGCCTTCACTGTTCCTGTATATTTTTTCTTTTAGTTTTGTTATCACTCGCTCTCTCCGCTCTAACACCCACCTCGAACATGGAGAGCTGCAGGCTTTTTATACCGTGGCTGAGGGTTTTAACTAGCTGGCAATTATTCTATTACCCCTCGGCCACAATCTGCACGAGTTTTTTAAATTACTGTGGATGGGGCTACCCATCCATACTACTATCCAAAACAAACAAAACACACGGCTACGCCGTCAATACATAAATACAAATAAACAATAACAAAACATACGGCGCTTCGCCGACAAATATACACGCCGACAATACAATAACACGGCGGTACACTGTCACATAAATACAATAAATAAATCATAATAAACAAATACAAAATAACACAGGGGCAGAGGGGGAAACCCCGTTCTAAAAATAAATAAACAAATCAATGTACAGGCTACCTCGCCCTGTTACAGCTTCTCTAACAGTAGTCTTAACTGGTTTATTTGGGAGGTTGTAAGGCCATCTATGTTAACTTGAACAGGACTGGGCATCTTGTCACCATTTTCTTCCACCAAGGCCCCCTTTGTTCTCTGCCCTGCTTCGAGCCTCCATACATGCACTACATCCCCTCTCTCCTCAAAAGCCAGCAGCTGCTGTGGTACGACCTGCTCAGGTTGTTTTATCTCCACTACCCTGGTACTTGGACACATCTTCAGCGCCCTTTCACTGGAATTCAAAAACCTCACTGGTACCCTTCCCCTGCTGACATTAACAACAATGTCAGCTACCAGTATACCACAAGGCAAACTGACTCCTTCGGTTGGCTCTACAAGAACCTGATGTTTTTCTAGACCAGCAGGCATTTGACACCGCCCATCTATCACAACCTCACTCCCGGGTGGCACAACAACTTTCTGTCTACAGGCTACGTTCTCATACCCAATCCTCCCTGTCCTTCCAACTGCATGCTCCCAACTACCCACCTTTGCCAGTATCTCTCTTGGAATGTGACAAAAATCTACAGATTTTATACTGCCCCCTAGAAGTAGCAACTCTCTGAGCTCACCAATGATATTCATCACCAGAATACACGGGACGTGGGCTGTCCCAACATCTACTGCAGTGTATTTAGTAACAAATACACCTCTCCCAGGCAATACTTTACCCATACATTCTATCTCTCCTTCAAGGCACCCTAATACTGGGATTTCTAATCCGTTTGCTGCTGTAAGTCGCACCCAGTGAGCATTTAGTAGTGGCGAATCTCCACCTTTGAAATGCTTCTTGAAGTAAGACTCATTGACTGTAGTGACCTCTGATAGTGACCTCTGATAGTCAGTCCTGACCCCTCCAATTATAACTTGAATTGTTAAACAGTCACCAAAAGTTTTCTTACAGAAGTCTTGTGTTACATCTACAGCACCTAAACCATTACTGTCACATCCTACTGACTGATTTCTGTTGACAGACAGCCCCAGAGAAGCCAGCCTCCCTTCACACGAGTCTTGCTCTTTGACAATGGTCTCCTCTGCTCTGTCTCTAGTCTTGCTATTCTCTCACTCCAGGTTTTTGTTTAAAGGGGACCCCCTATTGATGTGTCCTGGTTTATTGCAAGTATAGCATATATAGCGCCCATGGCTATCTTTGAGTGGTGTACACCTAGGCCCCTGCAAGCTCTGGTTCTTGTCAATTTTCTCAGCACATGCCCATTCCAGTATTTCTTTCTGATGCATTGCTAACCTCTGTATGGCCTCATTTAGACTCTCAAGATTAAACAAGGTAGAGACCCCTTCTGCAACTACCATATTTACATTGTCCTCTGCGGGGCCCTAATGTTGTTCTTGGGGAGTACATCTGCCGGAATCTCCTCCTCTGACCATGTAATAGCTGCCTGCATAAGCTCATTAAATTTCAGACTCACATTATCTTTACACTTTCCTTTCATTTTTCTTCTCAAAGAGTCATCTCGCAAACCAATTACTAGCTGCTCTTTTATGGTTTCATCAACCTCAGGGACACGATTTGGGTCTCTGCGCTGCGCTTTGTATAATTTGTCCTATAAATCAAATGCAAATGCTCTGATTGTCTCCCCTGAATTTTGTTTTCTATCATAGCACTCTTAATCTGGTGCCAATAACTTTATCGCCATAGACTTTTTGTAGGAGGTCAAAAATCTTTTCTGATGCACTGTCCTGTGCATCAGTAGGTGCCATAAACTTGATGGTATATTTAGCTTGCTCTTTAATATGCTCCTTTAACATCTCCACTTGATCCTCCCTAGGCACACTTAACACCCTAAGCGCAGACTTCATTGAAATAATCCACTCTTCAACTGACACATCTCCTGGCTTGTTGGGAAATCCACAAAAGTCTAGAATTTTCCCGTCTCTCGGTATATAAATTGCAGAGGATTGTCTCTGTGCAGCAGTCTGTTGCTCTGTCATAACTTTAGCTAATCACAGTGCCTCACGTTGCTCAAGCCTGGTCTGATGTAATGCCTCTGCCTGCTCTTGGTATCTCTCTTCCTGTACCCCAAGCTTCTGTTGCATTTCAGTGAGTGTCACCAGGTGACAAATCACTGTTTGATTATTTTTTTCTTTTTCTGTTCACTTGTACTATTTTTTGTTTTTCTATATCTCCACTTTATTTCTAAGTTTTTCTTTCACAAGCAGTGATTGTTTTGTATTTTATTTTTCACATGCATTTTTTCTTTTTTTTTTTGATTTATTTGGTTTGCACTAATTGATTTTGTCACATCCTGGCAGGAATCTCGGTGCAGAATGCGCGTTGCTAACTAGCTGTCAATTACGCACCAGCACTGAATGGAAGAAACATTTAATTAACCTGAGTATTTAAAAGGTAGCTGAAACAGAAAACAAGGGAGGAAAAGCAGGAAGAAAAAAGGGGGAGCGAACAGAGCCAACACAGTGGAAAGCGGGGAGAGCAAGATGCAGAGAGAGTGTGGAACAGGCAAAGAAAAGGACTGAGAGAAAGACAGACCAGCGGCACATGGACAGAGTTGGAATGCAGAGAACCCGACTGCACTAAGGCAGAACGCAACATAACGAAAGCAAGAACAAGAGACAGAACGAAAGAGAAGAAAGGGGTAAGAAGAAAACGGGAACAAGTGGGTGTGCTATTTAAATTATTGGAAAGCAGATTGAACCCGATAACCTCAAAGCAGCAAGAGTGCTGTTATTGTAGGGTGACCATATTTTGTAAACCAAATCCGAGGACACTCAGTTATGGGAGCACAGCAAAGTAGCCAAGACTTTGTATCGCGAGCAGCTTATATTTTAACAGATGCACATATTCATTACAAATAGAAAATAAATATGCATCTAACCTACAGAAACAAACACACACAAATAAAATAATTGCAAAAAACTTTAAATTTTCAAAAAAAGCAGACATTTAAAAAATTCCTCAAACTAAATAAAACAGGCAATATGCAAGAGCCTACTTCTCCTGTTGCCTCAAAGCTAAGAAGCCAGGGTTACACATGGACATACTGGAAACTTTGGGATCTGGATAACCAGGAGATTCCTGAAAATATAAAATCGACTGACATCCTGCTGTACAGTATGCTGTTATGGGTTTCCATGTCATGTCAATTTAGAGCAGGAAAAAAAAAGTATTTAAAAAAAATCTTTTTATTTTGATATTTTTTTTCTTCAACACTGTTTAACATATTTACATGCGCACCAAGCAAGAACACTTAGGAATGCCCATAACACTGGCATTTATGAAAAAGCTGACAACGAGCCAAAACCAGGATATTAAACTTAAATATTGTACTATATATTATAATAAAGGTTTGTACTTACACCCTCGCCATTCTCGTATAATCCTCATGCAGCTATTTTTTTTATTTTCATGCGATGCAGTTAGCCTATCTTAACCAAGCACGTTTTTATTTATTTATTTATTTTTAATCAGAGAAAAATACAAAACTACGGTAATGCATTTAAAAAAAAAAGTAATCTAAATAATGTCCTCTTAAGTCTATTATTTCACACTCGCTCCAGTGTGTACTGAAGCTGGATTTACCGGCAGTTGAAACAAGAGTGGGTCAGCTCATCAAACTAGACCGATAGGCTACAGACAGTAAAATGTCAGTGATTATACAAAGAAACTGAGTGGTCAATTTCTGTCAAGGAGGTTGGATCGTCAACTAAACTCAAAACCTGATTGGTTACAACGAATGTCTGTGATGAATCAAGAAAGCGGTTGGATGTAATTTAATGCTAGAAACATTGATATTCATCTCTAATGCATTTAATGAATTTATTGTAAGTTTATTCGGGGGACCGTTCCGGGGACATTATTTGCCCGGGGACACAGTACCTTAGCATGTTATTGGAAGACTGAATTACTGTTGCTGGATTATTTTTTTTGTCTTCTATTTTTGTATGACTGTTTGCATTATTTTACAACATTTTTTTTTGTTTTTGTTTGTTTTGATACTTTTGTTTGTGGTGCACTGGCTGGTCCTTTTGGATTATTTTGCTGTGGATATTTTATATTACAAACACTTTGGATTTTGCTGTGTGCATATTTTTTTGTTTTTTGTTTTTTTGTTTTCAGTTTCCAGCGTGCTTGTGCCAGGCAGGTGTGCTGGGAACACCAGACTACTAGGATCAACACTGCTTTCCTACTTTACAGTTTACCACAACTTCAAAAACCAATGCTACTTCCCTGTTTAAACCCCCACTGCTGAAAGCAGCCTGCAGTGCCACGTGGGTTGGTTGCAGTGTTCTTTGTCTTTTAAAAATGGCAGTGCAGAAGATCAGCATTTTTTTTCTTTGTTTCTTTTTAAACCTCGAAGGACTGGCTGATATCAGCAGCAATTCGACATTTTTTTTGTTTGTTTTATTTTTTTGAAAATCGTTCTCTTTTATCATCTTCAGCCTTTGTATTTTTTTTCTTTCTTTTCTCTGATCTTTGTAATTTCCTCTGCATTCAAGTTTTATTATTCATTCTTTAAAGTCAAATTCCCTGTTTTTATATTTTATAAAAAATTCTGTTTTTATAAAATACATAGCTGTGTTATCTCTCCTGTTCAAAGCCCATGGTGTGGCGATAGACCAACCTGAAAGGAAAAGGTAAAGGTTAATGGTAATTGTTAAGAATCCTAGAATAATTTATACAGTACCTGAAGTGTCGGAAGTAGTTTTCCCTCCCATATTTTACAGGGACCTGGTGTCCGTATTTTCTCCACCAGGTGGCGTAGTCGGGCTCTAAGTGACGACACGAGTTGTGCCTTTTACTCCTCCATTTTTAAGGCTTGTATCCTGGTAGTACATTATTACAATGCTTACTCTTAGGTGAATCCTGTTCGTGATACCAAAACATATGTAAGTGCATATGTTAGTTACAGCAGAACGTTGCGCACGATTACGTCACAAACGCGATTTTCACTGCCGAAGTCTCGTGAGTATAAGATACGGCTTCCGGACATGTTGCTGTGCAAATTGTACAGCTTTTTAGCGTGAGAAGATGATTTACCCACCCTTTAGAGTCAAACAACTTCCTATAGTGTGAGGAATGTGTGTGGTATGTGGCAGCAATAAAAACAAAATACAAGAACAAACTTCACATGGGGGATGACCCCAGAGTTAGCATCTCACCCATAACACCTTGTTGGAGAACACTTACTGAGGGCAAGCAGCACAGATCGCACAATACGTGAGTGGCTTTATAGTATTTGTAAAATGTACTGTTTTCAGTTTATTTATTAATTTATTGATTTATAATATCAGTCTACATAAAATTAAGTAAATTACATTTTATGACTTTGTTTTTAATGGCTGGGTCGCAGCTTATGTAGAGAAACACAGAAGTGGGTCTCCGAAAGAAAAGGTTGCCTGGTGACAACCACTGTGTCAACTGGTACAGTGGCTGTTTCAAATTATGGATAACTTTACAAGTTGACACGGTAGCTGTGTCACACTGTAGACACAAACACGATAGCTCAGTTATACTGTGTCTCCAATTCAATGTATCTGTTTATAGAGAAATACACATTTTGCTTTAAAAAAAAAAGATATTAAAACAAATTAATTATACTTTCAATGTAGTGCCTTTTAAACCTGTTTTACTGTGAAAAAAATACTTTTAAACAGCGCGTCTAAAATAAATTGGACCTGACACACCTGAGACGCGCTGAATAAATGGACCGCAAAGGGATAACTAGGGGAAAGGTCATGGCGGTATTAAAAACAAAACTGTAATACACAATGGGAGGCAGATTGTGGTCGCTTGACATCACAATATAGATGCGGTACGACGTCACAAACACACCGTAGGCTTAAAACCATCTTTTTTCTGACAAGAATATAAAAAAAGATCACTACCCTAGTCAACCACCAAATGGCGCAAGGGTGCAAAATAAATATAAAATGTGCCTCTTAGTGTGACTATATGGCCAAAGTAATCGATGCATTTTTAAAGCCTGTGTAAATTAAATTGTAAGAGTTTTTTATTTTATTTTATTAAAGCAGAAACACAATTTATATAATGTATTTATTTCCATTCTTATAATTATAACTGGTCACAGGAGCGTATAGAAACAGCAAACACCTGCCTTTAATTCCAAAATATCAGAGAATGTAGAGTGACTACGCCAATTCAGTGTGATGAGGCACAGCAACAAATTATAGGATAGCTTTAGTTGCTTTTATTCAGAAAACAACAGGAACAAGGTCACCAAGAAAATCATCCAAATAAATTTTAAAAGACATTTGTTTATTGTAAAATCCTAAAGTAGCCACACATTGTTTACAAGGTATTTGTTTAAGCGACAATCATTCTATCCACATGCAGGTAATGAGACTTTGAATGGTTAAACAAGATACATATTAATGAGGTCATGTATTAAAGTGCAACAATGCTGCTACCCAGCGAATAGAGGGAATGTGCATTTTTAAGGACACAGTAAAACTGTCATAATACAAAAAAAACAAAATATCACGGTCTATAAAAAATCCACACACACACCCCCAATGTCAGTGCAGGGGAGGGAACACGGAGATAGAGACAGGGAGAGAGAAACCAGCATCACAGTATAGCCTATACTGTTTCACTTCCTAAATTCCTGTCGGCTACCGCCAGGCTAAAAACACTCACGTTCATTATTCAACACTGGCATATCAGCCCAATATTTAGTCGGGATGCTCCATTTACTGGTCCGTTTCACTCTCTCTTACTCATTGTTCCAAGCTCCAAGAGCTGCGTTCCCACTCTTGCACAGACAAACACAAACCCTATGTGGAGCTTTTTAAGAACAAGGATTTGACAAATCGAATAACTCATGCACTTTAATAAAAATGTGTGCCGTTTTCTTTAGAAACTATCACTGAATTCCCTTGAGACACCGCAAGATTTCTTTTTTAATCTTCTGATAGGTTATAGGCTATATAGCCCGTCCGCTTTAAATTGGCACATTCCTGAAATCAGCTCTGTGATACCTACTCATTTGCGGTATAGTCTGTGTTGAAAATTATTTTTTAATACAATGTAGGCCTATATATATATATATATATATATATATATATATATATATATATATATATATATATATATATATATATATATATATATATATTTTTTTAAATTAAGGACAGTGTTTTGTGCTATTCCAGACTCTGTAGCGTCCATGTATTTTTTTCTATATGTTTACAGTTATTACAGTTATTGTTTGTATTTTGTGCAAAAGAAAATATTCCAAAAAAAAAAGAAATCGAGTTTTGTTTATTTAAGACATTGGAAGATAGTGAAGATTTCTTGTTTTGATTTAAATTTTTTAGACTAAGGGGTTAATTCGTCAACGTGTTGTTTTCTTTTGATATTTCGCTGTTGTGGATGTGCGCCAGTAATCACCAAAAATAAGTCTTCACTTAAGTGATTCACATGCTGTCGAATGGGTGGAGGCGGATCAACGCTTATTCAATGTGTTGTGGGGGAGGGGTGTTAAGAAATGTGTTCTACGTTACGTTGGGGTGTGTAAGGATTATTCTGTAAACCGAATAAATACACATAAAGAATAGACTGTGAATACAATGTTTATTTGAACAAATTGCATACAAAAACGAATGCTTTAAGGTTTTACACAATAAACACCACAGTGTTTAACAACATCACTCCATGATGTCTGATCTTCTAGGTATTCGGAGCTGTTTGTTTATTCAATCCCTTACAAGTTTGTTGTGTTGTGGTTCCACTCTGAACCACCTGCGCAAGTATCCTCATAGAATGTGCTTCAGGTTCTCAGGCAGCCCTTTTTTGCCTCTGGAACCATCGTAATTTACGTTGTTTGTCCACTCGTGATACTGTTCAGTTGTAATGAACGCCCTGAACAACAATGCAGCAGATCTTTCCACTCTTCCTCGGCTCAAGACATGGATTTCCACTTCCTTTTCCAATAATGCTGTTGATTACAATGTCTGGCAGAACGATGGCACTACATAGTACCTGGTTTTGCACGGCGTCCGGTAAAGGGGCAGGTATGGCAGGCACAATGGGCTCTTGGGTGAAATGCCTCTTGTACTGTCATGCCCAGGGTATGCAACACGCTCTTCTGGTATTACTTCGCACATCCGTGTACTCTCCAGTGGTTCATTCTCATAGTGACTCTGCATGCGTTCAAGGAGTTCTCTCACAACTTTGGTAACAGATCCGACTGCTTTGTGCAGATGTACAATTTGCCACTTCAGGCTATTAATGCTCCTCCGTTGTTTTTCGTTCTGCAGCACAAGGTTTTTCATTATAGTTCTTTGCCGGGTGAGCAGGTACAATGTGGTTTCGCAGCTGCATAGGTGAAACACGGTCAGGTGGTTGCGGTGAAGGGAGCTGTGCGATGACATTTGCCTGTGTATGAAAATGAAATGTATTTTAGTATAAGCAGTAGCACACACTTTCCACATAGCACAAGCTTGAAAGGGAATTTAATGTTTAAAATTGAGTTTACTTATTTTGGAGTTGAAGCAGCCCAATACAACCTGAGCACTACATTTAGCCTACATATTTGATTGTTTTTAGTATATTTTAAAAATGTTGTATGTGTTGTTTATTTGTCTGAGTCCCAGGACCCCCTTGTAAATGAGGCCTTGGTCTCAATGGGTACATTTCCTGGTATAATAAATAAATAAATATAAAATTTGTAGCCTATAACACAGTACCTTTCTGCTTATTGACAAGCTTCTTCTTTTTATCTGGATGGCAGCTTTCATTGTTACAAAGCTTCATTTTTCTTTTCTTCTGAAAGTCATTTTTGATCTGCTGTCTCTCCAACTCTGCTTTTGATTTAGCGAGTTTATCGGCATCTGGTAAAATAAAAAGTACAAGATAGATTAATGAATTGCCAGTATTTAACAATAAAATATAATTTGGAGGGAAAAAAAAAGCTTACCGCCAAGCTTCATAATTTTCACTGGAAAAGTTTCCTTCTCTTCCCGTTCGGAGAACCATGTTGCTGCCCTGCTTCAATGTTCCAACAATATCTTTAGTTAAGATGATGTCAGTCTTGTTCGGTTCATATCCAATTTAGGACACAAGGGCAAACTTATCACCACAGTGTGAGAAGAAAGACTAAGGGATTAATTCATCAACGTGTTATTTTCTTTCGATATTAAATCGTGTTCTTGTTTTTACCCTGAATATCTCTTTACTGTCTCAATTATAGTTTTAGATAGAAGATTAGCCAACTAATGAGTCATAATGGAAAGTTTAATGTGGAAATGTGAAAAATGCATAAGATAATGTGTTTAAAAAGGCTTACGGTATTTACAAAATGTTTTAGTACAAATATTTATTGTGGAGAATGTGGAGTATGCGATTTTACAGAGAAGTAAGTTGTATATACACATTCATTTGGCAACAAACCTAACTTGGTTTGAGGGCTCGCTGACTAGACGAGGCGGAGACCCCCAAAAAGAACAAGCGGGTCTCAATGCCGCAATTAGTATTGAATATAGCCCACTTGAAGATTTAGCCAACCTTTAACAAATGATCATCAGTGTGCAGGAGGAAAACGAAACCCAGTTTTGGGAAATACACCTCTGGGAATCCATGGCTGATTCGATTGCCCTACCTACGGGCAGGCTACTAACACTTAAGAGCACATTTTTAGGATCTGTAATATTTGTTCTAATTTAAATTTGGTAAGCACTGGAGGACCAACAACCTAACCATTTGATAAGGGAGTCTGGAACTCCGTGGCGAGAAGCTGCTCCAATCCTGAAGGAATAACCGGAGAACTGCTCAGCTGCAAATCCGGACCTGGAATGAATCTGGCGAAGGTGAAAGAAGAACCAGTGTCGGGTGACGATTGTTCTGTTTTCGTTAATAAAAAGCGGGTCTGAGGGTGAAGCGCTCTGAGAAAGACAGAGTTAGAGATAAGAGAGAAGGGGGTCAAATGGGCTAACATGGGAGTTTGATTTAAACAAATAGATTAGGGAACCCTTTCCTTCCTGGTCACTTTTACTTCTTTTGAGCAGGAAGGAAAAGGTATCAGATGAGGTGATTGCTAGGTCGGTGATACAGGGGTGAATCTGGGGGTTGAATTTATTTGAGTGCGATGTAGACTCTGAGCACCAAAGGAAACCAAAAAGCCTAAGAGAAAAAGAGGCTTCTAAGGTTTTATCTAGAAAAAAGGAAGAATAGCCAGAGCGGATGAATGAGAGGCACTGAGAGAGTACGTTAATGGTGATAGGTAGGCAAGCAGGGGAATAAGGAGATTCTGATCGTCGAAGCCCTTTCAGGATTAGGGAAATTTGTGAGTTGCTGAGTGTAGAGCTGGGTCGCCGAAAATGAATTAAGGGACATAATATAGGATGACACTACAGGCATTGAAAATGAAGGGAAGGGAATGTTGAATGCAATGTAAACATTCTTTAAGCAATTCCAGTGGAGGTATCTGAGTTGGCAGGAGGTCGGCTTCGGGAGCTAATGCTCTGAATTCTCTGCATTTGGAACCGAGAACGAGAATGTGTTGAGCTCTGAGAATGAACTGATGAGTAACAGATAACGAGGTAATCTTTCTGAATATTCTCATTATATGGTGGGAGGATGAACAACCTTTGTTAATGATTTGGACTGTAGCTGAATTATCTGAGTGGAGAAGAATGGATTTTTGGGCCCAGGAAGACCCCCAAAAGAAATGCGGCTACAGCAACTGGATACATTTCGTACAATGATGAATAGTGATCGGGTATAGGAATGGTGCTGAATTCTTCGGGCCATGGAGCAGAAAACCATTTTCCCTTGTAGTATCCTTCAAAGCCGAGAGATGGAGCTGCATCTGTGAACAGTTGAATGTCTTTGTGCAGCAGGAGACAGTCTTCGTAAAAGAAAGTAATGCCGTTCCATTCTTTTAGTAGGAGCTCCCATAGGCGGAGTTCTTCTGCGTTTTTCCCAGCAATTTTGATTAACGATATGGCATGGCTGATTTTTGTCATGATATTGCAGGGAGAAATCTTCGTGAGGGATTAAACTATTGATGCTGGGTGTGGTGGAGTTATGGTGAGTGGAAATGAAGGAAGTTACAAGCGGAATAGGACAGGTTGCTTCATTAAGATTTCCATTACACGAGAGTAGATGTTAAAACTTCATGCTGATTTGAACTCTCGCCAAGATAAGCACCAACTAAGACGTAGCTTTACAGTAAACTAATGTGATCCATAGGTGTCTCCATCCATTTGCGCTTCCTTCCATATGATGATGTAGATATCCTTCTGTCAGGTGTTGATGGCTGAAGTGTAATGTTGGCTCCAGGGATCAGCTTATTTTGCCTCCCTAGCGCATCAGCACACACAACGGCTGCAATGCTGGCTCCGGGGATCAACCACGGTTGTAGAGTGTGCCACAAATCCTCAACAACCCACCTCCACTGGGTAAACCCGGACTCTCCATCCTTGCTGTTCCACTTCAGTGGCTAGTTGAGCATACCGCAGTTTCTTCCTCTCATATGCCTCATCTACAGCATCCTCCCATGGCACTGTTAACTCTACCATGTGAACAAGGCATGCTGATCCAGACCACAAGACAATATCTGGTCGAAGGTTATTGGTGGCAATCTCAGGTGGGAAAATAAGCCATTGACCAACATCTGCCAGCATTTTCCAGTCTCTAGCAGCTTCCAGTTGTCCTGGGCGAGGATTGGTTTTAACACCTTTTCTTGGTGGTTGCTCTCCTGGGCGGAGGAATGTTGTCTTTTGTGTGTAATGTTTTGATGGAGCAGGTGGCAACTTATTGGTCATGTTATGCTTGTCTTCCAATGCTAAGGCCAAACATCGCAGCACCTGGTCATGGCGCCAAGTAAACCGTCCTTGGCTAAGAGCCACCTTACATCCTGTCAAAATGTGCCTTAATGTTGCAGGTGATGAACACAAAAGACATGAGGGATCCTCTCCTACCCAGAGGTTCAGGTTCTGTGGTGATGGGAGAACATCATATGTTGACCTGATGAGGAAACTGATCCTGCTCTGTTCCATTGACCATAGGTCTTGCCAACCAATCTTGCGTTGTTCCACACTCTCCCATCTCATCCATTCTCCCTGCTTGGCCTGGGAAATAGCCTTTATACACCTCATCCTCTCCTCCTGCTTTTGCACCTCGTTCACTACCATCTTCCTCCGTTGAGCTGGGGCTGCCTTGTGCCATGTAGGAGGAGCTGAACTGAGACCAAGAACCCCTTCCATGCTGAACTTGCCCCATGATATCACCAATTCGAAGGGCAGCCTTTGCATCCTCCACAGCTTTCTTTGCCACCCACTTCCAGTTTTCGGCACAGGTGCTGCCTCCCTTACGCATTTGTAGCGTGACTCTACTAATGTCATTTCCAGTCTGACCTTAGCGCACTTAAACTCCTCGGTTAGAGCGGAGACAGATGGCTGCAGTATTCCTTTACCATAAAGTCCCACTCTACTGAGGCAGCGTGGAACTCCCAACCATTTCTGATTAAGGCTTCCAGCTTCTCCACTGTTGTCAAAGAAACCTCATATACAGTCAGTGGCCACAGCAACCTCGGCAGTAGACCAAACTGAAAGCACCAGAGTTTTAGTTTGCCTGGTAAAGCGCTGCTGTCTATGCTCTTCAACTCTTCCACTGCTTGTTGTCTAACTTCTCCCACACGAACTGTGTCCTTTAGATCCCCGTCGTACCATCTCCCAAGACTCATCACTGGCTTCTCAGACACTGTTGGTATTGCCTCACCGTTAATGAAGAACATTTTATCTACTACTTTACCTTTAATTATAGAGATGCTCCTTGATTTAGTGGGTTTGAATTGCATTCGTGCCCATGCAATGTTTTTGGTTAATTTGCCCAATAAGCGATTAGTGCAGGCTACTGTTGTAGTCATCTTTGTCATGTTTGAATCTTCAAACCCCTGACCATTGTCGCCTTGCTCCAGCCGCAGACACAAACCTGGAGTGCCATGTCTTTGCTAACTGCAGATCTTGAACTAGTCTTTTGTGAAGTACTGTCCATACTCATATCCGTTTCCGTTCCTAAGTCAACCGTGTTGTCCAAATTCCGCCCCCGCTCTTGCAGACTCTAGGAGTATTTTTCTCTTTAATTTCTTTCTTACAAATCTGGTGGCCTTCAGAGTATGTAGTATTGCGGCCCTGACCGTCTTCTGATCTGGAGGGGATGAAAAGATGAGGAGGATTGCAAGGGAGGGATATGAGGGGGTGGGGTGGGGGGTCGGTAAGGGAGCAGGAAATGGTGGGGTGAGTGGTAGAACTGCATACTAAGCATGCTAGAAGCCGAAGACCTGTGGGGGAGAGAATATCTCTTGGTCCAGTGCACCCCAGTAGATCCTCTGGTTCCATTGTTGGAGACGGGCAGCAGCTTTAGCAGAGAAGGCTTTGTGGTATTCAAAGAAATGGGCACCTCCGAATCTAATTGTGAAGTCTAAAATGATCGGCATACAATCATCCAACTCCCTCTGGCGGTCAGGATAGTACTCGCATATGATGTTCCTGAAACAGCTGAGAGCTAGAATGAACTCGTAAATGGTAAGTGTTTTGAATAAGCCGGGGTCGGCGGTTTTAAGTGTAACTGAGAGGTTGGCACACTGGACCACCCTGTTACTGATGGAATCTAGTGTGTTAGTGAGTAGTGAAACAAGGTTAATATCTGCACCTGCTAAAATCTGAAAGGTTACAGTTGCTTGTTGGACAACAGTGGTGGATGTCGAAACCCTGGGATGTATCGCGGGAGCAGCCGTTCCTAACTGTAAAAACAGTCTCTGGATACAAATGCTCAAAACTGCTGATAAGCCAAAAGAAGAAAAGCATTTCAGAGAGAAAGGACCACTATGAGTGCCTGCTGGACACTCATAGTGGCCAGGGAAGGTCACTGCATGGGCCTGCTGGATGCCTGCAGTGAGGGGAGGTAACCTGAAAAGTTGGAGCCAGAATGCTTAGGAACTGCTGAATGAGCCTTTGATTGACAGGTGCTGTGGTCCCGCCTTTGGAGTTTTCCGGATGTAGACGCGCTTTGTGGAGATGCAGTCGGTGCGGGGCGAGGTGTTTCAAGTCTGCTTATAATAAGCGAAATTGGGTTTGTTTTTGAGGGGTGGAATTTGTAGAAACACACATACTGACATGGGTTGGGCTTGTTTTGTCGTGAGACTTGGCAACACTGGGGAAGAGCTGTAAAGCAACGATCTGTGCTGACGTCATTGCGCCTGCGACGGAAAGGATGCTGCAGAGTGGAGAAAAATAAAGGAAACAAATTCTCCTTATGTGCTGTAGATTTGAATGGCATGTTGTTGCTACGAAGATAGTACTGGAGCCTGGGAATCGTCTCTGATGTCAGGAGTTGCGGAGGAATGAGTGGCCAGGCGGGAGCCACGGCAGACAGGAGAAGGGCTGGTTGAACTGGTTGAGTGGATCTCAGCTCCAGGGAAACGGCAAACAGATCATCATCCAAAGAAACTGAATAATCCAGAATGTTTACCATGATGCGTGCATTTATGATGAAATTGAAATACAACTGAAAGGTAAGTGAAGAGGGTATTTGTAGTGCTAACAATCTTAATTAGCTAATGTGTAAATTGAATGATTCAATTTGGTGACGCGATTGGAGTCTGACCCTCCTCCCGAACTTTAGTTAAGAACTTAATTTATTTTATTTTGTATTTTTTGTCTGTAATGTTTAAAAACAAAACAATTGAGTTGCATGTTCAGTTTGGCCAAGGTCGTAATATTGCTACTGCATCATAAAGAAAATACTGTTGCATAAGGATTACCTTTCTACCACAGAATAGGTAGAAAGTAGAGGACTGCCCAGTCCCTGACCACCTTCTGGCACCTCTTCAAGACACTCCTCTTCAGACAACAACTGTAAAACTCAACTCTTCCCTTCTGGACTATATAGCACTCTGCCTTTAATGCACTTTAACTTGCACTTATCTGCTCTCTATTTTACTGTATTTAATCCTGCACCCAATCTGTAGTATCTTGTTTTTCACTAGCACTCGTATCTACCCCTGATGTAACTATCTACACTGTTATCTGCTCTTGAACTGCCCCGATTTCAAATCATACTATGTTTTTTATTCGCTCTTATTAATACTGAAGTCATTGTATTTTGTATCTTGCTCTTAACTGCACTGTAATTCTTGATATATATTTTTTGTATACAACTGTAAGTCACCCTTGGTAAGGACATCTGCTAATAAATAAATAATAATAATAATATGTTCTTAAAAAAATCGCGCAAGAAAAGTGGCTTATAAAACCTTTCTGTCATGTTTATTTTAAGTTAAAGCTGCCAAATGTCCTGGGAATTTGTGTTATAAACACTACTTCCTTTTTTTATAGCTTTAAACAATTTGCTATGCTTAAGCGATCATTTTTAATCTCTCATGTGTCAACATTTTGTGAATAGGGCCCAATGTGATGGCCCGAGCCTGTGAGGAGCCCAGGTTGGTACAATAGTAATTTTGTCCTTCAATGTGCTCTGGTTCCAATGTTGCTCTTTCTAGGAGGTGACAAATTGTCCTTAGTTCTCATTGTAATCAGAGCTGGGCTCTTGTCCATTGTATTGCAGTATAATATTCAGATCCTGGGTGATCTGGGTCCATTTTTTCCATATGGATTGCTGTTAGGCCTTTATTAGAATTCAGATGCTACAAGCGCAACAGCAGTAAGCTACAATAGGGGTCAACACTGTAAATAAGTCATATTGACATGGTAAACATCATTTAGGGTTTTGATTCAACCCCTTGTATTGTTTGTTTAAACATATGTGTGTGATATGTTGCATACTTGCCATTTTTACACATTAAAAAATCTGAAATATGCACTAAATTTTAATTTAATGCATAGAAATATGCATTGCAATTTTGTAGAACATACACGTGGCTGTACAGAAGTTCAAAGTAAGTTAAAATGGAAGGCTGTTTTTTAATGCTTACCCCACAGTATTTATCGAGATTGCTCAAAATACATTTTTCTTTCTCAGTGTTAAAATTAGAGGGTAAGTTATACTCAGACCCAAAACCTTATCTGGAGCGCTGGATGCACTCACTGTTTGGAAAAATAAGGTTGCCAATAAGGCATAACATTAAGAATAAAAACAGAGTTTGGTTCAGGTTGAAATATTTTTTGGCAAACTACAAATGTTCATCTAATTTTAATTCTGCCTTCAACATCTAGGACACATATTGTTAGTTAACTTTTATGTATATGCTCAGCTCTTGCAACAATTCGTCTATATATCTTCATATACAAAAGTATTGCACCTCTCACAGTTTCTTCACACTTGTATACCAGCAATATAAAATAACTCTGTTTGTTTAGAAACTTGTGTTGCTGCCTTTGACTTTTGGGATACTCTAGTCAGCTTGTGCCTATGCTTATTTTTTTTCACAGTATATTTCTTGCAAATGGGTGTTGCATGAAACTAGTGAAATTCAAAAGCTTATCCTGGTGATTCATCTTGAAGAAATAAATAATTCAGGTCGGTGTACTGCTCCTAGAACACTTACCCAGCACTTCTGTCTTCGCCAATCGACATTCACGGGTGAATGAGTCACATCCGGCAAATATTCACCACTCAATTTAGGAAGCACTTCCATCCTCAATGTCCTATGTATTTCTATTTGTTGTGCCTTTCTGGTCCTTAGAAATCATAGCACACTACTAGGTGTTTAGAGTTGATGAACAGGTGACCAAGCGCAAAGGCGGAAATCAGTACCAAAACAAAAATAGTACAGATTTTCTCGCTGCTATTTTTAACATGAATTAAAAAGATATTCTAGCAAATTGTGCAATAAAATCATGGCTAAGTATGACTAATAAGTTAAACTAAAATACAGATTAAAGTATTAGCATTTTAGCCAAAGAGATGAAACAACGCAGTACATTATAACTACTGAACACAAAAAAAGATTCTTATTAACACGTTTTAAAAAAGAATGATATATCTTGGAATGTAACACTGTTTGCTACCAATTTCCCCAAATACAGCAAGAGGCAGTCAGTTCAATCCACTAGAAGTGCAGTCAACAATTATCTGCATTGCTAATGTTAATTCACAGGAGTAGTGTTTACATGTGATTACCAACATCAGGTAACACACCAATTATAGAGATAGCCATCACATAAATAAGTAAATAAATACATTCTGAAGCAGGAGGTGATAAGGTCCCATTGCATTATATAGCTTTTAGCACCTACAGCACAAGTTACTAACAGAGAAGATAAAAGCAGACCTAAATGTCTGTGTAATGGGTTACCACAAGGATCAGTGCTAGCACCAACCTTCTTTAACATCTATATATTTGATATTCCACCCACCACAGCAAAAATGTATGCCTACGCAGATGACTTGGCCTTGTCCATCTTTGGAAAATCCATTCCAATGGGACATGCATATAATAGCCTCCTATCTGCATCAATGGAGACTCAAGCTTAGCCAAACAAAAACAACAGCATTGTTTTTCCATCTGAATAATGCGATGGCTTGCAAGAGGATCAAGATAGGTTCAGGATTGACCTGAATAGTAACTCTGGATTGGAGCCTTACCTACAGAGAACACTTACTGAAAACATCTAAGAAGATCAACTCTCGCATTGGTACTATCAGACGATTGTCAGGAACCACCTGGGGAGCAAATTTCATTACCCTGAGGACATCAACACTCGCACTAGTATACGCATCTGCTGAATACTTCTGTCAAGCATAGGAGCGCAGTAGCCACATTGACAAAGTTGATGTTGCCCTAAATTCAGCAATGAGAATAGTTACTGGGTGTGTAACATACACTCCTGTCAACATGCTGCCAATACTATCAGGCATACTACTTCCACAACTAAGAAGGCAGAAGACAACTCTTGATCTTGCTAAGCATGCTAAACAAAACCAGGAGCACCTGCTTCATGAAGTTGTGGAGCAACCCATATATAAGAGGCTAAAGTCAAGAAACACCTTCAGACAGGAGGAAAAAGGACTGCTGCAACAGTGTTGAAGTGGGAGCAGCACCCTATGGGTATGTGAAAAACACCACAAAAAATGGGGTGATGCTGATTCTCGTCTCAAGCTACGTAGCCCAACATCTTATCCACCCCGAAACTCATGGACCAAACTAAATAGGAATCATTCTGGAGCTGGACGCTTTAGTGCCACACTCTATAAGATGGGTTTGAAGGACAGCCCAATGTGTAAATGTGGTGATGCACTGCAGACAGCTGACCACCTCCTAGAATGTGTAGCACACCCACAAATCCAAGATGAGGACGGCCAGTATCAATGAAGAAGCTGTTGACTGGCTTTTTTTTTAATGATCTGTTTAATTATTATTATTATTATTTATTTCTTAGCAGACACCCATAACCAGGGCAACTTACAATTGTTACAAGGTATCAGATTATTTTTTACATACAATGACATTATTTTTACATACAAATTACCCATTTATACAGTTGGGTTTTACTGGGGCAATCTCGTAAAAGTACCTTGCTCAAGGGTACAGCAGCAGTGTCCCCCACCTGGGATTGAACCCACAACCCTCCGGTCAAGAGTCCAGAGCCCTAACCACTATTCCACACTGCTGCTTTGTCACATCGATGATGTGCAGAGAGGGAGACGAAATATGAAGAATACGAGAGAAGAAAGACCTTTGCCTTTTAGTCATATCCACATGATATTTCCTAAACCTCACAATTCATGAACACGTTGAAATCATATAAAAAAATGTGTAACAATGTGGTAACAACCTTTCAATAAATAAGGGTCAAGGGATGGAAGGGTCGACTGTGAGGTCATGAACTTTCCCATCTGCAGTTGCATTTGCACAGCTTCGTTTGTTAATAGAAACATTTTTCCATTTGAAATGTTTTTATTATTATTATTATTTTTTATATACAATATATTCAAAAAGTGGCTCACTCAGTAATCGCAAAACATCACTATAAACAGGCTTAGTTGCATCTGTCTACCACAGAACGTCACTTATTCTCTACTTGAAACAAAGGGCTAACAATCACCAAACAAAGGTTGGAAAAGCACAGGCATGTCAGAAGAAAACATTATTTCCTCAACATACTGCATCTTCCTAAAATATGTTGCCAATAACGTATTCTTCTGTTTTGCTAAGATATTGTGTAAGGTTTTAATCGAACTGAATTTTTCTCTAGAACAGGTGGCTAGTAGTGTGTTTATGATGTGGGTTTCTGGTTTCTGTCCCATGGACTCACAGATACACTGTTTGCTTGAGTAAAAAGAGCACCTAACATTTTAAAAACATAATATACTACTGTTGCTGTGTTGATATCCCATCTGACACCCTGCAACTCTTGAAAGGAACTTAACTTAATGAGCATTGCATGTTGTGTGTATATTTTGTAATGGAAATAAACACAGTATGTATTTCACATTTCAGACCAAATTTCCCATTTGATTTTAAAATATGTTAGGCCAAGGGTTGGGTGCAGAGTTAACAAAGAAAAAAAAGATCAATAGGGGATTCAAAGATAAATTAAAGCACTTAATTAAGATTGAAGTACCTTGACACACTATCCTTATGCTTAAATTAAATAAATCCATGCTGACATGTAATTTTATGGTTATTAATCTTCATTTTCTTTTTAATTATTATTGAAATAGCTTGTACATGTTGATTCTAAAAGATTATTTAATTGTGTTATTCAGTTAGTTTGAGTTGCTTATCCTGTGAGGAAAAAAAAGATAAAAACTCAGCAGTTGATTTATAAGATTTCCATATGAATAGAGAGAATGTGTTTTTTTAAATTTATTGTTAAAAAATATACAGTATGGTTAATTAAACCATAAATGTTTAACATATTTAAATATATAGTTCTTCATGTAAGAAGCCTTCATGTAAGAAATACTACATTTTAAATGGTCCCATTTCCACCAATATATAATATAAAATACAGATTAAAGTATTAGCATTTTAGCCAAATGAGTATGTGAGGAAGGCCAAGAAGACACCAACAGACAGGGATGTCAGGTGTAATAGTTGAGCTTTTCTTTATTAAAGTGACACAAATCAAAACATCTGTAATCTCAAAAGGTAAAGCGTAATTGTTTGGAGTCCTGCTGCGCTTTTACATGCATGCCCAAGCTCTCACTAACCCACACTGACTCCAGGGAGTATTAAGTATTAAGTTAAGATTTATTTTAATTTTAAAAATAGCTTGGCAACATAGCATATTCCAAACAATGTGCACCTTTGGCTTTCAAGTTTACAATAACCTTTTGTTTCTCTTTCTTTTTCTTTTCAGGACCAACTCAAACTCTGGGGTTACACATTTTAGGTTAGTACACACTTTTCTGTTTTGATGCAGATTTTATAATGCTGTTTCTTTTCTGCTGTGTGGAGAGCCACCTCTGTCACTCTCCCCATTCACAGCAGTCTGCCAGGCGGCTTCTCCTCCTCCTCCTCCTCCTCTGGCACTGAAGGGGAGACCAGCATTGTGGAGAACAGGAGCGCCTGCTCTAGGGCCGAGCACTCGGACAGAAACCTGCCAAGGAACTGAGAGAGAGTTGGACAGAGGGAGGCCTGTAGGTCACTCAGGACCTTGTCCAGGAATCAGTCTGACCTGATATTGATTGTTGGGGACAACTTCCCGCTGGCTTAAAATGAGTTAAATCAATTAAATGACCAAGCTTGGTAAAGCCTGCTCTAAAAAACACAGAAGACCCATTTAAAAATGGGGTTAAAAAACATGGGGCTCTTCGAAAGCCCACTGTGTGCATTGTGACTCATCTGATCTAGCGATCTTTAAAATACACCAGCTGTTGAGCAAGTTTTTATTAAAACAGTCCAGCCCAGTGCCATTGAGCTGATCATGGGATATTAAAAACAGGTGTTGTTTTCCCCGCCCTATGCAGGAGAGAGTAGGCCAGGCCTCTCCAGCTCAGCACTGGGTTGTACAACAGTCTCTGCAATCTAAACACTGCTACCTGCTGGGGTATAAATCAGCCCCTGCCCCCACCTCCTCATAGGGGAGGTACAAGATAGCCGGACATGGCCAGTGCTGTCCAATCTAGAAAACTGCACCAGGCATCTCTGGGTATCGGTGAGCAGACCCTGGGGAGGGTCAAGGCATGTCAGCCTGTGCCAGAGCATGGAGGCCACAACGTTATTAATAACAAGGACCCTCCCCTGTGAGAGGATCCACTGCCAGCTCTGCAGCCTCCCTTTCACCTTGTCCAGCAGCCCATCACATTTCTGAATGAATGACTCATTTCCAAAACAAATTCCCAATAACTTAACAGCACAGCTAGCACTGCCAGTCCAGTCAGGCTCTCCCTCGGCTGGTGTAGCTCTATAGAGAGGGAGTAGATCCCTGAGAGAGATCAGCCCTGCCATATCCCCCTCTGCACAGTGAAAGGGACACTTATTCACCTTCACTCGACTAAAAACATTATGATAAAGGAGTCTTATATGAGAAATAAAGACCTTACAAAATTGTAAGATTTGGACACATTAAAAAGGTCTGTCATTAAAAACAAATGATCAAGAATGGTTCACCCTGGCACACAGTAGGACTGGTCCATGTGCACCACCGAGTCTATGTGTGTATAAAACAGCTTCAAAGCACAGCAGAGAGATAGGACACCAGTTCTTATGGCTGCAGAGGTCTTGTTTCTTGGGCAGCAGAGTTATTACTGCCCTGCATCCACTGACCTGGTGACATACTGAGTGTATTGATGACAGAAATTTTTTATTTGAATATTACTAATATCCCACCACTCTCAAACTGATATCATTTTTTTTCCCAGAAAAGTTTAAAATGATTAATGAATTGGTGATCTTGTAGCAGTTTTGTGTTAAAATGCCAATGAGATTTTAAGTGTGTTACAATGGGTATTGAGACAGTGGCAGATACAAAATGATGGTCAGAAATAGGGTTGGGTGAGATACTGCTTCTAATGAATTTATTCATCTGATGTTTTGAAGTATAAAAGCAATCCAAACGTGCCCCTGACAGCTGATTTTGGTTTACTTTAACCCAGGAACATTGTTTGTCTGTACGGTGAAAATCCCTCTATATGTCAAACAGGTCAAATGTACTTAACACAGCAGTCAGCTCCCTGACATATTGGGGATTGTGTTCCTCATGGTTTGTGTGTAACATTTTCTGAGTCTGAATCTTTTCATCTTATCAAATTCAGCTATAGTCACTTCCCCGAACACAACATTTGCAGAATAGAGGAAAAGGTTATGTTCTGGGAAGTATGATTAAATATTAACCACCTCTTGCCTTCTACACAGAAAAAACTAACCCACAGCAAGACCCCACTGGGGCAAGCAATGCCAAAAACAAAAAGTGTTGAAATTGAGAAGGGAAGCGAGTTACACTAAACTGCGACAGTACATTTGAGTGCAGACAATTAGTTAGTGGGAAACAAACAAAAGCTCTGGTCTTTCTCTCATCGACCACAAGCTGCTTTTGCAAGATACACAGAAACTGCCACAGCTAGAACAAGAGTTCGGACCTTACTCAGAGCTTCAGGTACAGGGTCAATACCAGCTCCATTTAGCTACAGCGCATACACCTGAAAAACATGAACAGTTAATGCAGTTACTGGAGAAGTTTAATAGTGTTTGCTAGGGATTTATATGATCGTGGCAGGGCAGAGCTACATCAGGTTAAGATCCCCATAGATCCAAAAGCTAAACCTGATTTTGTCAGGCAGTATAGGCTCCAGACAGCCTCATGTGAGTCTGTACAAGAAACAGTAGATGTGCTGTTGTTGTTTTTTTTTCAACTTTATATTGTTTTTTTTGTTTATTATTATTATTTGTTTATTTAGCAGACGCCTTTATCCAAGGCGACTTACAGAGACGAGGGTGTGTGAACTATGCATCAGCTGCAGAGTCACTTACAATTACATCTCACCCGAAAGACGGAGCACAAGGAGGTTAAGTGACTTGCTCAGGGTCACACAACGAGTCAGTGGCTGAGGTGGGATTTGAACCGGGGACCTCCTGGTTGCATGCCCTTTTCTTTAACCACTGGACCACACAGCCTCCTCCTTCAGCCAGACAGGCTAAAAGAATTGAATCTATTCAGTCTTGAACAAAGAAGACTACGCGGTGATCTGATTCAAGCATTCAAAATCCTAAAGGGTATTGACAATGTCGACCCAGGGGACTTTTTTGACCTAAAAAAAAGAAACAAGGGCCAGGGGTCACAAATGGAGATTAGATAAAGGGGCATTCAGAACAGAAAATAGGAGGCACTTTTTTACACAGAGAATTATGAGGGTCTGGAACCAACTCCCCAGTAATGTTGTTGAAGCTAACACCCTGGGATCCTTCAAGAAGCTGCTTGATGAGATTCTGGGATCAATAAGCTACTAACAACCAAACGAGCAAGATGGGCTGAATGGCCTCCTCTCGTTTGTAAACTTTCTTATGTTCTTTATATATATATACACAACAACGACTGAGTGGCTATAATGAGAATGTCCAAACTGAGCAATGTCCAGTAAAACAAGTGTTTTTAATGAAGTTTAACTTCCTTATTTTACAGGGAAAACCATCAGCAAGGAATAAATAAAACAAAACAAAACAACAAACTGAAATATACCTACTCCCCCTGGAGTCTAATATAACATATAACTGGCTCCCTAGCTAAAGTATATTAGAGAAATTGCTTCTCTACTATATAACCTAGCATGTACTTCCATGAGTGGTCAAAGGTGGCGTAACATATTAGTGAACTTTTGGGTTGTTGCAACTCAATTTTATAACTCTTTTTCTGAGAGGAATTAACACAAGCTTTTCCAAGGTTTTCACTCTTTCTTCAGGTGAGTATTATTATTAATTATTTTCTTCACTTTTCAATCTTGGGTTCTTTTCACAGGCAACCAACTGGTACATATCAGAACAGAAAGTTTACTGGTGTTTCCAAGTAACAGTGATTACTGAAAAGCAAAGAGTGCTTTTAAAATAAATAAAGTTGCACACCAACCTCATGTTCGATAGACATGCTTCCTTTTATAACAGTTCTCCTTGAACTTATATCCACAGTAAAATTTGGTTGAAAGCTTTTCCAGTCGTTTGTTTTCTTCTCACACTCCAAACAAACACTATCCTTTATACGTCCACACTTACTATATCTATTTTAAGAAACCCCACACCACCCAGAACAAACAAACACTCATGCCATGTGCTTGCTGCCAGACAACCACTTCCTCTCTACTCAGTTCCTGTCTAAGAGCATGGCCTCTTCCCTTCCCACTGGGTCAAAGATCAGGCCATCCAAGGACTGAGTAGAAAGTAAGCACATTCACTACAGCACATTCAACACAATGAATTGCAGCAGATTCCGTCCTTACTAATATTTACACAGCAATAATGCTAAAATAATCATGTACACTATTTAACAGAATCTCCCTCCCGACCAGAAAAGTTGGTGGTATGCTTTCCCATTAACAAGGCAACTCGATGGCAGGTGTCAACCGGAAGTCGGCCATTTTGGAGGAAGTACGCAGCTGTGAGTTTGCTAAACAAATCCATTGTGATCAGCTGTGGGTCAGGCAGCAATTGGATAGACCGTGGCACCAGGCTGATCACAGTTTGGCAGTACAAAGAGGATGCAGCTATGCAAGTTCAGCCTGTTATGCTGGAGTTACTGACATGCTGGAGCACAGTTTTTTTGTTTTTGTTTTGTGTTTGAAGAGGACAAGTGAACAGAAGCCACAGTCAGGGAGCCAGCACACACCCCTGAGCAGACCCTCACAGCACAGACACGCACCACCATCCCGGGTTTGGACAACACAGTTTCATGCTGGTAGAGAGGTCAGATTAAATTAGGGCACTGTGCATAATGTTAGTCTATACTGAGGTTACAGCCATATGACAATAAAGTAGCTTTATGGTTTTAAAGTTAGTATTAAAGATGGAAAAATTTAATAGGCTAGTTGAATTTGAATGTTATTTTGTATAACCATAGTCATTTTGATTAAAATAACCTTTGTTAGTCTCATATTTATTTATGATTTTAGGTTGTTCCAGAGGGAGGGGCTTCCTACAGGATCAAGTATATACAGTGCCTATAGAAAGTCTACACCCCCTTTCAAAATTTTTACCTTTTGTTGTCTTATAGCCTGGAATTAAAATGCATTAAAATAGTTTTTTTTTCATTTATCTACACATCCTACCCCACAACTTTCAAGTGAAAAAAAAATTCTATAAATTTGTAGAACATTTATCAAAAATAAAAACTAAAATAGCTTGGTTGGATAAGTGTCCACCCCCCTTGTAACAGCAATCCTAAATTAGCTCAGGTGTAACCAATCGCCTTCAAAATCACACACCAAGTTAAGTGGCTTCCACCTGTGTTAAATTGTAGTGAGTCACATGATTTCAGGATAAATTCAGCAGTTCCTGTAGGTTCCCTCTGCTGGGTAGTGCATTTCAAAGCAAAGACGCAACCGTGAGCACCAAGGCGCTTTCAAAAGAACTCCGGGACAAAGTTGTTGAAAGGCATAGATCAGGGGATGGGTTTAAAAAAAATATCAAAGGCCTTGAATATCCCTTGGAGCACAGTCAAGATGATTATTAAGAAGTGGAAGGTGTATGGCACCACCAAGACCCTGCCTACATCAGGCCGTCTCTCCAAAATGGATGACCGAGCAAGATCAGAGAGGCTACCGAGAGGCCAATGGCAACTTTGCAAGAGCTACAGGCTTTTATGGCCAAGACTGGTCAAAGTGTGCATGTGACAACAATATCCCAAGCACTCCACATATCTGGCCTGCATGGTAGGGTGGCAAGAAGGAAGCCATTACTCAACAAAGCCCACCTTGAATCCCATTTGAAGTATGCAGAAAAACACTCAGGAGATTCTGTAGCCATGTGGCAAAAAGTTTTGTGGTGTGACAAAACTAAAATTGAATTTTTTGGCCTAAATGCAAAGCCTTATGTTTGGCGCAAAACCAAATCCTTGAGGAAAACCTGCTGCCCTCTGCAAGAAAGCTGAAACTGGGACGGAAGTTCACCTTTCAGCATGACAACGACCCAAAGCACACAGCCAAAGCTACAGTGGAGTGTCTAAGGAACAAAAAGGTAAATGTCCTTGAGTGGCCCAGTCAGAGCCCCAACCTAAATCCAATCAAAAATTTGTGGTATGACTTGAAGATTGCTGTCCATCAATGCTCCCCAAGGAAGCTGACATAGCTTGAACAGTTTTGTAAAGAAGAATGGTCAAATATTGCCACATCTAGGTGTGCAAAGTTGGTAGAGACCTATCCCAACAGACTCACAGCTGTAATTCCTGCCAAAGGTGCTTCCACCAAGTATTAACTCAGGGTGGGTGGAGACTTATCCAATTATGATCTTTCAGTTTTGTATTTTTAATATATAATTTTTTTTTCTCAATAAAAACTTTTTTTCCCCTTAACAGTGTGGAGTATGGTGTGTAGATAAGTGGGGAAAAAATCCTCATTTAAATGCATGAAACTCTGAGGCACTGACACAACAAAATGTGTATAGACTTTCTATAGGCACTGTATATCTGTGGCTTATTCAGGGGTTGGAAGTGTTGGAGTGCAATCTATGCTGCAGGTAACAGGTGATAGTCAGCTGTACAATGTTTTGAGTACTAGCTATTGGTTTCTAATATAGCTAAATTATAGAGAGTCTAGCTGGGTTAGTAATTATGTTTTTTTTTGTTCCAGTCTGTCAAGTCTAGTCTACCTGTTTTCTGTTTTGGATGTGTTTAACAGAATACTTTTTGCATTTGTGGTGCCAAGAAAATAAAATAAAATAAAAATAACTGTTCTTTATTCAAACAAGGCTGTCTGCTGATTTCTTCTTGTCTGAGTTACCCCAACATCTACCTCTGGCTAAGCTAAACTTATACTCCTCATGATTCAGCTTGCTGGACCTCAAAAGCGGGTACTGGCAAGTGGAACTTGGCCCTGCAGCCCGACCCAAGACTGCCTTCTTCATCGGCCAAAGGCATTTAAACCAAAAAAGATCAGCGCCTCGTACTACTGCCACTTTGTCGCCCACTTCTCCACTATCGCTGCCTGCCTCCACCGACTGTTGAGGAAAGAGGCCTTTGACATCCTGCGGGAGGTGCTGACCCAGGTGCCCATGCTGCTTCTCCCTTGATCCCAGTTACCCGTTCCTGCTTGACACAGATGCCAGCAACAAGAGGATAAGGGCAGTTCTGTCTCAGCAGTGGCCAGACGGGGAACGACTGGTGGCATATTTTAGCTGGTCCCTGAATAAGGCAGAGAAGTGGTACTGTGTAAACCGATGAGAGCTGCTTGTAGTGATGCCGGCGATGCGCCACTTCTGGCACTACGCACTACCATTCCTCATACGCTTGGACAACACTGCACTACAGTGGCTGCTGACCTTTCAGGTGGCGTGTTGGATAGTTAAAATCCTTCAACTATCAGATCCAACACCGGGCTGGGGAACGCCACACCAATGCCGACAAGCTGTCCCGTCACTCCTGCGCTGAAGAGGACTGCAGCCACTGCTACAGACGGGAGGTCTGGGAGCAGGAGCTGGTCACAGTGGAGCAGAGAGGCTGCATGGATCAGCACCAGGCAGCACGGGAGGGCCGGGCAGCTACTGCAACCTCAACTCAGCTGGCTCAGCTGGCTAGAGGCACGCTAGCGACCATCTGTGGACTCATTAATGCCAGCAGTGCTCCAAGCCCACCACGGCACCCCGGCTGTACGACACTTCGGGAACGTAAAGACCCTCCAGCAGGCACTTTATTGGGGGTGCTGTGGCCAGGATGTACTGGACTTCTGCAGGCGCTGCTATGAATGCATGGAACGAAATGGGCACCCAGGCCAGTCCCGCGCCTCACTCCAACAGTTCCCAGTCGGGGGGCCCATGTAGCAAGTGGGGTTCGATATTCTGGGGCCCTTGCCCTGCTCGAATTAGGGGAACCGCTACATCCTGGTGGCAATGGATTACTTTACCAAGTGGCCAGAAGCCTATGCCATATCAAGAGGTGGGGACCGTGGCAGAATGTTTGTTTGTTGGTTCATGGTGCTACAGGAGCTGCACTCAGACCAGGGGCGCAATTTTCAGTCCTGCGTCTTACCTGGTATGTGTCAACGTCTGGGGATCTGTAAGACCCGTACTACGCCACTGCGCCCTCAGAGTGACAGGCTGTCTGCACAGCTTGCCATTGGCACTGTCGATTAGGACGTCCAACTGCCCTTGGTTTGGCTGCTCATCGGACAACAAGGGAGAGATGACCGGCCCAGAGTATTCCAGGCAGATAAAGGACCGCCTGGACATTGTCTTTCGCATTGCCCTCGACCAGCTGCAGGCTGCGGGCATTCGCCAAAAAAGGAATTATGACACTCGGGTGAGGGGTCGTCATTTTTGTGTGGGGGAAATGGTCTGGGTCACAGCCCCCGTCAGAAGCTGGGTCGCGGCCCAAAACTAACAGAACCTGGATAGGCCCCCACCAGGTCCTGGAGCATGGAGAGGGGGTGGTTTACCAGGTACAGCTTCCACCCGGGACAGGAAGGTTGTACTCCACCATGACTGTCTGGCGCCATACCAGTTTTACCATGGGTATGTGAATCAGCATCTTTGTTGTTTATTTCTCGTTTGGTAACTTTATTGGGTGAGTTTTTCCATTCTGAAAAAAATACTGAAAAAAATTGTAGAATTCTCAAAAGTAACAAAATTAACAAGGAAAAAACACACTGAAACACATTAACATATTATTTGTGTTGAAGGCACTCAGCTTTGTCTTTTTTTCTTTTAGCTAAAAGTAGTATAGTACACAACAACCACTCAACCTGTTGAGTATTGCTTACTTATACCATAGAGGGTTAACTACTATCTAGTATGTGCAGAACAGTCTTCAGAGAAAGCACCCATTTAAAGTGATCAGTGACACTTAACCCTTAGCGGTCCATTTATTCAGCGTGTCTGAGGTCCAATTTTCACACGTGCAGTTTATTTTAGATGCGCTGTTTAAAAGTATTTTTTTAAAAGTAAAACAGGTTTAAAAGGCACTGCATATCAACATGACACTCAGTACTGCATCTCCAGCCCCACCCCACCCCTTGTTCGCTGTATTTTTCACATACCTCTTCATAGTCGTGCATACTGATAAATCATCTCCTGATCACCAAACTCCTCAATAATGCGATCCAAGTTATTATTTTATTACTATAACATCTAAAAAAAAGCTCTGCAAATGTCTGTGATATTCTTTGAGCGCTGGATGCAGAAGCAGCTATCTTGTTTGTTTATGTCCGTGTTATCTATGTGGTGCCGGGGCTATCTGTATTCATGAGATATGCCCCTTTTTTTTAAATGGTTTTCTCGGCTTTTTCCGGAGAAAAAACGACTAGAGACCTGTTTTTTTGCGTCTTTTTGATGATGTCAGACAGGGTCTGACATTGGTCCGGAAAGGAAAAATTGCAATGTCGGACCAGGTCCAACATAAGAGCGCAAAGGGTTAACTAAGCTTGAATTCTGCTCAGAACAGGATTCATTACAGCTTTCTGTTTTTAACATGAAATAGGAGCTTAATTAGGTAGGCTTCTTATCTGAGGACACTATGGCTTTTTCTCATAAACTGCTCCCAGGAAATAAAAGGGATGGGAGATTTTGCTCAGGGTAAAAGTTAATATGGTCCATCAGAAGACCTGTGCTACAAAAACCGATGAGGCAACAGAAATGGGAATGTAACGTGTGTAATAGGGGTGCGAGTATCCGCTGACAGATAGGACAAATATTTACAATAATTCAGATCCAGTGGTAAGTGGCTGCCACTAGTGTACCAGCAATGGTAGCCCTAGTGCAGAAGGACATACACACAAGTGTACATGAAAATAATACATACAAAATAAAACACAGTTGCAAGACAAAGCAAATAAACAAAAGGTGGCCTACAGGCTCCCAAGTGCTATCATCACTAAAAGGAGGGTCCCGCTCCAGCAACCTACTATGCTACACACCCTTCTATACTCTGGTGGGTATTAAAATCTCCTAAACTAATTCCAATTCTTTACACTAGATTAAAACCCCAGTTATACACACGGTCAACTGCAGCTTTGATACAAATAATGAATAATAATGAAATAATGAAAAGTTCAGATCCTGATTGAACACAGTTTTCAAAGGTGTTGCTCACTCTGGTTAGACATGCAAACATGAGTGTCATCTTCTGTATCCTGCCTCTTGTACCCACCCCAGCCCCAGCCCCAGCCCCAGCCCCAGCCCCAGCCCTAGCCCAGCCACCCCCTGCCCTGCCATATCTAAGGGTAGGTTTACACTTGGCAATTATTGCTAGCAATTAATTGGCAGCAATTTTTCTAATCTACATTTGGCAATGTGTTGCTTGCGGTATTGGTAGCAATTTCATGGCAATTCAATATGGCACTATCCAAGTTGCGGCTGCAGTAGTAATTACTGCGTATTGTATTGGCGACGATGAGACTGAAAAGAAGACAAAAAAGAGGAAAATGTGGACAAAAGAGTATTTGTCTGCCAAGCAAAGATGGCAACAACGAATCTTCCAAAATGTAATGGCAGAGCTTGCTTTAGAGGATCACCATTCTTACCGTAGATGGCTTTGGTTAGATGTAAAATGTTTTGAGGAGCTGGTTCATCTCACAGCTCCCCGAATACAAAAGCAAGACACACACTTCAGGGAATGTATTTCTCTTTCAGAAAGACTGTCAGTTACTTTGAGGTTTTTAGCAACAGGTAATTAAAGTAATAGACTGGCCATGTTACTTTTGTTTACAACAAGACCAATTTATACGGGACACAGTGACCTGATGAAACTTAATATTTTGCATTACTCAAACTAAAAAAAATACATCTTACATGGTTATGGTTTCATACTATTATAATTATTATTATTATTATTATTATTAGTAGTAGTAGTAGTAGTAGTAGTCGTTGTTTAAGTATTGTGTTGTCATTTAAAACAAATTATTTACCTGTATATTCATTCATTTCTTTACATTTGAGTTCTTATTTTACATTCTTTAGCCTGTGCTTGATGCAGCATATGCTCCCACAACTCATCTATTTCGCTCCAGATGTTGCGCAGCACTGTACTTTAACTGCATCTTGCGTCTGCTGTGAATTGGCCTATATTGTACTTTTACAACTCCCTATTAATCAATAAATACAGAATTGTATTGTATTGTAATTTGTTTTCTCCAGTTATCTGTTGATTATAACAAATATACTAATAGACAAAATGTTTGTTGCAATAACCTCCTTAAATAAATACGTACTACATAATTGAAGTTACATGGATATTATAATTATGATTATAGTTATGATTATGCATGAAAAGTTATTGTAGAAGCCCCTTTTTCAAGATGACATTTTGGATTAAATTGTTTCAGCACTCACAATACTGCTCACCAATGAGTAAGTACATCAGCAAGTTAAAAAGAGATGTTTTAGAGCACTGAATGTACCATGATTCTTTCATCTAAGTGTTCATGCTTGATTTTTAACTTTGAAGACAAACACAAATGTTGTGTTCAGTTTGATGGCAACTTTGGAATACAGCACATCATTCTTGTTTTTTTTTGTTTTTTTTAAATATTGTGCGTCTTTGCAGTCCCAAAGACAATCGTTCGTTTTTAAAAAATACAAACAAAATTAAAAAAAAGCACAGTTCAGATGTAAGCCCTTAAAAAGCTTTCTCAGACATTCTAATGAAAAGATGACTACATTTCTCTCTTCTTTGCAATGTATCTCAACAATATGTGAACAGGTTAGTTACATCTGTATTTCAGTTTGAGAAACTTCCTGCTTACAGGGGTCCTGGTGACCCCCAGAACACCACTGATTCACATAATGGTTTTCTGTTCTGGATGTCTGCCAGTGCTAATAACCATAAGAAATGTAATCACTAGAAAGTGTTCATGTACAGTAAGGTCTTTTTTCAGTGGATTTCAAGAGAGCGATGGAGCAATTGCATTAGCCTTTTAGCTTACCCCCTCATAATGTTAGAAAAATAAATGTGATGTTAAACGTAAATCACTAAGGTACTGTAAATCAAATTACACTGCTTGCACTAAAAACATATTTGTATCTGATTATCAATTTCCTCATCCAACATTTTACAGAGCATCTGCAGTTTTTTTTATAGCTGCACAATAGTTTTGATTTATTTTACAACCTCTATTGCTAGACATATTATTTGTCAACCTTTTTGTATTCTATTACACAAAGAGTTCTTGAGGTATTTAAAGTCTGTAATACCTACTTGTGCCCAATAACCCTTGGTACCATATTGCATTTGCCAGCCCCAGAGTTGTTTATGTAGTACTTCATGGCTGTGGTTCCTTACAGAAAGACTGGTATACAAACTTAACGTGGAAATGCAGGGTTTAAGTATGTACAGGTAAATTGTTCTGCACGAAGTACCATAAACAATCAAATTATGTGTGTCTTTCCTCATTTCCTCATTCATGTAGACAGAGCAGAGTTAATATTTCTTAGTATATCCATCCTTACCTCATTAACATAAGACATAAAGCTGTCTCTCAGTGCAGGTGAACTTGTGATATAAAATCTGCTGAGGTACATGAGAATACAGCGTAACTTTCTACACACTTACATATACTGTATATACATATTATTTATTTATTAGCAGATGCCCTTATCCAGGTTGACTTACAATTGTTACAAAATATAACAGTACAAAGTATTGCATTATAAAATATCACATTACAGAATATCATAATACAGATAACAGCAGTTAGTACAATAAGATCAAATTTAAATAAGAGCAAAATAAAGAATACAGTAACCGCAACTTTGACTAAGAGCAGTTATAACTTATAGTAAATATTTGCTTATATGAGTAAAGTCCAGTAAGAACATGTAGTAAGTATGTTAAATGGATGAGAATGATTTCCCAATAAGAGCAAATACAAAAAAAAACATGACTAAGTTATCTATAAGAGTAAAATCAAATACAAGATAGAGTTATAGTTATATGCATCCAAACATTGATATTGTGACAAAGTGCTTGTTTGGCAACTTGAAATACACCAGACTGTATGCAGTTTCACTGTTAGCTACCAGGCAATACATAACATACTTTTAAAATGGATGCAATATGGTTATATTGAATACAAATTATGCAGCTATTAATGCTCCTTCTCTTTTTTCTCCCAGAAGAACCTGCAGTTTCTCTTCCTGGCTCTTGAGTAGGCAACCTTCTATATTATCTGTCTAAGGCAGTATCTCTCTCTCAGCTCTCTGTATCTTTCACAGTGAAGGATGAAGTGGGTCTCAGTTTCAATCTCTCCACTTTTGCACTGGGTACAGATTCTGGCTTCCCTAGGTTTCCACTGTGATCTATATCTGCCTGTTTCAATTGCTAGCTTGTGGTCACTAATCCTATATTTTGTTAACAGGTTTTTTTTTTTCTTTTTTTTTTTTAGAAGGTTTAGATATTCAGCCAGAGTGTATTCTCTGTTGCGGGAGCTGTAGAGTTGGAGTTTATTTTGTATTAATCTGCTCTGTCCAACAGGGGGTGTATTTCTCTATCAGAACAGATCCTACAACTTTTCTTAGTGCCCTCTTGCTGCTGGGCTCAGTGTCAGGGCTATTGTGGATGTTGATGTTGGTGTGTGTGCACAGGTATGTGATGTAGGACTGTAGCGAGGGTTTAGCAGTACTGCTCAGAAAGGATTCAAGCGCTTGGAAGTGGAGGGAGTTTGGGCTGCAAACAGTAAGAGAACATTCAAAGAGGAGGTTAAATGTCTAAGAGACACAAAAGGCAAAATCATAGATGAAGAAAAAAAATAGCAAATATATTAAATGATTACTTTTCACAGGTTTTTACAAAGGAGGACACGAACAACATGCCCCACATGTTGACCTGTTCCTATCCAATTTTAAATAACTTTAGCATAACAGAGGCAGAAGTGTTGAAGGGACTAGGAGCTCTTAAAATAAACAAATCCCCTGTGCCGGATGAGATCCTCCCAATAGTACTCAAAGAAATGAAAGAAGTTATTTACAAACCGCTAACCAAGATCATGCAACAGTCTCTTGACATTAGGGTTGTACCAACAGACTGGAAAATTGCAAACGTAATACCGATCCACAAAAAGGGAGACAAAACCGAACCAGGTAACTACAGACCAATAAGCCTGACTTCTATTATATGTAAACTTATGGAAACTATAATAAGATCAAAAATGGAAAATTACCTATATGGTAACAATATCCTAAATTAAATTTGCAGACGACACAAAAATAGGAGGAGTGGCAAACACTGTTGCAGCAGCAAAGGTCATTCAAAATGATCTAGACAGCATTCAGAACTGGGCAGACACATGGCAAATTAAATTTAATAGAGAAAAGTGTAAAGTATTGCATGCAGACAATAAAAATGTGCATTATAAATATCATATGGGAGATACTGAAATTGAAGAAGGGAACTATGAAAAGACCTAGGAGTTTATGTTGACTCAGAAATGTCTTCCTCTAGACAATGTGGGGAAGCTATAAAAAAGGCCAACAAGATGCTTGGATATATTGTGAGGAGTATTGAATTTAAGACCTCACCTAGAATATTGTGTTAAGTTCTGGTCACCTCGCTACAAAAAGGATATTGCTGCTCTATAAAGAGTGCAAAGAAGAGCAACCAGAATTATCCCGGGTTTAAAAGGCATGTCATATGCAGACAGGCTAAAAGAATTGAATCTATTCAGTCTTGAACAAAAAAGACTACGCGGCGATCTGATTCAAACATTCAAAATCCTAAAAGGTATTGACAATGTCGACCCAGGAGACTTCTTTGACCTGGAAAAAGAAACAAGGACCAGGGGTCACAAATGGAGATTAGATAAAGGGGCATTCAGAACAGAAAATAGGAGGCACTTTTTTACACAGAGAATTGTGAGGGTCTGGAACCAACTCCCCAGTAATGTTGTTGAAGCTGACACCCTGGGATCCTTCAAGAAGCTGCTTGATGAGATTCTGGGATCAATAAGCTACTAACAACCAAACGAGCAAGATGGGCTGAATGGCCTCCTCTCGTTTGTAAACTTTCTTATGTTCTTATGCTGTTTCTCAGGTGGAGCCAGAACTGGGTAATTTTTTTCTGGATGCGGATCAAAGGAGGCACTCTCTCTAGTTTTACTCTACATCAGTTGTTGAGGGCTTCTCTGTGTATGTGCAGTAGCTCTTTACAGAAGCGCAGGGCTTCTGTGGGAGTCTTTCCCATTGTGTGTACTCTGTACTCAGGATTGGGCCCCAGACTTCACTCCTATAGAGCACAATTGATTGTATGATGTTGTTAAACAGTTTCAGTAATAATTTGGTTGGAGGGTTAAATGCGGCCATTTGATTTTTAATTGTGTAGTACGCTCTGAGAGATTTCTCTTTTAGTGTTTTGATGGCTAGTTTATAGCTTCCTGATGCACTTAATGTGAGTCCTAGGTAGTTGTACAAGAGGCTGTGGTCTATTTCTTTGTTATTTAATATTCTTATTTAATAATTTTTTCCTGTTTTTTGGGGGCTTTTTTTGGAAAATCATAATTTTTGTTTATATTCGGATTAACCTCCAGGTCCCATGTTTCGCAGTACTTCTCCAGCAGTGTCAGGCTGTACTGCAGGCCTTCCTGTGTGGGGGATAAGTCATATGCGTACAGTAGGTTCTTCACTGTGGTGTGACCCAGGGACAGGGCTGGGGTGGGCGCTTGATCTAACAGACCAGGCAGATCATGTCTATAAATTTTGAAGAGAGTGGGGCTGAGGAACCTGTTCATTTGTTGTCTATTTTTACTTTGCACTGTTTTATACTGATTACTGATTTAACCACTTCAACTGATGTAAAAATGAAAAATGAAACCCCTTCCCAGGTACCAGATTTTGAAAATAATAATAGTAATAATAATAATAATAATAATAATAATGTTTTCAAACCTGTAATTGGGATAAAATCTTAACATATGATAAATAAAACACAAATAAATGACCTGAACTGTGTTTTTCATTAACCTTTTATGCTCCTGTGTACTACATACCCATGTTCAATATTAAAATTATAATGAATATTATATTTAAGGGAGTACATGTGGCAGTTCTATAATTATGATGTATTTACACTGTACTTGCCATGTAGTTGGTGTGGCTCATGGGCTATTGAGCAATGTGCTGTCTACCTCATGTCTCGGTGCGCTACAGTCTGTTGCAGAGTTCGCTGAGCAGCTGTCTAATCGCGGACAGGACCCTGTGACCTTGTGTGGGGTTCCAACGAGACTGTGGGGGGTGCTTTCTCTCTGTCGGGCTGTATGACAGCTCCCGAGTCCATGCGGTTCCTCTCGGCGTGGGGCCACGTTTCCATTGGGGATGTGTGTTGTTCCTCGGTTGCCGATTGGTTCTCGTTGGGCTCCTGGATTCCTGGTTGGCTGGTGGGGTGGGGGCTCTTCCCAGTGTGATGTCCTTCAGCTGTCGGGCGAAGATTTTGACGCCGATGACGTTGAGGAGTACGTTGTCGTACAAGTGGTGTTCGGGTGTGATGTCATGGTGCTGGACAAAGTGGACATTTCAGAAGGGCAGGCAGGCGCTGGTCACTTTGGCATTGATCCTCTCGATGACTCAGGTAGGTGTGTTGTGTCGGGGGAGTAATGTCAATATTATTCTCTCTGATTTGGGGAATTTACCTGATACCGTCTCTGTTGTCTGGTGTAGCTGTTTCACAATGTGTGCCTCACCTCACTTTAAGTCATTCGTGCCAGTCTGAATGCTGATGTGTTTGGCATTTCTCAGTGTCTCTTGCTCTGCTGCAATCTCCAATGTGCTGGTCGTTGTGGGGCATCTTATTTTTATTGTGGTTTTATTGGGGAAAAGACGCTTTTCATTGAGGTATTTTCCATTTGAACCGATTAGTATGGCTATATCGATGAGGCCGGCTTTGCATTTGGGCGGTGTTGTGGGGGTTTGATTTCCCTGTTCCTGGGTGGTGGGGTGGGGTTCTGGGGGGTTTGGCTGGGTCTGTGCTCCTCTGTCTCAGCACATGCTCTCCACACAGGATCCCTCCTAGTTACTTCCCCCTTCCTGAGTCATGACAGCTTCCTTTTAATCCTCCAAGAGGTGGAACTTCCTGTTCCCCAAACCAACCGTTGGTGAACCGAGTGCAGCAGCAGCAGTGTGTGTGTGTTTTTAGATGTGTTCTCCCCCGCTACTAAGATCAGGTAAGCCTTATTGTTGTTGTGGTTAACAGGACAGACGTGGAGTGAGTATGGCCACATTACATCCGCATCTCACCTGGAGGTAACACATTTTTAACGTGTATTTAAACTGCAAAATCAAATGTCAATCATTGTTTTTTTAAGCGAAAGAAAGAAAGAAAGAAAATTATGCTTCTTAAACATTTCATATTCTCATAAATCATAGGAAGGGGTGAACTACCACTTTTTTAAAAAAAAGGTTTTGCAGACCCAATCAGCACCAGTATGTATACTCTCCAAAGTGCTTTCAATTAAAAGCGAATTGTCGCCTTTTAATCTGTAGACAGGTGAGTTTCGTGTGACCTATGCAGATCCACATTATAAACACATGAGCATAACAATAGTGTGTACCCAGTGGGCACACAACATTATACTGATGTTGTGTATTGGTTTTATTTGAGTTGCGACATCGGGCAACCAAAATATAACTAATGCATAACATCTTTTTGATGACGTCGAGGCAACGTCTGTCTTAGACGTCATTTTAAGGTAATTTTAGGTTGTGGTATGTCTGTTTAAAAAATTGTCCTCTTAGGCCAATTTTTTTAACCCTTTTTGTGTTAACAAAGAGCACAGTTTTCTTTATCTATACGTAATTATTATTATAATAAATCCATGGTTGTATTTAACAGCACAGTAGATTATAAATGTATTCTATTGAGCACTCCTGTGCGGTCCGGGGGGTTGGGGTGTTGGTAGCGGAGGGTACAAGGTAAAGAGGATGACAAGGCGAAGAGTGTGGGGTAAGTGGGGGCAAATAAAATATGCCATTTTATTTACACTTTTTAAAGACACTGCACAGAATGAAACAACATTTATGAATATCACTTACAATGGACACCCACAATGTGTTTTTAAGCCTTTTCTACTGTTTTTAATAAAATAGAGATTGTATTCTGGATTTTCTTTCAAAATTCTATTGAAATCACAAGAAAAGTATTGAAAGATTGTTTAATAACAAAGTCGCATTACACAATTTACTGTTTTTAATAAAGACAAAAGTTGACACAAACATATTTCCAAAAAGGAGTACTATCCTTTAGTAAGTTAATTTTTTTTTGTGAATTGACTGTAAATGACAGTAAACTAGAATCTCTTCTCAATTAGCTTGACTGGTATAATACCATTTTTTTTATTACTTATGGTGAGCAGATTTCCACAAATACTTCTGGTTTCCTCGTGCTGCATTAAGAAGAGCCCTGTCCTTTAGAACCATTGTGTGGAAGTCAGCACAGCCCAGTTAAAAATTCTGACTCACAAGCAGCTCACTCTTTATCAGTTCTATAGACCATCTGTTGTGATTATCATTCCAGTTGAACCACTTATCCAGATAAGCAATAGCATAATTCAGAAATTATTTAAACACTTTTTTGGCAGTGTCTGCAGCTACCCTTCAACCTGACATTGTCCTATGGTCAGTCTCAGCACATCTTGTTCTCTTGGTGGAGCTAACAGTGCAATGGGAGGATTTCATGGATGAGGCACAGGAGAGGAAGAAACTGGTTAGACACTGAGGAGGAACAACGAGGGAGTAGAGAGGTGAGAAAAGTAGCAAAACAGAAAAAAAACTATATGAACATTATTTAGAGATTTTATTTAACATCAGTTTTTCGTTAAGAATATGGGAAACTACATATTTCAATATGTTAAAGTTAATTATTTAGCATGTTTCATTCAAATTCATCAAGCAAAATTAATTAATTGTATAGGGTGATGCAAAACTTTTAGCAATAGCTGTATACTAGCAGAACAGCCTGATTCTGCACCCCAGTACTTTATTTTCCTCTTATAACTCCTTGGACCCCAAAACAAAGCATTGTGCTTCAGAAAGTGGCATATAACCCATAGAGTGACAACCAAGCAACTCTGGCTATCAACAGTTGTTTACAGATACAGACAAGTTTTTATCTGAAAGAGGAAAGGCTTGCAAGGCTGGACATATGGCATTTTTATGCTTAAACTTCAGCACACACTAGTGGAATCACTGTATGCTTTGATTTGAATTGCCCATTGAAACGGGTGACACACTGCTCGGCAAGCTGGTGTTTGTGACAGCAGGAGCTGCACATCGAAATAATTATCATAGGATAAAGAAAGGTTCAAAACTCATTTTGTTAAGAAAACCAACAATATGCAAGGTTGGAAGGTAAAAGCTTGCTGAGAAGGCACTTTTAAAGTCTATAGGCTGTTTATGTTGTCTCCATGAAGTAGGCTTCCTTTCCTGAAAGAGTTTTAAATTTATTTATCCATAAAGCCTCACTCTGACAGTGGTGCCTGCTTTATCACTTCGACACCAAATTGAGGAGGCAGCAAAAGGTTTTCCAGTTAAAATTCAGACGAGACAAAGGTCATGCTTATTGGCTCCTGGCATACTTTACTTTATTTTCCTTGAGCTGACTCGACTAAAGAGTGAAGTGTGACCACATTTTCCTTTCTCCACCTGTAAGTGGGTTGTCTTTTCACTGCAATCATGCAAGTGCATTTTGGTGCTACCTAACACAGGCAAACCAGACCATTCCTTTATCTAGTAATGTAATGCTTGAATACATTTTCAAAACATGTGCTATCTCGGCTGCTGCCTATATCATATCTGTAAAAAACTGTATTCAGTATATGTACATGAGTTGTTCACACCAGTGATTCAGGGAACAATAGGGACACCTGTTTCACCCTGTGTGCAATTTTTACTTTTAGTTAGTATCCCTGCCCAGCATATGTACCAGCATAGAGTATGCATAATATGTGCTGTCATAGCTCAGTTCAGAACAACTGTTTTAAAATAAAACAATACATATTTTCATTATTTCATATTACTTCTAAGTCCATGTTTTAAAGTAGATATATTTCTTGTTATGAGTCTGCTTCTTACCTTTTCTCCATTGGGAACACATCAGTAGATGTGCTCTAGGATGAGGAATTACCTGCATTTGTCTAGGCTATTGCTTCAAAATTACTGTATAACCCAAAACTATATTAATCAAATGCAGTTTTATATTACACAAACTAAACCATTCCAACTGTATAAATGATAGTTGAATGGAACTGTTAGAAAGACTATATTTTCCAGTTCCACACTGTTGACTGTAGCATCACATGCACAAAAAGGCGAGCAGGTGGGATATATCACATGACGCTGTTTGGCTGCTGTGTGCCTTAAGCATCTGCAGCTGAGCTGATTGCTAGACACAATGCTGTAACCCCACAGAAAGGTAATGTGCAATAAACCTTTTATTTATTATTCATTAATTAGTTAAATTGCTTCTGCTGTGCTTTTCCCATGCACTGGAAGCAGGAAAAGGTTCATGGCTGCTAGCTCCAGTCCTGTCTTGGGTGTGAGATGCTGTCTAGCCCACTTCACAGGATTTCAATTGTATCAAGGAAGGAGATGGGAAATCTGAATGAAAACAAGGCGAGCCAGGAAGCTTTTTTGAGATCTGTGGCTTCAGGGCTTCCATACTGCACACAAGCAGAGGCTAGTCCTGACTCCCTTTTCTCTCTTACTGTATGGTACGTCCATGTGAATTCATACGTCAGGAATAAAAACAACTCATGCACACATACAGGAGCTGTTTGAGTCACGCATACTGTGCATACAAACACTGACCTCAAACATGAAAAATAAATACAATGCATATTGTAATAAGACTGTGTGGTCCAGTGGTTAAAGAAAAGGGCTTGTAACCAGGAGGTCCCCGGTTCAAATCCCACCTCAGCCACTGACTCATTGTGTGACCCTGAGCAAGTCACTTAATCTCCTTGTGCTCTGTTTTTTGGGTGAGATGTAGTTGTAAGTGACTCTGCAGCTGATGCATAGTTCACATACTCTAGTCAAGTCGCCTTAGATAAAGGCATCTGCTAAATAAACAAATAATAATGTATGAAAGTCATAATGCTTCATAAAACCATCTCTATATAAATATTGTGTAACAAACTCATGGTGTATGTATCTATGGGCTCACAATTATCCCATAGGGAGGCTCTTAATTGCATTGTTTACTCACCTGTGCATGATGGTGGTCCTTAATATACTGCCACAATACTTTCCTTACTAACACTGTGGGGTGAATATCCTGAATACCGGTCCGGATCATGACAGAATGTATGGGACTCATTCTCCTTTAATCATATTCATATATAAGCATTCCAAACAGCATTTAAGACTGAGAGCACAGTTATAAGTCAATTTCTTTTGATCAGCTATTAAAGATAAGGAAACAATAACATGCAAGAATGAGTGTGAATGTACAGAGCAACAGCTAGGTGCCTTCTCCCACCTGAGAAGTAGGTTGCCTTTCCACTGCACTCATTCAACTGCATTTTGGTGCTTCTGAAATTACGTATAAAATCAAAAAATACAAATTTGTGTTTTGGGTGTCCATTCTTGTGTTGCTGTGCTGAGACTGTTGCATGAGATATTTTCAGACAATCGTAGCACTCAGTTTGTCCAGGCCATTTTACAAGTAAACCCTTTTACATGCACGTGCTTCATGCAAAAATCATTCGATATATACACTACATTATTCCTGCACCTGCTTTTATTTACCACTCAAATTAAAACTGGTCTTTTTATACAGGTTGTCTTGGACAGTTAAACCATGACATTCCACTGTTAAAAAAAATTCTCGATATGTCATGAAAAAATTGTTGCAATGCAAGTACCAGAATTACCTTCACGTGTTGTGTCAATGTACAGTGGTCTGCTTGGCTAAATAAGGAACATTGTCTGATTTTGAAACTCCCTGAAATCTGTTTGATTTTAGAGCCCCTGCAGTTGTGAGATGTGAAATTAGAGACTTTCTCCGCAGGATGCCCACATAGCATTTAAAAAATCTTTCAGTACTTGACACTGACTGAATTCATAAGAAGAGAACTAATTAAAATGACTGTAGTGGGTTTGATAACTGTTCAAGTATCCACCCAGGTTTTAGGAAGGAAAGAAAAATTGCTGGGTACCTGAAGCACAGCAGATATAATATATTCAGATATTTTATTTTCAATTAAAAATGGATATGTTATATCCATTTATCCAATCTTTGACTTAAGACTTCACTTCATATAAAGAGGATATGCATTGGGTCTTTTCTGCTTTCCAGAGATGTGTTTTTGTTGACTCAGTCTTGTTGGGTTTCAGGCGAGGTATTTGTATGCAAATACCTCTTTTCATTTCAGCTTTAGATTTGATTTGTCCGTGTTCTTTGAAACAGGACCAAGAGCAGCTAGATAAATTGTTTTCCTTGCAGTGAAATCTTTCAGAAACAATGTTGCTGGAGGTTGCTTCTGCATTGCCAGCGCTTTTAGCTTTTTTTATAATAGCATGGGACAGGGTGTAAGTTTAGTGCTGGAACACTCAAAAAGAGAAATGCTTCATTGTTTAAAGAGACAAACAATATTACCACTTACTGTAATATAGTAGGACAAACTTGTGTCAGTCACTGTGTATTTAATATCCTGCAAGGCTATGTACTTAATCTCAACTGTGTTTGGAATTCCATCACCTAAACATGACATGTCACAGATGAAATGAATATCTCCTACGGGGAATTGGGAAATGTTTTAATAGTCTTAACTTTAATTTCAGGATAACAGCATATTAGTCTGATTTTAAAGGCACATTCGTCTGAATTCCTGACTTCTTCCTGGAAATGCATTTTTTTAGCAGTTTTAATAAAGAAAAGGGACTTTGATGGTGAAGCCCAAATATCAATAAAATTATATATATAAAAACTTAAATTCTGGTTATGGTACAGCTGCTGTATTTTTTGGCCTCTCCAGAGCCTTTTACTCAGTTCCACATAATGTCCTTTTATCAAAATGTTCTAAATATGGGTTTGGTGAAGGCATTTTGGGCTGGTTTTTGGGGTTTATTTTCCTTTCCTTTAGAGCAGCCCCTCCATAAATGCTTTTCCATATGACCATACCTTAGCTTGGAATGCTTTTTTTTTTTCTTTGGAAGAAGTGTTTTTAGCTTAGATTCTTCACTTTTAGCATTGAGTCCTGCTTGCTTGGAATCAATCATAGAAGAATCAAGGTGTGTGGCACATGGGTATGGAAGTGCAGTCCTGAATTTCAATGTAAAATTTACTCAATTGATTTATTACCTTTACATCCTTTAGTCACACTGTAACAGCAGAGCAGTTGCACTGTATCACTAAAATTCACACACATGGACATTCTATTCTTGATGTCAGGTGCCAATTTGTAGAAGTACCTTTTTATGCTTGAATAACTGGTAGCCTAAATATATAAGTTTCTTATCTGTCTGACACATTAGCTCACAGAATACCAGGTCGAGATGTCAACCTCCCAGATCAAAGGTTCCTTTTTTATTTTTTTTATTTTAACAAAACACTTCTTTCTACTGTGTTATTATGTGACAACTGACCCGAGAAATGCAAAAGAAAAAAAACATGACACAGGGCAAAATTCTCAAAGCTATTTACTTGTGCTAATGACGATTTGGAGAAAAGAGCTTTGAGACCCTGGCACCCAATCTCTTACTGATAATGCCAAGAAACATATACCTGTTATACTATATTTAGAAAAAATATATATATACAGTATATATAATGAACTTGTCCACAAAATGGCACTGAACTTGAAGTATCTGCCTCTGGATTCTATTCACAACGCTTCAATTAATATATTTTTTTTTAAAATGTTTCTTTCAAAGACTGACAATTTGTTGTCTTTTTGATGCATCGAAGTTAATTATGGGTGACAATGAAATCTATAAAACTGATGGTCTGGATAACTCCTTCCCTTCTCTATGTCTCATCTCGCCAATAACCTCCCACAACACTCCACGAATGACAAAACACTTCCCTCTCACTTTGTTTTTTGGGACCTCATTATCACTGCAAATCAATCTGCGTGATCTTTGCTAATTTGTGTAATTGCTGACATTGTGACATACCACATCCTGAAGTGTTGAGAAACATTCATGTCGCTAAGGATTTTACTTGTTCATTTTAAAACCTTCACAGTCAATTTGCTGTAGTTTTTGCTTGGTTTTTGTCATTAGTGCACATTTTTAAATACCTTTTAATTATGATAGTTTGTTTAAATTGCATTTATTCTGTGGCCATAACAACTGTGCTGAAGCAACTTTATTCAGAAACATGAAGTTTCTATTTTGTTTCATCATTGCATTAACATGGTGGGGTTTAGACCAGAAAGGGGCTGCGCAACATTGTGTAAGTGAGGGCTATATGGAACACTGTAGGAGTTGGCCATTCTAACTGCAGATGAGTCACATGCCCTTTGAAAACCGTGACATTGATTCCTCCTACAATAGTTAGGCTGTTCATCAGCTCTGAACTCGAGATGACTTGCTCCAGCACCTGCTGGTTCTTTCTCCATCAGTGTATCGAGTCTAATATGATACATTTTTCAGATTGGTAGTCCCTGAGGTCACATCAGTTTTCAGTAGACATTCATTTAAGTTCTCAGCAGCAGATAACTGGAGGATTAGTGATATATTGGAATTGGAATAGTTTTTGGTCAATGGCAACAATTCCTGAGCAATGACTTCATTCTAATGAAGCTGCTATTTGTTATCGTTGACAAAATTTTATTGCTGTCCACACTGATGGTTGCGGAAATTGGAAAGATTGAGACAATGGGTAAAAACATTATGATAGATACACACTGTATCACTTTCCATATTCATGTTTACTGTATACTGCATAGTTTTACAAACACATTTCTCATTCAATATTGATAATGCAATCTTTTAAAATAAAAAAGAGAAAATGTAGTGCTTCTGCACAAATGAAAGGCGAGAAGATTGTCTTACCCTTCTTCCAGGAAATTAAGGTTAGAGTTTCATCTGTACTCACCCAGCTCTTAACAAGCCCTTTTACACTTGATTGATACACACCTGATGTTCACGTCATAGACGGTATTAAATCTGTTTCATTATACAAGTTGGCTGTTCTGCAATGGTGCTGTTGAAAAATGATTCTCCATGGAGCTGTGTAACTTGGCAGGTGAAGGAAAAACATTCTAGGACAAGCGTCATGGGTTACAATGGGTGCTTGTAGAGAGGATCAGCCCTTCATAATCCAGCTCCAAGCTATATGTCAGATCTTTTGGCCCCCTGGGTCCTCAGATGTTGGTCTGACAGCACTCCCAGTGGTTAAGCAGATTACTCTGGGTGTTCGCTCTTTTAGCCACATTGCACCTTCCATAAGGGATTCTTTGTCAAGAGATACACCCTTTCTTTCTTTAACACTACATTTAAATGCATATCTCTCAACACTGGATTTTACTTCTTAAAATGGCAGGCAAGCAGTTTTTTTGCATTTCTCTGTTATGTAAAGAGTCTCAGCATGATAAGTCACTATATGAGTTTGTGTTGTTGTTCTTGACACCTGCTTTATTAAGACACAGCGTTCTTTGCCATATGCTTGAGATCATTTACGCTCCGCATGACACCAGTCTCTTTAGCCTAGATTTTGCCTCTCCAATCAAAGTCATTAGAATGTGGCATAGTTAATATGTAAATACTGCACGACTATGTAGTGTGCAAGGCATATTTGTATTTGGACTAGTTTAAATGGTAAAATACCTTGTTTTGAATTCATGTCTTGTAGAACCCAACTTTATCGAAATAATCAGACTGGACAACGTTTCTAGTGAATATAAAGGAACAGTTTTATTAGAAATAAAACTAAATAAAGGAAAATTTAAAGGTGCAACAACTAAACTAAAATAATACAGAAAGGAAGAATTAACTAAACTAAACAGTACAGAAAAGAAAGTTTAAACAACGACCCCCTCTCCCACTGGTTGATCAGCGATCCAATGCAATCTATGTGAGATCCCTTAAGGTTACAACTGCATTCCTGACAGCTATTTAAGACGAAGGTTAGTCTTAACAGGGTGTAACAGAGCAAGCAGCCCTGTACATTGTTTTGTTTATTTTATTTTAGAGCGGGGTCCCCCTCCGCCCCTGTGTTATTTTGTATTGTTTATTTGTTTTATTGTAATTTATTATTGTATACATGACGGCGAGCGCCGTATGTTTGTTATTGTTTTGTTTAGTGACGGCGTAGCCGTTTGTTTATTTTATACTGTTTAGTAACGTGGATGGGAAGCCCCATCCACATGGTATTTTAAACTCGTGCAGAAGGTGGCCATCTCCCGAATTAATTAGGTGATTTAATTTGTTGCTAATTGGGAGATGGTCACCTGTTATAAAAGCCTGCAGCTCTCGGCACTCGGGGTGGGTGTTGGAAGGAGAGAGTGAACGAGAACGGAGAGAAAGAAACGTAAAGGATAAAACAATACAGGAACAGTGACAGCGGCTGCTCAGCCTGATCTGTGTTTTATTTATTTATTTTGTGTTAGAGATTTGTTTTTATTTAAACTATTTATTTTCGCTCTGTGAGCAAAGTCTTTTTGTTTAAATATTTTATTTATTTTTGTTATTAATAAAAACGGCAGCCAGCCGATTCTTTCTTTTACCTGCAGTACTCCCTGGTGTCAGTTTATTTTCCCTTCCTGCTTCTGCCGTGACGTCAGACCACTCGTCCAGCCTGTCACACAGGGGTATTGTTAGTAACACAAATACTTACTTTCGTTAATATTTCATAATCAAAGCATCGTTCAGTCTCATATATATAGTTTTGGTTCAGAAGACAATTCTCACTCTTGTGAGATAAAGACGCTCTTTGCGTCCAGACAACCTATCGAGAATCATCAATTATCAAGACAACTAAATTTGGATTCTAGCCTTAAATGCAGAATGATAATTGTCTTGTAAAACCCACATCAATTTGTATAAATCACATACAAACAGTTACTATAGTGTTCATTAACTCAAAGCATGAATTGAAAGCAATAATACTTTTCTTACATTCTACCTAAAACACAATGTTAATTTTACCTTAAGGTCTGCTTATTCTTGAGTTCATAAGTTTATAAAACACTACTCATTGAACGGACATTCGCTGCCTCTTCCAGCTGATCCGTGTCTTCAACAATACAGGTGCTTGAAGACTCTCCTGCTGGCAAGGACAGGTCCAGGTTCCGGAGTCTGCCTTCCTCGCGTTTTGTCTCCACTTCAGGGTACGAAAGAAATGTCTTTGCAAAGAACAAAAGTCATTAACTATTTAGGTATTCCACTGAAACAGCAATTCCTCCACCAATATGTGCACTCTTCGTCCGGTTATGTCTGGGATATACTACCGCAAACTCTGGCACTGCTAGCTCAATAAATTGAATAAATTTCAATTTATGTTGACTTCAAATGTTCATTCAACTCTTTCTCCGGTGATCAATCATGTGATTGATCAATGCATTCTTGTATCAAAGCTCCGTCCTCTTCCTAGATGACCGACTTCCTTTTAACCTGTGGCATGAATTGTCAGGCCAAAAAGTCCAAGGTACTCGGTCCCTGCTACTTAGCACCCTCACAGGTCAGGAGGGAGATTTACCACTAAGAATCATTGTCTTTGTGTCACAGAGATACATGCATTTTCCAATGTCTGGACCCTAATTTAATAGTATGAAAATGGGCTAAGCTGTAGTCAACTGGAAACTGGGTTTATTAGCTAGGGGTTGTTTTATCACTATGTGATGTTATGGGATACTGAAATTGAAAAATGGGCTATGTCAAATTACAATGTGAAAAAGTGGTCCATGTCACACAGTAAACAAAAATGGTGTCTGAGAGAGGAAAGGAGAAAGCTCAAAGAAAAGTTTTTACAACTTCTCAGCTTCATTCACTTGTTTTTGAAGATTCTGATTCATCTTTGGAACATGATTTGTCCTTAGTGCATCAGGTAAGCACAAAAAAAAAAAAAAAAAATAGTGCAAATGTGCTGGTTTTAATTTTAAATCTACTTAAGCAAGTACAATTAATATTGTCTGTAGTCATGTAGTAAACTGGTATTTCTGAAAGTAAATAGATAACTAAATTAAATAATGGTACGGTAGAAGGGTGGTGGGTAATTCACTGACGCACAGGAGGCACAAGTGAACTTGAAAACACCGCACAGGTGCCCAGTTTTATTATTGGTGGAGCAGTTCCACTTTTTGGCCCGCAGAGGGCGCTGTTGTCTGTGGTCTGCCTATCAACAATGATATGCAGAGCCACAGAGATACCAGAGGCGGTACCGTTTCTCAGTAATGACACACTCGCAGGTGCTCAAACAAAAGAATAAGCAAAAGGAGAAAAGAAAAAGGAAAATAAAACACAGTAATCAAAAACTACAAATAAAAGGTGCTGCACTCGGCAGCTTTACCCAGACCGTCGCAACCCGCACAGTCCGGGTCTCTGTCCTATGCTAACCCTGTTTTCTTTTCGTTCTATTTTTCTTTTGGGGTTTTCCTCCCCGGGCCGTGTCTTGGATCTCGACCAGACCGTCTGTACGTCTTTTTCAAAAGGGCAGACCTGAGGGAACAGCAGAATGTTATTTTATAAGGCCAGCAATCCCCCCAAGACCCGCCTTTCAGCCATTCAGAGAGAAGGGAAGCCTGCACACCCACTCTCCCACCTCTCCGTGTCACTGCCATGACTGACAGGCAAATATTGACTGGCTGCTGTCCTCTTCCTGCAGCACTTTGAACACATCAGAAGAGTCAGTACAGGTCTCCCCCTGTTACAGGTACTTATTTTGAGTAGCAAATCTGTCACAAATTTTGCAGAGTGGGTGAGATTGGTTTCTTAGCCTCAAGATTTTAGATTTGAATGCTTCTCTGCTTGATATGACACCATGGAATGTATATACTAATCATGTTAATAAATGGGTGCTGCTATTACATATTTAAATTTGCTTTGTGTATTTATTTCAAATTAATTGTGATCTATTTTGCTTAAGCACATACAGTATATATATACTGTATATATATATATATATATATATATACTGTATATATATATATATATATATATATTGTGAGACAGCAGGGAGGGGGTTAATTCCTCCCTAGAGGAAAACATGTGCGTACGGCACATTTTGGTTTGGTTTTGTTAATTGTTTGATTGTTTTGTTTAATTGTTTTATTGTTTTATTATTGATCAGTACCGGCACCTGGCTACTATTGAAAATTGGAGCCAGGTGCCCGGTTAAAAGGAGAGCAGTCAGTCTGCTCGGGCTGCTGAAGAGGGTAGAAGCCCGACTGTGCTGGTGTGTGGGTACAGCCGTAATTTAAAAGAGAAAAAAGGTAGAGTGAGTCCTTTTTGTGTGTGCTGTTCTGTGTGTTTGTTACAGGTAAACAGCTTAGCTGTCCTGTGTTTAATTTAGGTTCCTGTTTTGTTTTAGTTATTGCTCAAAGAAGAGCTAGGTGTTTGTTTTGTTTATTTTGTTTTGTGTTAATTAAAAATAAGCGCAGCGCTTTCAAAAATCCATTTGCGTGCTGGGTCAGTGTTTTAAAGGGCAACGAACCGCGGAAGAGGGCGGATCTTTTACATATGGTGGCAGCGAGTGGGGCCCCTAATGACCCAAATATGGATTTTAAAGATTTAATAGAGAGGTTCAATAAGAACACCGCTGCTCAGGAGGAGCAGACAAAGAAAATGGAGAGGCAGAGGCAGGAGCTGGGCGTGGCCCGTTGTTCATACAGGAGCGGGAGCCGACCGAACTGGAGCTACTGCTGCTACAAAAGTGGGAGCTGCCGTCCCGAGAGCCAGAGGGGTGGAGTTGCCATCCCGAGAGCCAGAGGGGTTGGAGCTGCAGTTACCGGAGCCCAGAGGGAGGAGCCGCTTCTTCCAAAACCATCATCCGTGCAAGTGAGCCCGGCGTTGCCGAGGAGGTCCCCAGTCCCGTCATCGTGGACACCTGGCGGAATGCCCAGACCTCCCTGCGCTGGACCTTGCTCCCAGGTCGCAGTACAGCCAGGCACAGTCGCTTGCCTGGTCCCTTACTCCACTCCCCTGGAATCCCAGGCGTGCGCTGCGCAAGAGGCAGGCGTCGCTCATAAGGGCAGAGGTCACTAGCGTTCCCCCTGCTGATTGCTCCGCTCCCCTTGCATCGTGCTGTGCTCCACCTGGAATTCCAGAGGTCGCTGCGCAGGTCCACAGGCGCCGCCTCTGCCTGTCAGTCCTGGCTCCGGTCACCGGTCTGCGCTGTGGTCGCCCTGGACAAGCCGTCTGGGTCCCTCCTCGCCCGGTCCTGGGTCCCTCCCTGGAAGCGCCGGAGGGACCAACCCACCCTCAAGCCCGCCCGTGGAAGAGGCGAAAATTGACATTTGTGGACTTGAGGGTGGGTGGTCTTTAAGGGTGGAGGGAGGTGGCGTTGTATGGCCGATGTCTTGAAAAGACATGGGGGGATGTGTGAGACAGCAGGGAGGGTTAATTCCTCCCTAGAGGAAAAACATGTCGTCGGCACATTTTGGTTTGGTTTTGTTAATTGTTTGATTGTTTTGTTTAATTGTTTTATTGTTTTATTATTGATCAGTACCGGCACCTGGCTACTATTGAAAATTGGAGCCAGGTGCCCGGTTAAAGGAGAGCAGTCAGTCTGCTCGGGCTGCTGAAGAGGGTAGAAGCCCGACTGTGCTGGTGTGTGGGTACAGCCGTAATTTAAAGAGAAAAAAGGTAGAGTGAGTCCTTTTTGTGTGTGCTGTTCTGTGTGTTTGTTACAGGTAAACAGCTTAGCTGTCCTGTGTTTAATTTAGGTTCCTGTTTTGTTTTAGTTATTGCTCAAAGAAGAGCTAGGTGTTTGTTTTGTTTATTTTGTTTTGTGTTAATTAAAAATAAGCGCAGCAGCTTTCAAAAAAATCCATTTGCGTGCTGGGTCAGTGTTTTAAAGGGGCAACGAACCGCGGAAGAGGGCGGATCTTTTACAATATATATATATATATATATATATATATATATATATATACACTACCGGTCAAAAGTTTTAGAACACCTCCATTTTTCCAGTTTTTATTGAAATTTACGCAGTTTAATGTCTCAATGTACTCTGAAATTAAAGCATAGAACAAATAAACAATTGGAGATAAAAAAGAAATCATGGAATCGTTTTGTTTAACAAAATTTAATCTAAATTTTTGACTCATCAAAGTAGCCACCTTTTGCAGATGTAACAGCCAAACACACTCGTGGCATTCTTTCTACAATGGAAATCAAATATTGTTTGGAAAGTTCTTCCCAACACTGTTGCAGAAGTTCCCACAAATGTGTTGCACTTGTAGGTTGCTTTGCTTTCACCCTTCTGTCCAGTTCATCCCAAACCAGCTCGATGGGGTTTAAGTCTGGAGACTGTGCTGGCCATTCCATGATTTGAAGCCTACCGTCTTGTTCTTTTCTTCTAAGGTAGTTCTGACATAGCCTGGAGGTATGTTTTGGGTCATTATCTTGCTGTAGGATGAACCCCTGACCAACTAGACGTATACCAGAGGGTATTGCATGGCGCTGCAAAATGCTGTGGTAGCCGTTTTGGTTCAGGGTGCCACTCACTCTGTGCAAGTCGCAGACTCTGGATCCAGCAAAAGAGCCCCAGACCATCACGCTTCCTCCTCCATGTTTGACAGTTGGTGTCACACACCGAGGAACCATCCTTTCGCCTACTCGACAGCGTACAAAAACCCTGCGTGATGAACCGAAGATTTCAAATTTTGATTCATCGGTCCATAAGACCTTCTTCCAGTCTTCAGTAGTCCACTGGTGGTGCTTCATGGCCCAGGCAAGCCTCTTTTTCTTATTTTGCCATCTTAGCAATGGCTTTTTTACTGCCACTCGACCTGTCAAACCTGCAGCTCGAAGCCTTCTCTTCACAGTTGAAACTGAGACTTGCTTACTTCGACCAGTGTTAAGCTGTGCTTGAAGCTGTTGTCCTCTGAGCCGCCTATCACGCAAGCTGTTGACTCTCAGAAACTTGTCTTCTGATTCTGTTGTGGCTTTGGGTCTGCCAGACCTCTTCCTGTCAGAGTTTCCTCCAGTTTCCAAGTGCCTTTTGATGGTGTAGGAAACTGTACTCACTGACACCTTGGCTTTCTTTGCAATTTCTCTAAAGGAAAGACCTACACTTTTAAGGGTTATAATGGTCTGTCTGTCTTCCTTTGTTAATTGTCTTTTTCTCGCCATTATGATAGCAATACACTACTTCCTGCAGTACAATACTGTCCAAATAATGCTTAAGAGGGTGTAGTAACACAGTCTGTTCCAACACTGCTTTTATACAGACAGAGGGTTTGTAAGTAATCAACAAAAGTTGGGACACCTGTAGGAATTGTTAGCATCAACTTTCAAGGCTTAATTTACTTCCATTGCTGCAGATCAGCTGTAAGTTGTTAACCCATTACTTGTTCCCTGAAAAAGGCCTTTTTGTATAACTCTGAAATGTACATTACTTTTCAGTTTAATAAAACTATATATAGTTTTATTAAAAAGTGTAGCTGCATTGGTACTGCAGTCCTGAAACCTTGTGCATTAATTTTCATGTTAGTCCTTTATAAGATATCAAAACTTCTAGAGATTTCCTGGCAGTGATTAGATTACCATGATTGCAAGTTTTGAAAAGTGTAGCGAAGATTAGAAAACTTAGACAACATACCTTTCTCTTTCCTAAGTCCATGTGTAAACAGAATAGGACCCATCCCAGAACAGTGAGGATGAAAGTGAGGGGTCAAGTGTAGCTGAGACAGTGCAGCCAGAAGCTAGTCAGGAAGATGAGAATAATTTTGATAAAGGGGAAGAAGTTGTTTCTGTGCCTAGTGAGTTACCATCTGGAGAAAGTGAGGAAAGAACAGTCAGAAAAGGAAGGAAGTGCACTAAAGATGTGGCTAATTGGAAAGCAAATCAGTTGAAGTTGAAGGGTAACACTTTATATTAAGATGCTGCTTAATAGATACTTAATGACTATGTTATAGAGTGTTAATAAAGCATTATAGATGATTTATAACCATGCAATAGCTATAGGCAGAATTGTGTTTAAACATCCCAAAGTACAATAGGTAGCTAAAAACTGTCCCCTTTATAAAAACGTAATTCCGTCTATGGCTACTGCATGGTTATAAACCATTTACAATGTTTTATTAACACTCTATAACATAGTTATTAAGCATATATTATACATTTATAAATATATATAAAACATTAATAAGCAGCACCTTAATATAAAGTGTTACCAGTTAAAGCAAAATTCAGTGAAAGCCTACATAAACATTCCTGCAAAATAATTAAGCCCAGCTGAACATACATGTAGGCATAATTGTGCTGAAAAAGTATGTGAAGGTGAACAGAAAATTATTCACCAATCTTTTTGGAATCTTCAAGATTTCAATAGACAAAATGCATTCATTTGTGGCAGTGTGAAACATGTACGCCCAAGACAAAGGCGTTCTGATCAAGCAACAGATTAGCGAAATAACTTTTTCAGAGTGTATACTTTATCCACTGCAAGCCACTATACTAGAACTCATCATACAAATGAAACTCGTCGCCAGTACTTACCTCCTTACCTAACCATTTCACAAATGTATGTGCTGTATTGTACATGGTGCCTAGAGAAAGGCATTGGACCTGTGAAGGTGGGCATACCGTAAGGTTTTTAATGAAGAATTCAACCTGAGCTTCCATCAGTCACTGAAGAACACTTGCAGTTTCGATGATGAGTCCTAGAGTGAGAAGATTGAACATTACTGAATGGTGATCATACTGTAAAGGTTGTAAATTAATCAATCCTAGAGAAAGCTCTCCAACTAGATCACATCTTTACATTGGAAACACTTTGCAAATAACTCTGAAAGCCTGGAATATAGTTGTTTTAAAGCTACCTAAAAAGGGAAAACTTATTATTTTATGGTTTGATATTTTACTAAAAAATGTTAGAATATTGTTACAACTGTTACAATATTATTGTTCACTAAAATATTGATTTTTGGACATAAACTTTATTTATATTGCATGAGAACAAAAAAATAAAATTGGATTATGTTAGATTTTTGGTTTAACAATTAGAACTTAAAGACCACACTGTAATGTTCCTTTTCACATTAAAACAAATGTTAAAATAACATGTTATGATTTTTCAGCAGTCATTAAACTTTGACCTCAAAAGATCACTTTAATACTCATGGTACTTTGCAGTCATTAAACTTTGACCTCAAAAGATCACTTTAATACTCATGGGCCCAATTATTGGGCTCCATTAAGAACCAACTTGACAAAGCCCAGTCAGCTGCTACAAACAGGATGTGCCATATGTACAGGGGGCATATCTCAATATGAATATTCATGTCTGTCAAGACAACGTGTATGCAACTGACTACTGTATAAGCAGTATTAATATCTACTGATTGTCTAAATGCTGTGTATCTTAGTAAGCAGTTATTGCTTAAGGTATTCTTAGTCATTGGTTCATATCCCACAATGTTTTTCTTGCAGTTTGAGACAAATTATTTGTCGCTCACACAGACTTTTTTTTTTTTTTTAATATAAATTTAGTCGTCGCCAATTTTTTACCCCGGTTTTCTCCCCAATTTAGTATGCCCAATTATTATTATCTGTATCCTCGGTTCACAGCTCGCAACCCCCCTGCCGACTCGGGAAACGGTGGCTGGAGCATGCATCCTCCGAAACGTGCTCCTGCCAAGCCGTAATTTTTCACACTGCGGATCCACAACGATGCCACCAGACCTATAGTGCCGGAGGACAACACAGATCTAGCGGCTCCACTGCAGAACCACAGATGTCTTAACGGCCACAGGGGTTGCTGATGCCCGCGTGGTGAGCCGTCGATTCCCCTGCCGAAGCTAAGCCCTTCCGACCTAGGCAGCGCTCAGCCAATTGTGTGCCGCCCCCTAGGAACTCCCGGTCATGGTCGGCTGTGACATAGCCTGGATTCGAACCTGCGATCTCCAAGCTATAGAGCACATCCTGCAATCCGCGCGGAGGGCCTTTACTGGATGCGCCACTCAGGAGCCCCGCTCAGACAGACTTTGAAGTTATAAGTGTAAAAAGTTATCAAGATGTTAACAATGAAAATAAAAATTGCAGGTACGTTATTTAAACAGTAGTAGCAACATGTGGGGACGTATTACACTATATTTTTTGGAACCCCGCTTACTTACTTTTTAATACACATGAGATATGGCTCAATTTAATAATTAATTTTATGCCTTAAGTTCCTCTAAATGGTTGATAATGCTTATTGAACAGACAAAGAAAAAGAAAAGACTTTGAACATTTTAAATTATTTATTCAGAAGTTGCAAAACTATGAATCAAGATACAAGCAAAATATCTGAACCTACATATACCAAGTATCGCACACATGGTTAGACAGCAAATATAATCAAAGCATTTAAACAGTATTATCCTAGCTCATACACTCAGAATTCAATACATTGTATAGTTACCTTCCTTTAAGACTTGGAGGGTTGAAGTCTATTTTTGAAGAAAGAATTAACAATCCCGTGATGATCAGTCATGACGTAAGTGCACAGCATACAGCCCGTGGGCCACATCTGGACTGCAGAGAGGCATCCATGGCCTGCAATACCGAATAGTTCATTTTTTAATTTTTAAATACTTTTCTTTCTGTTGTAATCTACACACCTACGCCTTGTTTAGCAAACGAGGCAGTAGCTAGTAAACAGAGAACTTCCCATTGTGATTGGTTCATGCCTGAAGTTAGATTTTTACATTCATAGTTTTGAAAACGTGCATTGGTTCTTCAGGGTGTACATCTGTGCAAAAATGACAAGTAAACCAATCAAAGCAGAAAATTTGTACTGGCGGCATACTGATCTGCATTGTTGAAGTTGACTGTTAGTAAATTACATTCAAATTTTGTTGCATATTTCGTTTGTATGAGTTATGGCCGGAATAAAGAAGTGAAAGACTGATGAAGAACATCGCAAATTCAATGCAAATTGGACTGAAAAATACTGCATTGTGGAAGACTGAGGATTAAATATCTGTTTCATTTGTAAGGGAATTGTTGCAGTGCCAAAGGAATTCAACTTGAAGAGGCATTACGATACAAAGCATTCCAGTTTTAATGAGTACACGGGAGAGCTGCGCAAACAAAAATTTGCAGATCTTAGACAACAGTTGTCTGCCCAGCAAGATTACTTCCAGAAAGCGCAGAAAGAAACAAAGTGCAACAGACGTAAGACGTAACCTGCGAGAAACCTCCCTTAATTGCCAAGACATCTTGACCATTCACTGATGGAGATTTTGTGAAAAGAGTGTTTGTTGATAGCATGCGAAAACCTCTGTCCTGCTCAAGCTCTGAACTTTAAACATGTTAGTTTAAATCGCATGACTGTGCAGCAGCGTGTATCAGAACTGGGAGAAGAAGTTTTATGTCAGTTGAAAGATGTGGCAAAAAAATGATATACTTCTCCCTGGCAGTGGATGAGACAAGTGATCGCTTGGACACAGCTCAGATGGCAATATTTGTGTGTGGTGTGACAAATGAGTTTGAGGTTCATGAACTTTCAGGATTGGCATCTCTTCGTGGACTATGGGCCTTGATCTGTTCAACAATCTCTGAGATAAGGTTAAGAGTTTAGGTTCCGAATGGGCAAAACTGCAGGCATTGCAACAGATGGTGCAGCTTCAATGACAGGGGGAGCGAAATGGAATGATCACACATCTTAAGCAATATCTGGGTGATCAGGAGGAAATGCTCCTCCAGTATCACTGTATTATTCACCAGCAAAATCTGTGTGGAAAAGATCTTGGCTCTGAGCATGTGGTGAATTTTGTTGTCTTCACAGTCAACTTAATAAAATCTCACTGACTCAACCAATGTTAACTTAAAACTTTTTTTGAAGAAATTGATGCTGATTATGTTGATCTACTTTATCATACTGAACTGAAGTGGCTCAGTCTAGGTAAAGTTTTGAAAAGGTTTGTGGTGCTGCTGTCAGAAATAAAAGCTTTTCTGACAGACAAGGAAAGACCAGTGACCCCACTGAATGATGTGAAGTGCTCTATGATCTCACTTTCCTTACTGACCTTACTGCATATCTTAACAATCTGAATGTCCGGCTTCAAGGAAAGGAACAACTTGTTTCTGACCTCGCCAGCCATATCACATCATTTGAAAATAAACTGAGACTAGTCAATACAATGAGGTGACCTCCCTGCCAACAGATGTTTTCAGATCAGAACTGTGACTCAGGCCCTATTATGAGCTCATAGCAAAGCTTCAGTGTTCATTTCAGCAGCAATTCTCCGACTTTAACTTATCGACCTGCAGTGCTGTGACTCGCTTCACAGCAAATTCCAAGATGGAAATTGCCTCAATTTCTACAATTGCCTGGATCCTGAAAAATATCTGAAAATGTAACAGAGGGCCATGAAGTTCATAAGAACATAAGAACAGTTTGAGAATGAGAAATGGCTATTTGGCCCATCAAGAGGGAAGACATTTAAAAGCATCTAGTATTTTTTAAATGCTCCCAGTGTTTTAGATCCTACTACTTCATCTGGTAGGCTAGTCCATGCATTTATACCTCTCTGTGTAAAAAAAGTGCTTCTTACCTTCTGTACTTTCTTGAGTGAATTGATGTATTTTTTTGTAGTGAGGTGATTAAAACTGCACACAGTATTCTAAGTAGGGTCCAACTAGGGCATTACATAATCTTAGCACAACCTCTCTAGACTTGTATTTCACACTTTTTGCAATACAGCCAAATGTTCTATTTACCTTTTGAATTGCCTTACCACATTGGCAAGATACTTTTAATGATGACTCCACTATAACACTGAGATGCTTTTAAAAGTCCATGTCCCCTATTTCCATCTTGTTAATGTTATACTTAGAAAATAGCTAATAATTTTTATGCCCGATATGCAATACTTTACATTTCTTAACATTAAAATTAATTTGCCACAAGTTTGCCCAGGTACAGTACAGTCTTTAAGTTTTTAGTAGTAGCAAAAACTTTTTCAGAGAGCAGACTTACGAATTTAAAAGATTAGTTACCACCATCACCAAGATGAGTCTGTTCCGGGGCTCCAAAAGTTTAAATACAGAGATGAATCTCACATTTCAAAGTTATTTTTTCAGGAAAGCTTCAACTTTTTGCATTAATAGGTTATAGCAAGACCCTACATATATAACTATGCACAATTACCTTGGGTTGGCTACAACACGCACAAAGTTTTAAACAGGTTCACAAGCAACGTCTTACGTAGTTTAAGATGGTTTTTTCAGTTGTTGTGACAACGTAAATTTCAAAATTGCTGCTCTAGTGCACTGGGTTTAAGATCTCTCCTCTAAATCACAGCAGGAAGAGCGATAAAAAAAAACAAAAAACATAACAAGTGCTCTGGCTTTTCAGTTCCGCACCACATCATGGATCGTTATTGTCAATAATCCTTACACTATCAATGCACTAGAGTGGCCATTTTGAAAAGATATTTGAAACACACTTTAAAGTTATAAGTGTAAAGAGTTGTCAGGATGTTAACATTGAAAAGAATAAAATACAGGTACGTGATTTAAACACTTGCAGCAACACGTGGGACGTGTAACGTTATATTTTTCGGAACCCCGCTACTTACTCTTTAACCAACAGCTATGGTGGTATGAACTGAGCTGTATGGTGTCGATATAAAATATTTTGAAGAACAGATGCTATCGAGATCAAAAACAGAAACTAGATATATTCTAATTAGCAATATTAAATTGAAATACATACAGTAGCCTACTACACACATCAATCACTTCACATATAGACAGTAAATATCTTGAAAAGCACAGAGGATATAGATATCAGCAGAACTTGGGAATTCATGAATGCACACAATGAGGGATGAAATGCATTTTATTTTGCGGCAAAGCAACGTGCAAGAGAGCCTAAATAATTAAATAATTATTAGTATGATTTTAACCAAGGCCCGTGCCTTGGGTGCCTCATAGATGGCTACGGTCTTGCTTAAAGGGCACATAAGGAACTTTTTATTTTATTTTATTGTGTCACACATATGTAACTGAGATGGATTTACCAGAGAGCAGGAGGATGATGAGAAATGTAGTTCTGAGAGGTCCATGCGGGTACATGGGAAGCTATCTTGAGGCAGGGAATGCAGTTTAAAAGTTTAAAAAAGTGGTCAAAATGTAAAAAAAAAAAACAACAACACACACCTTGTAAACAGTTGTAGCAACACATGGGAACATGTAACACAATAAAATAAAAAGGTCCTTATGTGCCCTTTAAGACATTGGCCGTTTTGCCTCCGCCCTGTCTGCTGTAGTTATACAAACTGAAGTATAAAATACAAGCAAATAAAAAAAAGAGTATCTTCCGTAGAAGATTAATATGGAGGATGAGTAGGGTTGCCAATTCCGAGACACACAAAAAAAAAGCCACTGGTCACTGCCCCCCCAAAGGGCCCTAGTTCTGACGATAGCTATTTATTACGTAAATGTTTTAACAAATATTTTATTATGTGTAGGTGAGGATGCATGGTAGTGACGCAGTGAAGCAACAAATTGATTGATAGATCTGCTGTCTGTCTGTTGTGGTTAAATTGGGTAGGCATCCTGCTGTAAACTTTAGATGGACAAAAAATACATAACTATATGCAGCCTGGTATGATCACTGTGCTTAACTGTCCCAATTGTAAAAAACAAACAAACAAAAAAAAAACTTTACATCTTTTCACTACCAACCGGCACGGCAGTACAAAAAAGGCCAGGCTGGCTGGTACTGAACCCCAATCTCCTCCAATGTAGTTCCCAGCTATGGGTTTACTCTGGCAAGCTCATCATGCATGATTGAAAAGAGGATTTTTTAATTGATGGATGGATCTTTACATCTATTTCCAGTCTGCATCTAGTAGCTACGTAATTCCTTTTTAAGTATATTTACTTAGGAGAAGTGAGAGGAAAACAGCCCATGGCTATGCAGTTTTCTTACTTGATTCAGCATATTTGCATTTAATTAAATGCGTTTTTAATTTATATCTGCCTAGTTCCTACTATGCCCCCCATCCCCTCAATTTAAGTGTAGTGCTAGACAGGGAGAGCACTGCAGGCGACCTCCAGTCTCCAAGCCATGTCTCTCCCTCTCCTCCCCGATCCTGCAGGACTCCATATGGCATTGCAGACACTGGGGAAGGTTAGATTCAGTATTTATTTTTTTTCTTATATTTTGAAGATGTGAATGTGGTGTACATCTGTGATGCATCATTACTTTTTAATGGAAGTCAACATTTTATAATTTAAAAAAATGCATTTTTCTTTTATTTTATTCCATGGTGACTTGTACATAGAAGAGGAGTGATGTTACACTTCAATTTTAAAATATATAAAGAGAACTGATTATCCAATTGTGCTTGGTTAGGACATTTTGCACAAGTTATTGATAGAGGTCCAATCTCCTAATCCAATACTGAAATCAGCAATAATCCATTTATTGTGAACACTTCAGTCTGCTCTAGAAAGACTGAAAAATGCATGTACAGTATTAGTAATATAATATACAGCTATAGCCAAAAGAATTTTAGGATTGAGACATATTTAAATATATATACAGTACTGTGCAAAAGTTTTAGGCAGGTGTGAAAAAATGCTGTAAAGTAAGAATGCTTTCAAAAATAGACATGTTAATAGATTATATTTATCAATTAACTAAATGCAAAGTGAGTGAACAGAAGAAAAATCTAAATCAAATCCATATTTGGTGTGACAACCCTTTGCCTTCAAAACAGCATCAATTCTTCTAGGTACACTTGCACAAAGTCAGGGATTTTGTAGGCATATAGTCAGGTGTATGATTAAACAATTATACCAAACAGGTGCTAATGATCATCAATTCAATATGTAGGTTGAAACACAATCATTAACTGAAACAGAAACAGCTGTGTAGGAGGAATAAAACTGGGTGAGGAACAGCCAAACTCAGCTAACAAGGTGAGGTTGCTGAAGACAGTTTACTGTCAAAAGTCATACACCATGGCAAGACTGAGCACAGCAACAAGACACAAGGTAGTTATACTGCATCAGCAAGGTCTCTCCCAGGCAGAAATTTCAAGGCAGACAGGGGTTTCCAGATGTGCTGTCCAAGCTCTTTTGAAGAAGCACAAAGAAACGGGCAACGTTGAGGACCGTAGATGCAGTGGTCGGCCAAGGAAACTTACTGCAGCAGATGAAAGACACATCATGCTTACTTCCCTTCGCAATCGGAAGATGTCCAGCAGTGCCATCAGCTCAGAACTGGCAGAAAACAGTGGGACCCTGGTACACCGATCTACTGTCCGGAGAAGTCTGGTCAGAAGTGGCCTTCATGGAAGACTTGCGGCCAAAAAGCCATACCACCGACGTGGAAACAAGGCCAAGCGACTCAACTATGCACGAAAACACAGGAACTGGGGTGCAGAAAAATGGCAGCAGCTGCTCTGGACTGATGAGTCAAAATTTGAAATATTTGGCTGTAGCAGAAGGCAGTTTGTTCGCCGAAGGGCTGGAGAGCGGTACACGAATGAGTGTCTGCAGGCAACAGTGAAGCATGGTGGAGGTTCCTTGCAAGTTTGGGGCTGCATTTCTACAAATGGAGTTGGGGATCTGATCAGAATTAATGGTCTCCTCAATGCTGAGAAGTACAGGCAGATACTTATCCATCATGCAATACCATCAGGGAGGCATCTGATTGGCCCCAAATTTATTCTGCAGCATGACAACGACCCCAAACATACAGCGAAAGTCATTAAGAACTATCTTCAGCATAAAGAAGAACAAGGAGTCCTGGAAGTGATGGTATGGCCCCACAGAGCCCTGATCTCAACATCATCGAGTCTGTCTGGGATTACATGAAGAGAGAGAAGCAACTGAGGCTGCCTAAATCCACAGAAGAACTGTGGTTAGTTCTCCAAGATGTTTGGGCCAACCTACCTGCCGAGTTCCTTCAAAAACTGTGTGCAAGTGTACCTAGAAGAATTGATGCTTGATGCTGTTTTGAAGGCAAAGGGTGGTCACACCAAATATGGATTTGATTTAGATTTTTCTTCTGTTCACTCACTTTGCATTTAGTTAATTGATAAATATAATCTATTAACATGTCTATTTTTGAAAGCATTCTTACTTTACAGCATTTTTTCACACCTGCCTAAAACTTTTGCACAGTACTGTATATATATATATATATATATATATATATATATATATATATATATATATATATATATATATATATATATATATATATATATATAAACATAATGTAGATATTTTATTTAACATCATCTTATCAAAGAAACTACAAAATGATATTCCAAGTCTACCGGAAGCCATAATAGTAGTACAGTATTTCATGTTAGATTTTGAAATGTCAGTTTTTTGTTAAGTATATAGAAAACTACAAAGTGGCATGTAATTCAATATTTTAACTTAACATTATTCAGCAGGTTTCAATCGACTTTATGAAGCAAAATTAGTTCATTCTAGCTGGTATGATGAACTGCTATAACTTGGAAATGTATTTAATTATGCTTCAGCACTCCCCTAGGGAGTTCTACTCTTTGTAGCCAGTCTCAGTAGTCAAAATATCGCAGAAGAAGAAGGGAATATGGCGGATAACTACTAGTAACGGAGTATGTGCGATCTTGTAATTTTACTTTACTACAGCTTACTAAGTCTGTTAGAAACCTTCAACTACGTTGCTAGTTATACTTTACTTCTGCCTGTATGAATACTCACTATGATAAGTACTCAGAAGACAACAACTAGAAGAGAGCTCTGAATAGACTTCATTCTGGTGAATAAACTCAGCTTGATTGCCGAAACTGTGTCATGTTATTTCACCAACTCAACGTTCCTGAAGGTCCAGCACGACTTACTAGGGGAAAAACTCTCCTGAAATGGAGTCCATAGCTCTACAAGGGTGATGAAAACCTTTGGCCATAGATGTAGACATGAGCTGTGTGGCTCCAAACAGGGCACCAACCAGAGTAATTCATTGATCAATGGATGTTTAAATGAAGCCAAAAAGATATATAATTCATCAATCAATTAATAGTTGTATTGTTATTGAGATTTCCATCCTCCTACTGCTTGTGCCCTCTCGATTCTGCCATGGCTGTGACACACTGTCTCCCAGTCCTCAGTGCTGACAGATGGCTGTGATATTCCCAGTAAGACCCCTGGGCTCACAGAATAGTGAAGTAATTCAATAAAGAGGCTCTGGTAAGGCTTCCTGTAGCCTGCAGGGTGCTTGTGACAGCAGGCATCGGTAGCATGTGGTATTGAAGGGACAGCTCCCAGAATCAGATATGCAGGGAAAACATTTGTCATTGCATTATTAAATTTATTTTAGTATTTCTGGAGTCACAGGGAACTCTTGCTGTGTGTTGTATACAGTAAAGTCAAAGTTGTATGGAAATTAGGATTTGTATTCCTTCACTGTGAGGAATCTTTTAGTGTTTGTGATGGATTTCTATTGTGCACCTGGGGTCAGTTCACCCACAGGTTTAGTGTTAAAGATAAAGTTGCTAATATGAATTATGTTGGTTCATTGCAAGTCTACCGATTAGATCCAAATTCCTCCCGCTGTTTAGAGCTGTTTGTGTAGGAAGGTTATGAAAACATGTCCTTTAAAAAATTTACTTTAATTATTTTGACAAAAGAACAGTTTAAAGCTGTGGTACTAAGGGAAACTTGTATGGTTGTGAACAATCTGTGTGAGTTATCTTAATTATAATCAACAGTATCCTTATTTTTAAGATTCACTTTGTAACAATTTGTGTTTCAGTGATCCTGGTGACCTTTTAAAACTCAGAAGTTGAAACAAGAAAAATACTATATTATAAAAGAAATTTAAACAAGCAGAAAACAAAATTAATTAATATACCTCATTGTTAAGATAATATTTTTGCACAGTATTTCTGCATAATATTTTTGCAGTTTTTCCATGTTTTCCCATGGTAATAGCATATATTTACCATAGTTTACCCTGGTTTGCCATGTTTATTAATATGCTTTACCATACCTCACTGTACTTACATATGTTTTACCATGCTTTCACTTTGGTTTATTACACTCTGCTATGCTTATTACACTCTGCTTATTACACTCTGCTCCATGCAGAAGACTTTAAGCATAAACTATTGTTTTGTATACTTTTAAAGTGGAGTGAGGAGGAGAAGAGAGGAAAATGCACAATAGTTTAAAATTTCAAATGGATGAGATCGGTTTTCTGTGTAATAACAAGCAGAGACAGCAAAGAGCCTGAATTATTGAGCAGGTCAGGCCCGCAGTTAACACCCAGCAGATTACTATTACACAAGAGCCAGGGGGTTTTCTTTTTATTTCATAGAGTTGGGCCTGTGATATTATGATTCTGACCAAGAAGTAATTCGCTATCTGTTTTCATGGTTTCCCTTATAAAAGTTGGTAAATTGTAGTAAAGCACAGTAAAACCATAGTGAAATCATGGTAAAGCACAGGCAAGCCACATATATTATTATTATTATTATTATTATTATTATTATTATTATTATTATTATTATTATTATTATTATTATTATTACTTAGCTTACTCAGGGCGACTTACAGTCATATACAAAAAATACATATCAAGAATTGCAGTACAATTAAGAGCAAGATACAAAATACAGGACTTCAATCCTAATAAGAGCAAATACAAAACACAGTACAATTTGATATCGGACAAGGAGTTGCGTGGAGTAGTTGGTGAATAGGGTCGGATTCTTCATATGTTGCTCAGGAAGAAACGGCAGGTGCATGCTAGATGTGCTTGGAGTAGGATAGGCAGGGGCCCTGGGTTATGCCGAGGTTCTTGGCTGAGGAGGAGGGAGAGAGAGTGTGGTAGATTTCAGAGACATAGCGATAGAGAGATCAGAGGAGGTGGAAGATGAGTAGGGGAAGAAAAGGAGGTCAGATTTAGAGAGGTTGAGTTTGAGGTGATGCAAGTACATCCAGGAGGAGACAGACAGGTAGAGATATGGAAGGGGATGGTGGGGTCAGAGGGGGGAAGGAGAGGAAGATCTGAGCATCATCAACATAGAAATGGTATGAGAAACCATAGGATGCCCAGGGAGCGGGTGTAGAGAGAGAACAGGAAAGGACCCAAGATTGATCCTTGGTGGACTGTTATCGATGTTTCGATAACATACCGTTGAAATGACCCTGTCCCCCATGACCAAAAAATTGAATTGTCCTCTGACGCCTTTTATTTTTGATGTTTTTTCAATAACAGTTTCACTTAATGGAAATCTATACCCAGGGGACACTGTTTTTTAATTTGTGACAAATGTCTGGGGTAACTAGGAAATGGCAACCCATCACAGATTATTAAGAGGTGGTGGGTGGTATTTAAGTCTTGATGAAAACTATTGAAATTGGCTGATATAGATGCATTTTCTTTCTTTCAGTGTGTTTTTTTTTCCTGTTCTGTGGGGACGTTCAACTAATCTTTCCAGAGGCGTAGTTAATACAGAACGTATTTTTATCTCAAAGGATTCTCCTTGTATATCAGCAAGTTAGATTGAATGGCACTGTACAACGGGATATAATGTGAATGATTAAACGGTGCTGTAGTTTTTTTTATTTAATCTACCCCTCAGTTATTACATCATCAATCTTAATAGGTGGTGGAAAACTTTTGTTTTTTGGGAAGGTTCTGCTGAAGCTCCCTGGGTATCTCTGAGTATGTGATTCTCCTTAGGGCTCGGTGGTCTTTATGCAGAAGCGCATTAAATAGTGCTACATAAAGCCCTTCTATATACTGTAACAACTGTTTTGTGTAGACATTAGTGTGTTCCTGTAATCGACACATACACATGCAGTTAGCCTGTGGAATAAGGAATAAAAGACTGGTTGTACAAGATGCTGCTAAATTTAATTTGCAGTAACAGTTTTCAAATGAGATCCCAGTAAGACATTTTTTTAGCACCACAGAATTCAATTAAATCAAAACACTTTATCAATGGGATTTCATACTGCAAATGCTGCTTTACAAAAAACAACACATGTAAAACACATAAAACTGAATTAAAATGACTTCAATAAAACACCATCAATGAAGCTGTCGTTGACATCGTTCTGAAATGTTCATGACTATATCTGAGAGAATTTAAGAGGGAATCACGATATTTTTCTGTATGTATGGAATGTTCCCTTGCATGTGGAATATGAAGGGCAAACTGTAGCAAAGCTGTGTAGATGCAGAATACAACTCTATGGGACCAAAATAGTGTGTGACACTTAACATATTCACCATATCTATTTATCCAGTATATAGGGGTGTCTGACTGCTTGTAAATTAAATTGCAATTAAACATTAAATTGCTAATTCTGTGCTCTTTTGTACATACTGCTGATATATGTCAAGGTCATAAACTTTTTAATCATACTTTTACTGACATACTTACGTGTTCACTAAGCAATGAAGAGTTCGGAAATCTCAGAAACACTGAATGTTATAAAGGTCTCCAGAAGGGTCATTTCCTTATATGGGTACAACCAGCACTCCAGATAAGCTGTGTAAAGGGTGTTTTATGCATTGAAAAAAAGATGAATTACATATAATATTTAAATGTAATGCAAAACGAATACACATAGCAATTTTGCTGTACAGCTTGAGTTTGCATGAAGATTCTTGCACTTCGTTGGTTCCCGGCGTCCCAATGGTCAATTGAGAATATATTGTATGCGGTAGCTAGAGAAATGATAAGACAGCTTGTAACCTGCCTGGGAATTGCCAGAAACACGTGACCAATAATTCCTGGTTTTCAATAAAATAAAATAAAAACATGATATCATTGAATCCACTCACTTGTTATGCGAGTTTGTGACTGGTGAATAAGCAGCTGGATTCTCAATTTTGGATTCTGGATTTCTCTGCACCATATTAGTCCCCCTCAAGCTAACCTACCAATTTACCTATCTATCAACTACATTTTTGGAATGTAAATCTATATAATAAATACAATATTCCATGTCAGGATGTTTTATGTTGCTATAGCAAGCCAGTCAATCAGGAATACAATACTATCATGCAAGTTCTTGCGTGCGCTATACAGAGACAGTCCACTGCCAGGCACATATGGGTACTTTACCATTTACGTGCCTGTGATGGGGTGCAGCCTATTTTGTGGTGGTTCTGTGTTTTTTGTATTGTTTAGAGTAGATATGAGTGAGTTTGGGGTGTGGTTCAGTGAATTTGTGTGAGGAATGTGTGGAATGTGCCTGGGCTAATGAGGTGCGAATTGCCCAATTAGCCCAGGCACCTGTATAAAAGGGAGTGGTTGGGTATGTTAGTTGGTGAGTGTTTGTAACAGTGAGAAGACGTGTGTGAGAGAGTGAGTGATTCTTTTTGTATAGTTCGGGTTTAGAGCCTGTTTTGTGTTAGTCTTTTGGTTGGCCATTGTGCCTTTTTATTTGTGTTTTGTCAATTAAAATATTTTGGTTTCACTGCATTTTCTGTCTCTGAGTCTTCCCTCTGCTGCTATCCTGCCACAGGTTGGTGTCAGAAGTGGGATAGCGCCCCCTGGAGACTCAGAGCGGAAGTGCAGTTTTTTATTGTTTTGTTTATGGGGGAAAAAAAAAAAAAAGAAAATGGAGCTGGCCCAGGAGGAGGCAGATGACAGTTGGGAGCTATTTTTAAAAGGGCTCGCGGCAGAGTTGTGCCCCGGCTGTGGGGCATATGGACACACAGTGGCCATCTGCCCCACCCAGTATGAGGAGGAGGAGCTGCCGCTGCAAGAGCCGGAAGAGGAAGAGCCAGTGTGTCCTGTGTCCGGAAGGGATGAGCCAGTGTGTTGAGTGTACAGAGGAGAGTACGGGGAGAGAGCGAGACCGAGACCGAGAGCGAGGAAACATAACGACATTTAAAAACGACTGCTAAACAGTCTTTGTTTATTCGTTTGGCCCTTGTGCCTTTTTGTTTTGTGTTTTGTTCATTGTTTAAATCTTTTGTTTATTTGATTAATTAAATACGCTGAATGCAGTAGCATTCAGCTTCACCCGCCCATCCATTGTTTTGGTTTCTGTACTTCCTGGTCCGTGACGTCATCACACATCACCACTGCAAGCCAGCCTGTCACAGTGCCATAAAGATGACAGTGGCTGCGAAAGAAGGACTGCGACTCTATTGTCGTTTTTTATACACAAATGAAATAAGCTTACTTGATTTGAAAAACGTCTTGAACGATACAAGCAAATTCCTACACTACTTGGCTTGATTGAATGAGTAGTACACAACAAGCTTCAATATGAAAGCTGAACATTAATTTCAATAAACAACATGCTTTTAATGAAAACAAATATTGTAGCCTACTTCACTAAAGTGAAAACTGGCTTCTGTCATTTTTAAATACCACTGCTTCCGATTATACTACTGCTTAATAACAGGAACAACATTTTACTTAGGGTTAGTGTTGAAGTTAAATGCGTTCATGCCTGTCTGTACCCCTACCCCCATGCAGGTACATTGCCTGCTATAATAGTGCATATACACAGAGCAAAAAAAGTGGACAGGCAAAATACATAGTTGTGTGCTGTCCCCACCACCAAAGAGGGGGTGGCACACTGCCCCCTCTGCCCTACGGGTTATGTATACAAGCATATATATATATATATATATATATATATATATATATATATATATATATATATATATATATATATATATAGTAGCGGTGTCAAGAAGGACACAAGACAAGGTTTCAAGGCTAAACTTTTTTTTTTGTTTTATCCTTCATAATCGCTTTTACAAAGCTGCTGTCAGCCACAGCTCACGCTTCTACAAGTCGGCTTTCTCTTCTCTTTAGCTTGTTCTCTCTCTAGCTCTTTCTTCGCTGTTCTTCTTATCTCAGTCTGACCCTAGGATCAAGCTCTCAGCTCCTTTTATAGGAGAGCTGGAGGGAGGCGGTGCCCGTTCCATCCAGTCTAGAACGGACACCTCACCCTGCTGGAAGGTTCCAGAATGACAGTTGTATGGAAATCCACCAGCCGAGGTGCCTGGGGATCGGAACACTCTAGATGAAAGGGGGCGGGGCCCCAGCCTGACCGCGGGTAACCTCACTGGATGGAAAAGTACAGGCTGAGTTCTCCCGTTCACTCCAGTGGCTGACCACGCCCCGACCCGCGGGGTGCACTCTTCCAGGTTGTTAACAAGCAGTCAGCGCGCTGGCCCAGCCCATCTCACCAGCCCGCCTCGGGACCCGCTGTTACAATATATATAAATATATATTGTCCTGCATTTGCCTTTAATTTATTTTTCTGCACATACTACTGCTTTGCATATATGATGAAGAATATGTGATAATAAAATCTAACACTAGTACGTACATTACTCTTTCAAATAAACTTATTATGATTTTGAATGTGCTCTTATTAAGAACGGTATTATTGTCATTGCTTGTGCCCCGGCACCTCTTTCTTTACAAATTAAGCACTGGTAATTAGTATTGTTTAAAATAAACCACAAATAAATTAAATGTTTGATTTGGAAATAAACCAAAATGTTATTATGTTTAATCCAAGTATAAATCGACAATGGACTTCTTCAGTAGACAAGTCAAGGAATGTTATACATTATTGTCTATATATTCTGCCCGCACGATATTTCCTCTTTTTCTGTTGCTCTGCTAGCATTTGCAAATATAGCTGTCTGAAAGCCATGTTCACTCTTTAACTAGAAACAAAGATTGTCCTGAAATACTTTCTGCGGAATAATTAAGAGGAGTGTAACCAGTCTTTAAGTGATTTAACCCTTAATGCATGCAGCTGAGCTATATGACTGTCCACTCTCATTCAGAGCAGTCTGTGAAGCAGAATATTATATAATATCATTGTACTCTAAAATTGTATAAAGAAATTGAGCAGTAGTCCACATTCACTTGTTATTGTGATGCAGGGATGTTTCTTTGCAATATACATTACAGATTACTTGTCTTCTCTAATGTTCCAGCTGTTCTACCACTGTGTGTTACAGTATTGTATATTTCAATTGTTCCACATAAACACTCTGTGTATAATAAAGTAGAATACTGGGCCTCCTCTCTACCTGCCAATCTCTTAGTTGTCTATTACTGTGTTTGTAAACTTGAGCATCAGTCCATCTGTTACAAACCTGCTGTTTTATCCTGCTTTGATGTGCTCATTTCTTGCCGTGAGAAAAGGGGATAATGGTCTTTTTCTCTGCTGGCAATTCCAGCAACAACTGTTTTACTGATGACCATCTGACAGTGGTTTAATAAAAGCAGACACATTCACATAACCATCTCTGACAATGAGGCTCCCTCCAGATTATAAGTCAGTAAACAATAATGCACAACATAACTCTATGTATCGCCGTGCGACCAGATTCCCTGGAGTTAATTATTGAGCTTATAAAATTACTTTATATAATTTTGATCTAGCTTTTGATTCCAGTTGACATTTCAGTAAATTAATTTGTCAGTTTTCCCCATGCTTTTGCCATGGTTATACAATGCATTTGCTAGTTTACCTTGCTCTGTGTGTGTGTGTGTGTGTGTGTGTGTGTGTGTGTGTGTGTTTGTGTTTCTTTCAATTTGCTTTACCATATTTTACCAAACTTTCAAAATGTTTTTTTATACTTTACTATGCTTTTATTATAGAGGAAACTTTCATGAGGGTTATCTCACACATTTCATGTATCTGCCAGCTAACTTTGTTGTCATGCAGCAGCAACACCACAGAAGAGAAAAGTAACACTGTGGGAGCTGTACATTTAATGATGCCTGAAACACTACCTTGAAGTTGACCCTCTAATATAATTCTGTGCACTGTAAAGATATATGAAGCTGAAAATATAAGAATTGAAATGGTAATTGGATCTCTGAAATGTAAAAATGGACAGTGTCAAAAATATCAATGACAATATAGGCCGTGTAGTTCCCATGATATATACCACGCCTGGGGTGGTGATAAGGCCCAAGGCGTAAGCCAAGGGCCTTTAACCACCCCAGAAGTGGTATATATCATCGGAACCGCACAACCCGAAGTGGTTTATACCGCTTTTATAACATGGCTTGGAAAAATAACAACCTCTGATTGGTTAAACAGCATCACATGACTGTGTGTATATATATCATATACCATGGCCTGCATACTAATACGCCGCGTCACACTGAATAAATCACTACACACCACTACATTCTAAATTCCATGACAAACTGCCATTTTATTTGTTATTAGTTACAAAACCACAGCCAAAAATGAGTGACATTTTTACCTCACGACTCACGTCTCTCATTCCACCTCTAACACACTAACCCCGTTCAGCCAAAGCTCATGGTTTTTATACATGTGACTGTTTTATTAATCAATCTGGAGACGGTCACATTTTGCACGGGTTTAGCTGGATGGTGAATTCTAACCCCATCCATGCTGTAAAACAACAATAATAAACATTGCGTTTTTTACACAGTAAACAAATACATTTTAAATAACAATAATACACAATAATACAAAATACAAACAGGGGCGGGTGTACCCCGTCGCACCCCTACACTATTTACACCGGCAGGGCTTCTGCCCTGCTGCTACATACCTCCGCCCTTGTGCAACACACACATGGCAGCAATAGGCCACCTCCCCCCTTGAAGCACCACCCCCCTCCCACATTGTCCATCTTTCCCATTCCTGTGCACCAATGTTTTACTATCAGTGACAACCCACACAGGTAACACGACCCCTGTTACACTGCCCTACACTGGGGCACTGATATCTTAACAATTTCAATGTCAAAATATGAAAATGCTACCATTCTACCAAAGTCGCTGTCATTGTGCTGCTTCATTGTATTGACGAATAGTTGAGAACTATAGGGATGGCTCTATTTCTGTCATGCTTGGCCAGTCTATAAACAGTTTCAAATTCACATGATATAATGGGGGCGATGTAATCTCCTTGGTGAAGGGCTTGCACGCATAGAGAGGGACTCCCTGTAAACACTTCTGAAGCAGCCAGCAGAATTCGGTGTCTTATTAGAAAGAAGTGACAGTGAGGAGGCATTTTCTTCTAGTGGTTGCCTTGACCAATGCACTCTGGGGCAGGACTCTAAGGAGTGATGTTACAATTCAAAGTGTGTTACATATTCAAAAGCTAGATGTTGTATGAATCAAATTTACATTCCCCCTTATGATGTATAATAAATATATAGGTACAATAATTTTTCTAACAGACATTATTTCAAAGGGGTGTGATTTTAGTAAAAGTATTTGGAATAACTAATAGCCATTAGTATTACAGGTAGGTTCTTTAGAACAACTTCAAAAAATACTCAAACCATATTCTGTAACTAACTGACTCATCTAAGACAATCATTTCTAGATTAGACGCAGGTTTAGTTTAAGAGGTTTGTAGACAATAAACCTTTCACACAGACAAACATGACTACAAGATTTCCTTAGCATGGTTAGAGTCAGCACAAACAACTATGTTTTGCAAATTATATTCAATAGCACTCTATAACAATTGTAGCTACAGCTTATTCAGCACATGATCTACAGTGTTCTGTCACAGGTAAAAGTTACTTATTACATATAAACAAGTAAAATACTTTGGTCCTTTGATTTTAGGCCCTGTCTACACTACATAACCGATCTTGAGAACCGTACTCAAAAACATTTTAATTAATTCAGTCCACACTAAAGTACAGTTTCATTTTTATAGTCAGGCTTAATGCATACAAACTATTAAAATAGTCTGGTTATAGTTCCTAGCAGCGCAATGGACTGTGGGACTTAATATAAGCATGAAAGCAAAGGTACAGGTAACCAGAGGCAGAGGCAGATAGGTAAGTGATCCTGCTTCAAGTAATTAACATAAGCTGTATTTAAGTAACATTATAAAGGTGGTGTTGTTTTAATTAGGTGATTTACTGTTTGTGATTAGTACCAGGTGAGTGTGGTTAAATTGAATAGAGGTTGATTTGCAATTTGATTAGTTTACACACAGTTTTTATCCATCTAGTTAGTATAATAGACAACTAGCCTATTTGTGCACCAGCCAACCGAACAGCCTCTCTACCAAAGAGCCGGGTGTCTAGCTGTGGGAGTCCAGAGAGGAGAGACCTGCAAGCAGAGGCTGTTGGAGAAATTCTGAACCTAGCAGCACTCTGGAAGACACCAACTACTAGACAGGTCTGTACCCTCCCCCAACCACTCTGTCTCACCTGTCCTGCTATGACTGTCTCTCACATCCCTGTTATTCTGTCCTCTCACTCCTGTCCTCTGTCCTCTCTCCGCCGCTGCTCCCCTAAACCCTCTAACCTCATCCCTTTGCCTCTCCGCCCCTCCCACTCTCTCCCCTCCCGCACTCTCTCTTGTGCCCTCTGGAACTGTTACTCCTCTGCTAACAAAGCTGATTTGATCTCTGCCTTTGCCTCCCACCTCTCTCTCGATTTCCTTGCTCTCACTGAAACCTGGCTCTCTCCTGATAACCCTGTAACTCCTGCTGCCCTGTCCTCTATCTACATCCTGTCCCATACTCCACGTCTCACTGGATGGGGAGGTGGGACTGGTCTTCTCCTCTCTCCCTCCTTACTATTTTCTGTTTCCTCTGACCTTTCCTCACTCTCTGAATTTGATGCTGCCCAACTAATCTCTCCCTGTCAACTCCTGCTAATTGTACTGTACCGTTCCCCTGGGCCTCTCGCTCACTTTCTAGATGAACTCGACTATCTACTCTCCCCCCTCCCTCTCTGTCTACCTCAACTGTCCTGTTAGGTGATTTCAATATCCATCTCTCCAACCCCACCCACTCAGCCAGATTCCTTCCCTCTCCTTCACAACTTCTCTCTCTTTCCATCCCCTCCTACCCACAAAGCTGGCCGTCAACTGGACCTCACCTTCTCCAGAGCCTGCTGCCCCTCCACCCTCTCTGTCACTGATATCTTTTTCATATCTTTTTCTCTGTCTCTCCCCTCTCTCCCAATGTCACCTCCCGACATAACCTCCGCTCTCTCTCCCCCTCTGTCCTTGCCTCCACCGCTCTCTCTCATTTCCCTCCTATCGACCCTGGCTCTCCTCTGTGCTCCGCTCAGCAAGAACCAAACTGCGCTCTGCTGAAAAGAAATGGAAGAGAACCAAACTCCCTGCTGCCCTAGATTTCTACCGCTCCCTCCTCTCCTCCTTCTCCTCTGCTCTCTCCTCTGCTAAACGCTCCTATTTCCAATCTATTATCCAATCCTCCACTAACAACCCCCAGAAACTATTGTCTACCTTCTCCTCCCTCCTCCACCCTCCCCCCTCCTCCTCCCTACTCTATCTCCTCTGACGACTTTATCCTCTTTCTTCTCTTCTAAAATCTCAGGTATCCGCAAACTATTTAACACCACTCCTTTCCCCCAACCCCTCCCGCTTCAACCCCAACACCCTCTGTCTCCCATACTAACTCACCCTCCTTCTCCTCCTTCTCTCCCCAATCAGACTCTGACCTATCCTCCGTCCTCTAGGGCCACAAACCTACCACATGTGACCTGGACCCCCTCCCCACTCACCTCTTTCAAGATGCTGCTCCTGCTCTACTCCCCTTCATCTCCTCCCTTCTCAACACCTCTCTCCTCTCTGGCCTCTCCCTCTGCCTTCAAACAAGCCTCTATCACCCCCCTCACTCCACTGAAACTGCTCTCCTGTGTCCCTAACTCGCTAAACTCTGCCCGTGCTGCCTCTGTCTCCTCTGACCTAATTCTCCTCGGTCTCTCTGCTGCCTTTGACACTGTTGATCACTCTATCTCCTATCCTCTCTCGCTGACCTGGGAATCTCCGGCACTGCTCTGGCCTGGTTCTCCTCCTACCTCTCTGACCGCACCTACCAGGTAACCTGGTGCAGATCACCCTCCTCACCTCACCCTCTCTCAACAGGAGTTCCCCAAGGACCAGTCTTGGGTCCTCTCCTGTTCTCTCTCTCTACACCCACTCCCTGAGCCCTCTCATTGCAACCTATGGTTCCCCCCCCACCCTCTGACCCCACCATCCCCTCCTGTATCTCTACCTGTCTGTCTGCTATCTCCTCCTGGATGCACTCGCATCACCTCCTTTTCTTCCCCCTTCTCATCTTCCCCCTCCTCTGATCTCTCTATCTCCATTCTTCTGGAATCTACCACGCTCTCTCTCTCCTCTTCAGCCAAGAACCTCAGAGTAACCATGGACCCCTGCCTCTCCTACTCCCAGCACATCTTCACACTAGCATACACCTACCGATTCTTCCTGAGCAGCATACGAAGAATCTGACGCTTCCTCACCTACTACTCCACGCAACTCCTTGTTCAGGCCCTGGTACTCTTCCGCCTAGACTACTGCAACTCCCTCCATGCCGGCCTCCCTGCGTTCACCACCCGTCCACTCCAGCTCATCAAGAACTCCGCTGCCTTGCTTGTCCAATGCTACTCAACTGCTTGGCTTACTCCACTGGCTCCCAATCACCGCTCGCATCCAGTTCAAGACTCTTGTACTCGCCTACCGATGCCTTGACCAGACTGCACCCAGCTACCTTCAGACCATGATCTCTCCATACACCCCCACCCAAACTCTCCGCACTGCCTGCACTAGAAGACTGGCTGTACCTCCTCTATGATCCCCTGCCTCCAGAGCCTGCTCCTTCTCCACCCTCACCCAGCAATGGTGGAACGACCTTCCTACAGATGTCAGGACTGTCCAGTCTCTGACCACCTTCCGGCGCCTCCTCAAGACACACCTCTTCAGACAACATCTGTAAAACTCAACTCATCCTTTCTGGACAATATAGCCTTTAATGCACTTTAACTTGCACTTATCTGCTCCCTATTTTACTGTATTTAATCCTGCACGTAACCCAATCTGTAGTATCTTGTATATCACTTGCACTTGTATCTAACCGAGATGTAACTATCAACACTGTTATCAGCTCTTGAACTGCCCCGATATCAAATCATACTGTGTTTTGTATTTGCTCTTATTAGGGCTGAAGTCATTGTATTTTGTATCATGCTCTGAATTGTACTGTAATTCTTGATACGTATTTGTTGTATATTGTAAGTCGCCCTGGGTAAGGGCGCCTGCTAAAAAATAAATAATAATAATAATAATAATAATAATATAACATAATTCCACCATGCACTGTATTTTATGTTTACAACCCTTCAAATATGGAGCTCGTGCCCACGGAAGACATAGCGCTTCTTAGCATGAACGTTATGGCTCTGTTTCTTAAAAACACAAGGTACATTGTATTATAATGTGTGTGTTTCGTTTTGAACTCTGAAGTTCTCCTTGACCGATTTCATCACTTCAGATATCAATGTGCCTTGATTTTCAGCACCTGGTGACATCGCTCCATGATCCAACATTTCACAACAACCCTCAGAAATTGTATACGGTACAGCAGTATTGATAGTCGTTTTCAACTCCTTCAGGCGCCTGTTCTGAGTACTGTATTTGTAACGTCCACACGCCAAAACATATCAGAAAGCATTTTGGGAAACTGGAGGATACACAAAAAATGTAGTTTGGTATTACAGCGTCCACACTTCTGATAAACCGTACTACCTGATGGGATCTAATTTAGAACTGGACTCGAGACTACCCCTGAGGTGGTCTCGAGTCTGGATCTCGAGTACGGTATTAAACATTGCGTAGTGTAGAAGCAAAGCATATTTAGCACTTTTAATCTGGCTTAGAGGCAACTAACATGGTTTAAAGGCATAGTGTGGGCAGGGCCTTAGACTTTAGACACGTAATAAGCCATCAGGGCTTTGAAAGTTTAAATTATTTTCATGAACAACATTTTTGTCGTTTAAGAGAATTACTACAGAATTACTACTTTCTCTACTACAGTATCTAGATAGACCCTAAGCCAAATGGGCTCTGAAAGTTGAATTACTTTCTTTGAACAACATTTTGTTCATTTAGGAGATTTAAATAAATATTGTATAGGTTAATAAGATGCCAATGGTATCTTATATTGCTTTACATAAGCCTATTTCGTAATAAGATTAGTACAAATCTAAGTGACATGCAAATTGTGTCTTAGCAACATGTCTTGAAAACAAACCAAAAAAATCTATGCTTATTAAATATTTTATCTTCAATAATTTTCAGAAAATTATTTCTAGGTTGAATTCTGCTTCACTTTCAATTATATTTTTAATTCCTTCAGGAATCAAATCAAATTCAGCTTAATTATTTTGTTAGTTAAACATAAGTCAATTACTTAGGATAATCTTAAATGATTATTTTTAATTATGGACTTTACTAATCTAGTTGTATTAATACACACACTACATTAGCCTGGTCTTGCCATTGTTTCAATTGTTACTCTTCACTCCTGATTACAGATAGTTATGAACAAGTGGATTTTAGTCTCAAAATCTTAAATCTTAAGGAGGCTGTGTGGTCCAGTGGTTAAAGAAAAGGGCTTGTAACCAGGAGGTTCCCAGTTCAAATCCCACCTCAGCCACTGACTCATTGTGTGACCTGAGCAAGTCACTTAACCTCCTTGGGCTCTGTCTTTTGTGTGAGACGGAGCTGTAAGCGGGTGATGCATAGTTCACCCACCCTAGTCTCTGTAAGTCGCCTTGGATAAAGTCGTCTGCTTAATAAACTAATAATAATAAAATATAATTGTATTTTTCCATGTATGTTTATTTAGAATAAACATACATGTAGGTATTACAGGTTTACACTCACAAGACAAAACTGAATTTATATACAGCTTTTCCCTGTCACAGTTTTTACCGATAAAAAACAATACCCCCCCCCCTTCCACCCCATACAAAAAAAAAAAAAAAAATGAAATCGGTGTATAACCAATAAACACCAGAAAAACACTGAAAATGGTTGCTCAATTCACGTTGACTTCACCCTTTTCCCATTTAAAAAAAAAACATATTTCCCAGTGCAGTTGGTCAATTTTCCTTCTTCCTGACTTGTATCTATCATTGATTCATTCTGAATAGCTTAAACCAGCCCAGCTGCTGAGTGGCAGCAAATTCCTACATTTCTATTGAAGACTCTTGCAAGATTTCAAACAAATAATTAGAAGCTTGTTTGCGGGATTTAAAGCTATATTTCGTTTTATTTAATTTAAAACTTTATTGAATTTAAAACTGCCTAGACACACAAAACCCTCAGAAGAATGATTTACTTGCGGAAGACAGCAAAAGAAAGGAAGGTACAACTTAAGTGTGCAAGTACTGTTGAGTTACTAAACATATTGTGAAACAAAATATGTACTAAGCGACTGACCTGCTTAGTACATGGATTCTGGTGCTGTTTGCAGTTAGAAGAAACAAAATAGGGATTGTTATGTAAATTTGAATGCTTGTTTGGTAAATAAATTTGAATGCTTGTTTGCTGATGTAACTACATCAGCTGGTTTGAAGTAATTCATTTTCCGTAGTGTTCAGAGCTGTGGTAGATTGAAGTGACAGTATAAATTGGCAAACAGTGTCTTAGAATGTCAGCCATTCTAAGCGCTAGCCAGTCTAAGGTCCACATGTGCAAGGGCAGTCTGAGCTTTTCCAAATCTCTCCCACTGATTACTAGAGGTCTCATTCACACTCAAACACCTAACGTCTGGATCCCCTGGACAAAGCGTGCTCACTCTTTCTCCTCTCCTGGAATGAACACTGGTAAGTACCTGCTGCAGATACTGTTACTTCTACCCCTACGTTGCCTGCTACAAATTTGAAAATCTCCTTTTTCAATTGTCTTTCTCTGACTAACAAATCTCTGCTTCTCAGTGAACTTATAACTAGGTTTGCTACTATTCGATTTTTATTTTTTTGCAAAATCGATGACTAATATCGACGTGTATTTTAGAAAGAATGTACCATTTTTTTCAATCTTTATTTTTCAATTCAAGCAGAGAATGGGTGAAATTGACCTTTTTATGCCATTGAAAAACGTCTCATTTAGCGAAACCCCTTTATCATAGTCAACATTTTGGTTCCAGCTGAGCTATACATTTAAAAGTGGTCTCATATAAAATTGTATTACACATACATTTATAGCATAAATTTATGAGTAAAAATAATATGCACAGAACAAAACAATAGATAGTTGAACAGAACTAACTTATTATTCGGAGTCTGAGCTCCCCCTCTCCTACTTTAGCAAAGCCGGACACAAAGTCACAGGCAAGGCAGACGGGCCTGCTTTGTCCTGCCGCAGAGACTTCAGCAGTCGGACAGGGTATTCTGCACAATATTCATTAAGTGTTTTTCTCTTCCACCCCATTTTCAGATCAAACTAGTAACTGTCACTGTATACCCAAAGCAAAAGCTTACATACACCTTAACCCGCTAATTTCAAAGTAGGCGCTTTGAATGACAGGCGCTGTAGCTGGCAAATGAGAGCATTCTAGAACTGCTTCAGCAATGAGATCTGTCAGAACAGGGTGAAACTACAGTACTAATGGACCACTGAGATGACTGACAGCGACCCCCAGGCATTCAGAGCGGAATGGAGACGGGACAGACAGCAAGTATAAAAACTACACAAACTAGAGATGACTTCTAAATGATTATTTTTGGCAAGAAAATAAAAAATAGCGAGTGGTTTTACCGACATCATATATAAATTTATTTCAGTCGAACTCCTATTTTTTGGGAATTTGACGTTTAAGCTTTACTGATTAATATTGAAAAGTAGCAAGCCTATTGTGGCGGAGTGTCCCGCCCCTATTTATTATTATTTGTGTTTTGTTTGCGGCGCAGTGAAAAGCGCTGCGTCTTTTTATTATTTATATTTAAAAACCTCGTGAGGATGCATGACTGATCAGCTACTGATTATTTAACTAGCTGACAGTCATGCATCCTTACCAAACGCGTGCAGACTGTGGCCGAGGGGTAATAAGATAATTAACAGCTAGTTAACCCCTCGGCCAGAGTATAAGAACCTGCAGCTGTCCATTCTGGGTTGGTTGAGTATAGAGAGGAGAGTACGGGAGAGCGGAGAGAAAGAGCGAGGAAAAAGAACGGAAAAAGAACAATTGCTATATTTAAAAAATATACTTGTTTCTGTTTGTTTGGCCATTGCACCTTTTTGTTTTGTGTTCTGTTTAAATCTTTTGTTTTTGTTTAATTATTAATAAATACGCTGAGTGCCATAGCATTCAGCTTCACCCGCCCATCCACTGTTTTGATTCAGTTACTTCCTGGTCCGTGATGTCATCAACCTCACCACTTCGAGCCAGACTGTCACACCTATTTATAACTGAAGCCAATCTTGATCTTCTCTGTTGACGTGAAACCTGGCACTCTGTAAAAGACATGCACTTGCTGCATCTAGCCACCCCAAATGGCTATTCCCTATTTGACAAACCTCGCCTCACTGGTCGAGGCTATGGCACTGCTGTTATTGCAAATTTTGTGCTCACTTCCTCAGTTCTTTCTTTGCCAGCCTTTTCTTCATTTGAGCATCTGGCCATCAAGTTCCCCTCTCCCATGTCCCTCACCCTTAGTGTTATCTACCATCCACCAAAGAATAACTCAGCTTTTATTGCTGAGTTTTCGGAATTCCTCTCCCTCGTCTGCACTTCAACTGACAAAATCCTACTCCTAGGTGACTTCAACATTCATGTTGACTTGCCTTCTTTCCCCCTAGTGACCGACTTCAACATGCTCCTGGACTGTCTTGGGCTCTCTCAATCTGTCAATGACGCAACTCATACCCGAGGACACACCCTGGATCTGCTCATCACAAGGGGTCTTGACCTCTCCAATCTCTCCATCTCAGATATCTCTCTCTCTGACCATTTCCTGCTCCTTCCTCTGCTACTGATACTGTTATTTCCTTCCGTCCCAAGAATCTGCTGAATCCTCTGAAAAGCTCGAATGTGTCTCTTTATCCCCTGTAACTGGCACTCTTCTCTTTTTAGGTGACGATGTGGTGACTCTCTACAATGCCACCCTTACTCAGATCATTGACAGTGTTACCCCACTTACAACCAGAACGGTCAAGAAAGATCGAAACTGTCCATGGTACACCCTCGAACTTCGATTGCTTAAGCCTGCCACAAGGTTGAGTGCCAGTGGAGGTCATCTGGACTAACGGTTCACAGAGAGATCTGGACCAACCATCTCGGTAGCTACAGGCGTGCACTCACCGCTGCCAGGGTGAAGTACTTCTCTGAAATCATACAGACACTGACAGATCCATCTCTTGTTCATCCTCTTCTCTTACCTGTCATGATTTATCCTATTTCTTTCGGAACAAAATTGACAACACCTATTCTACACAACACCTCTCCCGCCAAAACCTAGTTTATTGCTTGACCACCTTGACTTGTCTCTGGTTGCCCCTCCTGCTCTCTTCTTTTTCTCGCCTCTCTCCATTGCTGATGTCTCCGGCCTACTGTTGAAATCAACTACTGCCACGTGCCCCCTGGACCCCTGGCCGACTAATTTTGTCCGTCTCTGTGCTTCTGATCTTGCTCCCTCCATTATGTACACTCTCAACCTGTCCCTGGCCCCCGGCTCGGTTCCTGCTGCCCTTAAGCTTGCCCGAGTTATGCCGGTTCTCAAAAAACCCTCCCTTGACCCGGCTGGCTAATCTAATTTCCGTCCCATCTCCAATCTCCCTTTTCTCTCAAAAACTCTTGAAAGGGCTGTAGCCAGTCAGCTGATGAAACATCTCACAGACAACAACCTGCTTGAATCTACAGTCTGGTTTCCGGCCGCATCACAGTACTGAAACTGCTCTGCTCCGGATTGTAAATGATCTCCTGCTCAATGCTGATGTTGCTGCTCCATCTGTGCTTGTCCTCCTTGACTTAACAGCCACTTTTGACACCATAGATCATAACATTCTTCTTGACTGCCTTCAAAAGTATGCTGGGATCTCTGGAACCTGTCTCTCCTGAATGTCCTCTTACCTATCTGGATGCATGCAGTCTGTTTTCTATGCTGGATGCAGTGATGTTGCAAACCCAGTCACTTGTGGTGTCCCTCAAAGGTCTGTTCTTGGGCCCCTTCTCTTCAATATCTATATTCTTCCCTTGGGTCACTTCATCCGCCAACATAGCCTCATGTTTCTCTCCTATGCTGATGACACCCAGCTCTACTTAAAACGACCCTAGAAGCCCCTCTGTCATGGTTCGGCTCTCGGCTTGCATTCAAGACATCGCGACCTGGATATCTGCCAATTTTCTTAAGCTCAACACTTGCATATCTGAACTCCTTCTAGTAGGATCTAAAACTCAACTTAAGAATCTCAATATAGCTAACCTGATCCTCAGAAACTGGCTGCTGCTGCTTTCCCCCACTGTACGAAGCTTTGGTGTACTTCTGGACAGCAACCTCTCCTTTGATGCCCACATCTCCTCCGTGGTCAAATCTTCCTTCTACCATCTTCAAAACATTTCCAAACTCCATCCCTACCTTTCCCTCTCAGATGCGGAGATACTCTGTCATGCATTTGTCTTCTCTCAACTCGACTACTGCAACTGTCTCTATGGTGGTCTCCCGGCACATGCCATAAACTGACTGTAGCTAGTTCAGAATGCTGCAGCCAGGATCCTTACCAGATGTAAAAAACATGACCACATCACCTTATATCTTGCCCAGCTGCACTGGCTACCTGTCAAGTTCAGGATAACTTTCAAAACTCTCCTGCTCACCTACAATGCCATTCATCATACAGGTCCTGAGTACCTCTTCAACCTGCTGACCCGCTATGTCCCTGCCCGCAAGCTGAGGTCCTCCGACTCTGGCCTGTTTGTTATCCCCAAGCATAAGTGCACCGCACTTGGAGAACGCTTGTTTAGCTTCATGGCTCCGACTCTTTGGAACTCTCTCCCAGCTTTGGTGTGTGATGCTCCCACCGTCACTCGCCTTAAATCAGCTCTCAAGACCCACGTGTTCTCTCTTGCTTTCCATGCTCTTTAAGTCTGATATCTGTTATTAGCTGCTGTGTTGCTGCTACTTTTTTACGCATCCACAATATTTTAGAATTTTCTCTTCACATCCTAGCCTTGTATTTAATCTATTACGCATTGTTTTTCACTGTATTTAATGTATTATGCTTTTTTTACTGTATCTTGTAAAGCGCTTTGTGATGGTAGTCCACTATGAAAGGCACTATATAAAATAAAGATTGATTGATTGATTGATTGATATGTGAATGCTCCATAAAAGAAAAAGTGGCCCAGGCCCTGCAATCCGAGACCAGGCCTTTACATATATATAAAGCAAAGCAGACTTAGGGCCACCTTTTCATATCACATTACCAGTTTGATTATGTAGCTCAGTAGCAGGGATCATAGGAATCTGTTTGCTGTGGAACAACAAGGAAAAATACAGATTTTCTATGATAGCATGGAAAAACGCAGACTTTCTATGATGTTGGAGATTTTTTTGTTTTGCGCTTCGGCAGACAATAAAACTGCTTCCGGGAAGTTCCGTGTTGTATAAGGCTTCAGTTTACTTCAGTCAGTATCCAGAGCTGTTCAAAGATGCCGAAAACAATAACAATCACCCCTAAAGATCGGATCAATGAGTTTGGCAAGGACGAATTTCACGTCGATGGTAATGTGCTTGTTTTGTACTTCGTGCACCAGACCATTGTAGAACACATGGGAAGCGCTAAACATAAATTCAAGGAAAGGAAATGTAACCAACAAACGACAATCAAAGATTAACATGAATATGTAACAGGGAACTATTTGTAATGATTTCCATTACACAAGAGTAGATGTTAAAACTTCATGCTGCTTTGAACTTGGCTCTCGCCAAAATAAGCACTAATGTGATCCATCTGTGTCTCCATCCATTTGCGTTTCCTTCCATATGATGATGTAGATATTCTTCTGCCTGGTGTTGATGGCTGAAGTGTAACGCTGGCTCCAGGGATCAGCTTATTTTGCCTCCCTAGCACATCAGCACACACAACGGCTGTGATACTGGCTCCGGGGATCAACCACAGTGCGGTCTCCCCAGCGCATCAGCATGACAACCGTCTGGGCTAAGTAGGGTACATCTCTGGGGTCTTCAAGTGGGCACCTGCCATCCTCGGTGTTTCGTCGACTAGCCCACGACACATCAAGAGGGCTCAATGGTGATTCTGGCATCCCAGCATCACCCCCCTCCGTCCCCCACTCAACTCATACTTACCCGTACATCAGTGTTTCTTTCTTTCTATTGTGCTTGAGAATACCAACCAGAATCTTTCCGTCTCAACCACAGCCAGTTGCTGCTCCTCTCTGCTGCTTCAGATAAGTTCTTCACTGTGCGACGCAACTCTTGGCCACTGAATCCGACGTCTCTGAGAAACCGGGCTGTAGAGTGTGCCACAAATCCTCGACAACCCACCTCCACTGGGTAAACCCGGACACTCCATCCTCGCTGTTCTGCTTCAGTGGCTGGTGGGGCATACCGCAGTTTCTTCCTCTCATACGCCTCATCTGCAGCATCCTCCCATGGCACTGTTAACTCTACCAGGTGAACAAGGCGTGCTGATCCAGACCACAAGACAATATCTGGTCGAAGGTTAGTGGTGGCAATCTCACCAACATCTGCCAGCATTTTCCAGTCTCTAGCAGCTTCCAGTTGTCCTGGGAGAGGATTGGTTTTAACACCTTTTCTTAGTGGTTGCTCTCCTGGGCGGAGGAGTGTTGTCTTTTGTGTGTAATGTTTTGATAGAACTGGTGGCAACTTATTGGTCATGTTACGCTTGTTTTCCAATGCTAAGGCCAAACATTGCAGCACCTGGTCATGGCGCCAAGTAAACCGTCCTTGGCTAAGAGCCACCTTACATCCTGTCAAAATGTGCCTTAATGTTGCAGGTGATGAACACAAAGGACATGAGGGATTCTCACCAACCAAGAGGTTTAGGTTCAGTGGTGATGGGATTACATCATATGTTGACCTGATGAGGAAACTGATCCTGCTCTGTTCCATTGACCATAGGTCTTGCCAGCCAATCTTGCATTATTCCACACTTTCCCATCTCATCCATTCTCCCTGCTTGGCCTGGGAAACGGCCTTTACGCACCTCATCCTCTCCTCCTGCTTTTGCACCTCGTTGACTACCAGCTTCCTCTGTTGAGCTGGGGCTGCCTTGTGCACCTGAACTGACCAAGACCCCCTCTTCCATGCTGAACTTGCCCCATGATATCACCAATTCGAATGGCAGCCTTTGCATCCTCCACAGCTTTCTTTGTTGCCCACTTTCTTCCAGTTTTCAACAGGGGTGCTGCCTCCCTTACGCATTTGTCACATGACTCTACTAATGTAATTTCCAGTCGGACCTTGGCGCACTTAAACTCCTCGGTTAGAGCGGAGACTGGTAGCTACAGTATTCCTTTACCATAAAGTCCCACTCTGTGGAACTCCCAACCATTTCCTTATGTATGAACTGATTAAAGCTTCCAGCTTCTCCACTGTTGTCAAAAAAAACCTTGTACACAGTCAGTGGCCACAGCAGCCTCGGCAGTAGTCCAAACTGAAAGCACCAGAGTTTTAGTTTGCCTGGTAAAGCGCTGCTGTCTATGCTCTTCAACCCATCCACTGCTTGTTGTCTAACTTCTCCCACACTAACTGTGTCCTTTAGATCCCTGTCGTACCATCTCCTAAGACTTTTCACTGGCTTCTCAGACACTGTTGAAGAACGTTTTATCTACTACTTTACCTTTAAATATAGAGATGCTCCTTGATTTAGTGGGCTTGAATTGCATTCGTGCCCATTCAATGTTATTGCTTAATTTGCCCAATAACCGATTAGTGCAGGCTAATATTTGTTTTATTGATTAATGACACTGGTAAGCTTGTTGAATTTAAATCAAGGAAGTAATGTTAAAACTTTACAATGCATTAGAAAGACCTCATCTAGAATATTGTGTTCAGTTCTGGTCACCTTGTTACAAAAAGGTTATTGTTGCTCTAGAAAGAGTGCAAAGAAGAGCGACCAGAATCGTATATAGACAGGCTAAAATAATTAAATCTATTCAGTCTTGAACAAAGAAGACTACGCGGTGATCTGATTCAAGCATTCAGAATTCTAAAAAGTATTGACAATGTCGACCAAGGGGACTTTTTCGACCTGAAAAAAGAAACAAGGACCAGGGGTCACAAATGGAGATTAGATAAAGGGACATTCAGAATAGAAAATAGGAGGCACTTTTTTACACAGAGAATTGTGAGGGTCTGGAACCAACTCCCCAGTAATGTTGTTGAAGCTGACACCCTGGGATCCTTCAAGAAGCTGCTTGATGAGATTCTGGGGTCAATAAGCTACTAACAACCAAAGAGCAAGATGGGCCGAATAGCCTCCTCTTGTTTGTAAACTTTCTTATGTTCTTATGTAACTTGCTTAGAATTTGAAAGTGTAACAATTTGAATTTTCACAGTAATATTTCAGTGGCTGTTATTGTGATTATTATTGTTAATGTTATTCTACTGGTGACAGAGAAGTAGTTTAATATGTATGGTGAATGTTGTTGACAACATATTGCTGTATTTAAATTAGGGTGCTTCCTTAATGAAGGTTTTGATATAATGAGGGTTTTCTTATAGATATATGTTCGGTAATCTTCCAAGAGAAAGGGTAATGATAATGTTCAGTCTTTACTGGTAGTCGAAGTTAAGAGCAAGCTTATTGAGAGACTTGAAAAAAATGGGAAGCATGCACACCTACAAGGAACAAGGATGAGAGACCATGGAAACTTCCAGCCTGCCATCTGACCTGTTGAGAGGAACCCCTGCTTGTGTCTAACTTCTGACAAAAAGAAAGCTTCATCCTAGTATCTTGCTGGACATTTTTACCAACTATTTGCAAAATCTTTGGAACCAAGAGGAGTGAACAATTTTGGCCTCCGCATGTTTAGGTCTGCAACCCTGTTCACATTTGTGGTTTTAGGTACCTTTGCGTGTTCACATTTAATGGGACGATAGCCTGCACTCAGAATGGAAGAGCTACCAGGATATACAGTAATTCTTGATTTGTAGCAGATGTTCCTTATTAATATATATTTTTTTCAATGCAGCACAGTAGCAATTCTATGGTGTGTATAATATATGGTGTGTATTTATGATCTCTCTCTATCTCTCTCTCTCTCTCTCTCTCTCTCTCTCTCTCTCTCTCTCTCTCATATATATATATATATATATATATATATATATATATATATATATAGAATAATAGATGGGCTTCAGTGAGTTACAGGAAAAGAATCCCATCTAGGGTTTCTGTGATGTCATAAATTACGAGACATTACTACTGTGGTATTATGCCTTTTTTTGAATGGCTCAGGATGCAAATATAGCCTCCTCCATACATATATCCATGTATTATATATATATATATATATATATATATATATATATATATATATATATATATATATATATATATAAAACTGGTTACACCTCATTTTATACAAAAATAAACTCTATTACTTAACATTCATTCCATTTACAATAAACATACAGTATATTTCATATATTTTACATTACACATTTTTCTTCTCATTTATACGTATTTGTTTAACCTGCATGAATACTGTCTTTGTTTACAAACACGATCGTTAAACTATTCTATTGTTTACTTTTTAATATTATCATTGTCATTATTATTCTCTAGTCCCTAACAATTACCAGTAAAGACTGAACATTATCATTACCCTTTCTCTTGGAAGATTACCAAACAGCTTGCCTGGGGAATAGCATAGATCAGGTAGAACCATGATTTCATTTAGCTAAACAAGCATGGCACTTCATTGTGTGTATGTTTGTGTGTGTGTGTGTGTGTTAAGACGGGGGCCAGCATAAGGCCTATTGGTACTCATCAGGTTATGAGCAGCTAATTGATGCCAAGGTAGTTATTAAAAACACACACACACACACACAAACACACACACAATGAACATGTTCTGTATTGAATTATTCTTTGAGGGTGAGATCATGACAGGTCATTTAATCGTTTTATATATATATATATATATATATATATATATATATATATATATATATATATATATATATATATATATAAATCTAAACTCAAGCATCCTTTGGCATCCTTCATTTTCTATATATATATATATATATATATATATATATATATATATATATATATATATATATATATAGGTCGAGGAGCCCTGTACAGTTATTGTTTATTTATTTTTAGAATGGGGTCTCCGCCTCCGCCACTGTGCAGATTATTGTTTTGTATTTGTTTGTTTTATGATTTGTATTCATATGATGGCGAAGCACCGTGTGTTTTGTTGTTGTTTTTGTATTTATTGTATTTATATATGATGGCGTAGCCATGCGTTTGTTTATTTTAAAACGTGTTCTGGCAGAGGCAAGATTGGTGCTCGTCCTCTGCCAGGAATAATTAATAAACTCCTGCAGAAGGAGGCCATCTCCCGAATTAATTAAGTGATTAATTTTGTTGCTAATCGGGAGATGGTCACCTGAATATAAGCCTGCAGCTCTCTGCGCTCTGGGTGGAGTACTGAGTGGGTGTGTTAGGAGCGGAGAGAGCGAGAGGAGCGAGAGACAAAACGAAACTTAAATAATAATACAGGAACAGTGAAGGTTATTGTCCAGCCTGACCTGTTTTTTATTGTGTTCGTGATTATTTTTGTTTAACCTTTTTGTTTTAGCTCTGTAGTGTGTTTTTTTGTTTGAACTTTTTATTTATTTTTGTATTTAAATAAAACGGCACCGCCTTTAACTGCAGTACTGTTAGTGTCTGTGTTTTTAGTTCCTGCTTCTGCCTTGACGTCACCGCCCAGCCACCCTGTCACACATACTTATATATTGTATAATATACAGTATATTATAGGGTTGTATTTCTTTTCATGGTTATCACAGATTTCATGATTTCCGTGAAATGTACCCATTGCTGTGTAATATGTGGTTCCGTGTGAGAATTACTGGAGGGTTACTAGGCCTGCAGGGCGGTGCTAGTAGCCTTCATCCTAGCCCGCGAAAGGATGTTCACAGAACTGTTCACATGAAACACACTGTCTGGTCTGTGACTAGCATCTGAGAGGGAAAATAACTGTATGGGAGGGGGCTCTGGTTGGCTGAGGGCCAATAACAGTGTATCTGTTCATGTTTATCTGTTCACTCCACCAAACAGGTGAGTTTACCCACTTTTTTATTTACCACTACACCATTGGGATTAGTAGACGCATGCCCAGTACACACAAGTAACATAACTATACTGGCAGTTGCAGCAAGCCATCTGCATTATTAGCACAGTACCTGCTCAAAATCGAGGTAAAAGGAAAAGAGGAAGAAACGTCAAGAGGTGTTTTTGATGGACTGTTACGTTGACTTTGATTTTCAAGCCGTTGTCTTCCAACTCAGCAATTGTGCAGTTTGGTTACAAGAACCACAAATAATTAATTTGTAACAAAACAAGGAAGAAAAAGCAATATGCATGTTTTGCAAGAAAACAACAGTTCTCACAGAGACAGCAGGGACAACATCAAAGTTCACGAGGCACATGGACTGCCCAAATGTGACGGACATAAGAAATGCATGGAATAAAGTTTTCAGATATACTAGTCATTTCAGAGGGAAAACGCAGCTATCTCTGCAAAAAATTGTAAGCAATAAATGCTAAGGAAAAGCAAGCGTACTAAGTTAGTCTTATCCTTCACAGTACTAAATGAATCCACTTGAACAGGATCATCACAAATCTGATTTGGTACTCTGCAATCTGTATCTTGTTCAGTCTGATTTAGAAGATGATCTCCCTGTGATGATTAACTTCTGGTATGCTGCCATCGGGATTAGCAGGTGGACTAACTTTAGTCCAATCAAGTGGACTAAACCTGCTTAGGCTTTGTTCAGTGGTTAAAGAAAAGGGCTTGTAACCAAAAGGTCCCTGGTTCAAATCCCACCTCAGCCACTGACTCATTGTGTGACCCTGAGCAAGTCACTCAACCTCCTTGTGCTCCGTCTTTCGGATAGACATAATTGTAAGTGACTCTGCAGCTGATGCATAGTTCACACACTCTGGTCTCTGTAAGTCGCCTTGGATAAAGGCATCTGCTAAATAAATAAATAATCCACTAGTTAGACAGATCAAGTGGACTACATTTGGTATGCTGCAGTTGACCCTGAGGGCAGGATTTTCAAAAGGTCGTAAATGATCATTAAAGTGTTAATGAACAAATCGGTATGTAGCATTGATTTTGGCATTTTCAGGAGGTCGTTATTTTTTATTAAACAATCGTGCTAATGTGATTTCCGAAATTGTTGATTTTTGAAATATTGTTAATATCTTAACGAGCAGTGCTTATTTCTTTTGTTTGCGTCAGCATTTTAAAGGAAATTTGTGATTATTGTTATAATTTATCAGCTAATTTGCACTTGGAAAAGGAGGGGTTTAATTAACGAAAAAGGATATAACTCACCTTGACACAGTATTTAAGTTCTTTGGTATTAAAAAAATAAATAAACAGTTAAATCATAGTTTGGATTTGCAGGGAGTGGCAGCAGCAGTCGCTGCAAATTTAATTTTAGAGCGTGCAAGCCTGAGATTGATAGACCCCGAGTGCATTGCCGATGATACAGAGAGAGGGTGTACAGGACGGGGGTTAATTTTCTTAGATTTACCAGATAACGATCTAAAAACTTGATTGTGTCTGTATAGGACATTTTGTCAACCGCGCATATGAAGGTGTTGGCTTGGCAGCATTGTCCTTCTATGTCTCTGGGATATTTGAAAGGGTCACAGGCGACTTGATAAAGAGGGTTAACAATTACTTCAGTATCCCACTTAATCAGGAGCAACTGCAAAATATTAAAAGGAAGTTTTATGACATTGATGAATTTCCTAGAGTAATGGAAACCATCGATTGCACCCACATTACAGGTGATTGCAGATTTGCAATGCGTCCTTGTTAGGGAGTTCTATTGTAATTTTAAAAGCTTAATAAATATATAATGAAGTGTTACATACATGGTATACATGTATAATAACTAACAACTACAAACAAAAATGGCATTTTAAACTTACTTATTTATAACCTATAATGGCGGGCTCCAGCGGGGAAAGAAGAGGCAGACAACAGCATAAAGTTCAAGCAGTGAAAACTGCTATTTTTATTACCTACTCATTCAAATTGATAACTCTTTTAGGATGCTCTTTTCTAATGGATAGCTCCTCGCTTTCAACTCAGTCACTGGCGCGGCAGGTCGCTCCTTTATACCGCACAACCCCGTCTTCGCCCATTGGCCCATTCGTAGAACGGCACACCACTGGCCATGCATGCATCCACCTCCTCCCTGTACATGACGCTCTCACAATCTCCCATCACACACACTAAGAGCAGCCCGGCAAACCAATCAAGGTAACAGGGGAGGGAGAGAGAGAGACAGAACCGTCCCAAGCTGGTGAAACAACACATACTCACTCACTCACTCACTCACAAGGCACAAAGCATAAACAATACACATTATACACGATTGTGAACAACTAAGCCCCATCCCCTTCCCCAGTCCACTTCACATGGGCCCCTTGTTGCAGCTGTTCCATCACTACAATGTTGTAACGGTGAGCACAGATGGAATGCTGTGCTGCGTCTGTGTAGTGTTACGGTGCACCTGCTACACAGATGCAGCATAAGAAATCTGCTACCTGCTGCACTTAATTGAGTAGCAGAATACCTGTCCAAGTTAATTTTCTCATTTTAATAAGCAATAATGTGCTTGTTAAAATGAAGTAAAAAGGGGGTTAATAATTGGTTTATAACAGTAAAGGGGGCAAGCTAATCACAATCCACATTATTCTCAGTTTATTGGTTATCTCTGCACTGACTTTATTGTGGCTAGGGGATTATGTCTATTTGTCTATCAGTAAAATCAATGGAATTCAGGTAAAGTGAGAACGGCTGCGCTGTGTGGGTGAATCAGAATTTAGTTCTCATTTTCTTTAATTGGTTTAAGCCATGTCTAATTAAGGGCGATACTTGTGTGCTCTTTAAATATGTCCTTCCTTCCTGCTACAGTGTGGCTTGTTCCTCCAAAGAGCAGAGGCATGAAGAGCGCTACTGAACCAGCTTAATGGTTGATGCCTGGTGTATCTAAGGGAACAAAGATCTTCTTCTCACATTTTCCATTCCCGGGGAGTTGCAGTCGGTGGCAGGTTAAAGAAGGATGGGTGAGATCAAATCATTTCAAACCTGCTTTGTGCTGGATTCGCTGGACAAACTGCTTTTTGGTTTTGTTTGGCTTGCTACTTTGCTCTGTACCAGATTTCCATTATATATGTTTGTTTTTACTGCATGGTTCTTTACACTTGGCTTTGCACATAGTATTAAGTGGTTGACACAGCTCTTGTGTGCAGACATTTTCACTGGATCATTTAACTCAAAATGCTTTTTCACAGTATTTTTACGAGGACAGTTCAAGGCCATTGTTAGCTGCTTTAGAAAGTGACTTAAAAAAAGCTTTATAGTCAGACTCCTATAAAGTTCCCGTAGCTGTTTCTTGACAGGAGTAACTACCGCAACATAATTCTCTCTGTTGAGAAATTCTCATTCAAATGGGGAACCATGTGGTATGGTTATTGAAAAGGAGTATTAAGCTGGGCCTCACAAAAAGCAAGTTACATGATTCAGAACACACTGTCAGAACTGTTTGTCCGAAGGAGGGTACAGATTTGTAATGTAATTTTAGTCGTTTAATATATTGTTTAGTACAGTGTTTCCCAAACTTTTTGAGTGGCGTCCCAAATGAACACAGGAATAACAAACCCACCACCCAAAATTATTCACTATTCGGTATTTTAACTGAAATAAGAACATAAGAAAGTTTACAAACGAGAGGAGGCCATTCAGCCCATCTTGCTCGTCTGGTTGTTAGTAGCTTATTGATCCCAGAATCTCATCAAGCAGCTTCTTGAAGGATCCCAGGGTGCCTGCTTCAACAACATTACTGGGGAGTTGGTTCCAGACCCTCACAATTCTCTGTGTAAAAAAGTGCCTCCTATTTTCTGTTCTGAATGCCCCTTTATCTAATCTCCATTTGTGACCCCTGGTCCTTGTTTCTTTTTTCAGGTCAAAAAAGTCTCCTGGGTCGACATTGTCTATACCTTTTAGGATTTTGAATGTTTGAATCAGATCGCTGCGTAGTCTTCTTTGTTCAAGACTGAATAGATTCAATTCTTTTAGCCTGTCTGCATACAACATGCCTTTAAAACCTGGGATAATTCTGGTTGCTCTTCTTTGCACTCTTTCTAGAGCAGCAATATCCTTTTTGTAACAAGATGACCAGAACTGAACACAATATTCTAGGTGAGGTCTAACTAATGCATTGGAGCGTTTCTACGAACATTCTTTCACACGACAGTCAGCTCAGGTTTTTGAGCTAAGCAGCCCATCGCAGACATGCATTCACAGGATAGCCCCCATGGGAGTTGATGGACCAAGTAACCGCATATAAAATCTCACCTACTGCTTTATTTTTTTGGTTCATATTTAAATCAGAAGACTGGTGATAAAACAATACATTGTTTACATAATTACTGCTAATGATTTGTACGTAAATTACATTTATTTTGAATATAAGCATAAGAAGTTGTATAGTGAAACAAAATCTTAACAGTGTGCACTGAACGTCATATTTTTTAGATTGTTTGGCGACCTATCAGTAACCTTGCCGAGACCCATATTTGTGGCGTGACCCCCACTTTGGGAAATGTTGGTTTAGTAGAATGGAGTTTATTATTATTATTATTAATAATTAGTCATTCAGCAGACGCTTTTATCCAAGCAGAGACTAGGGGGTGAACTGTTGTGCATAGTCTTACAATAGGACCTCAGTTTTACATCTCATCCGAAGGACAGAGCACAAGTAGGTTGGGTAACTTGCTTAGATTTACACACAGTGATTCAGTAGCTGAGCAGGGATTTGAACCAGGAACTTCCAAGCCCTTTTCTTTAACTACTGGACCACCAAGCCTATATGACCCTGTCTTAACTGCATCCTACCATGTGAACAATCAAACAACAATTATTTAAAAATTGCCCAGGTTCAAGTTAGGTCCTGGCAAACCATATATCGGAATAGCAGCATTCTTTTAAAGAGGAATGAGACTGTGCTCTAAAAGGCTTGTCACTATAACAAGATAAGCTGTGGTCAAAATGGGACCTTACTAATAAACTTGGAAAATCATTTGTGAATATTTATATGAATGCATGTTTAACAAAACCTCCATTTACTTCCATTACGAGTTTCTGCCTATGTTCATGCAATGCTTAATCTTTTAGTTGTCATTTGAACATTACAATTATTATGTTACTACCCACCAGCACTGTATCTCCAGCTCAGTAAAGCAATGCTGACTTGTGGTACTGTGACATGAATGGCAGGGCGGTGACATCAGACAGAAGCAGGGACGGGAAAAATATACTGACACCAAGCACTGCAGTTCAAAAGAAAGACTCGGTGGTGCTGTTTATTTAAATACAAAAAATAAATCAAATATTTTAACAAAAAGAAACTGTGCTCACAGAGCAAAATAAATAGTTAAACAAAAACAAGTCACACACACAAAATAAACAATAAATGATCCAGGTCAGGCTGGGCAGTAGCCTTCACTGATCCTGGAGTTAAGTTAAGTTTAGTTCCGTTTACATCTCTCTTGTTCCTCTCGCTCTCTCTCCGCTCCTAACACACCCACCCGAGTGCAGAGAGCTGCCGGTTTATATATAGTGGCCGAGGGGTTTAACTAGCTGGCAATTATTCTATTACCCCTCGACCACAATCTGCACAAGTTTTCTAAATTACTGTGTGGATGGGGCTTCCCATCCACGCTACAAGGAGGCTGTGTGGTCCAGTGGTTAAAAAAGGGCTTGTAACCAGGAGGTCCCCGGTTCAAATCCCACCTCAGCCACTGACTCATTGTGTGACCCTGAGCAAGTCACTTAACCTCCTTGTTCTCCGTCTTTTGGGTGAGATGTAATTATAAGTGACTCTGCAGCTGATGCATAGTTCACACACCCTAGCCTCTGTAAGTCGCCTTGGATAAAGGCGTCTGCTAAATAAACAAATAATAATAATAATACTAAATAATAACAAATCGGCTACGCCGTCATCTATACATAATAATAATAAATACAAAAACAATAACACACACACGGTGCTCGCCGTCATTTACACACAATCATAACGACAATAATAATGAAACAAATACCAAATAACACGGGGGCAGAGGGGGAAACCCTGTCCTAAAAATAAATAAATACATTTAATCAGCAGGGCTTACTACTGCCCTGCTACAGGTACATACTGCACTTTCTACCTCTGATGTAACTTTTCATTGACAGGATCTGACATGAGTATAGTGCCTAAATAGTTTTACAACGGAAATGTAATACCTGTTTGGAATCCTAAACCAATGGGTGCATTTTGAAAAGCATAACTTGCAAATGTTTGTTTCTATTGACTATTGACTGGTCTACATTGTAAACTAATCAATCGCTTACAGCAGGTTCAGAATACAGCTGCACGAATTCTGACAGGTACAAAAAGATTTGAACATATTACACATGTTCTTGCCCGCTTGCATTTGCTTCCGGTGAAGTACAGAGTTATTTTTAAAACTTTATTAACGACTCCCAAAATAATAATACTAATAATGACACACGCTTTATACACACACGATTGCAAGTCCAATAGTGAGTGAGGCTCCTAGTGCAAGTGGTGATTTAATACAATAATCGGTGACAGTAGTGCAGTGTAGTCCGGGTTTGATGCTGGCTTAGCGCGACAGCTCCTCGATATTTAGCCGTCTAGACTAACAAATAACAACAGTTAAACAGACAGATAAGACAACACTAAACACTCACTTTACTTTACAGGTCTTAATAGCAAAGGAACAGATTGCTCGGCCACATCCCCTGATATACCTTCAGTCACGCCCCCTTTGGTAGCGAGTGCAATCATGTCTCCTCCAATCCATGACTGACACAGTATTGTGGCTAGTATTGTGGCTTTGCCCTCTTTTTGGATGGCCGACATCCGACTGACCCTGGAATGAACTGTGAAACCATCCAGTCCGGGGCACACTGTTCCTGTTATACTGTGCCCTCACAGGTCAGGAGGGAGATTGTTGACTCATATTCATTCGCTCTCTGTCACAGTTACATAAAGGCTTTTTATAAGAGAATAGCATTACTGAAGAAGAATCTGTTTATGTACCTGTCGGGATCTCTGTTATGACTTTATTAAGTTCTGTACTCAAGCCATTTAATCCTGATTGTGTGCATGCACACAATGAAAGCTTTGTTCAGGGTTTCCATGTGTTCAAGGAAAACAGAAGTTATGTCTTTAGAGACTGCCGTAAGCAGAGTTGTTAGTGTTTCCGATTGACGGCGTGAGGTGTAATGATATGATAATTTGTAGACGGTCCCTTGTTGATATGTTAAATGTATTTGAGAGTTATAGAGCCCTAGTTTGGAGGATGGGGAATGTTAACCACTCAGCTGCTTATCCCGCGATTTCCATGCGCAGTGCAAGCGAGTCCAAATTTGTCACTCCCGTTAGAATAGCGTGCAGGGGGTTCTCTGCAAAGTTCATCACATCTTTTCGACGTGCTACACTAAATCAATAGGCAGATTATATGCTACTATAGTCTGCAGTTTTGTTTTTTGCTGACAGATGTCAGCAGTCCCTAAGAAATGTGTTTGATAGACCTGCCCATTCATATATAAGCACAGCTGGTCGCATTCGCTGATTAAAAAAATGAACGCCTGCTACAGAGAATGAGATAAGGGTATTTATTTCTTTGTTGATGTTATAAGGGGTTGTAAGGAAACCTTGTCAGGATTGGTACTGGTCTAAATGACTTATTCTGCTGATGAAGTACACTTTACAGATAATAATGCATATAAAAGCGATACACACCTGTACCCGAATCAGTGGAAGATAGTAAGTAAGTTTACCACATCAATGATATGGTGTGTTGATGTGATAAACTTACTTTCTAATCATCCTGTATATGACGTGACTTCCGGTTTTAGCCGTGCGCACTTCCAATGACGTCCTCCGAGTACGAGTATTCGTGTGAGTAGTGGTTTCCGAGTACCATTACGAGTCGGAGTAATATTTTGCATTAGCCTACCTGTAATTATCAAACCTCAAAACACCTACTGTGGTTTCACTAAAATGTATCATTGTTGTTTGTATATTGTTTTTCTCGATATAGTAAATCTTGTAGTTTGTCCTTATGACAGGAAGGACCCTGTCGCTGGTTTCACTGTGCTGCTGCTTTGGTAAACAGGAAGGCTTGCCCAGAGCTGAGCTGATCAGGAGGTCCGGAGTGGCTGGGGGCCATGCCTGGGAGCCTACGCCTGTTTAAGAACACTGCAGTGCTTGAGTTCGAGGCTACTGCAAGGCCATAGACCACTGACATGAACTGCGCTGAGCTCCCGTGTTTATACAGTGGAGGAGAGCGTCCACTCTGCAGGATAACGACTACGGTACCATTCAACTGCCAGACGGATCTGGGTTAGTTTAGGGGATGTTGATCCCAACCAGTATTGAGAGGGTTTCGTAGTGTAGGTTCCTGGAGCGGGGCGCTCCTTTTAGTGGGACTTGTGCTTGCCGTGTGTGGCAAACTTTTATTTATTAGCTTTGTTTTCTTTTCTTTTCTTTATAAAATCTGGCGCTAGGATTACCATTGATGGTACCCTAGCGTCGGGCCTGTGTTATTAAATCTGTGTGCCTGTGCGGCGTGTCAACACCCACTGCTCTATGTCTAATTCAGTGACGACCCAAGCAGGTAACATCCCCCTATTACAGTCCTTCAAAAAACTACACATTATTTTACAGAATATACATTGTGTAAATAGTTGAATTCCACTTATACTTTAAATGACAGTTAATATTAGTTTGAGTCAAGTCAGTGATACAAGAGAACACAATGAATGGACTTTATACATACAGTTTGCGTAACACTCACTTCCAATAAAATAATAGCATGTTGGTATTCCAATGACTGTGAATTTGCAATAAACTTAGATTTTTTTCAGCTGTTTAGGCTATTTATTTTACTTTTTTTTTATTAAAAAGCAGTTGTACTAACAATAATGTATCAATTTAAGTGATAGTTTTGCTCAAAATATAATTGTGATCAGTTAAAGTTGGCAAAAGAATCCAGGGAGGGGAGAGAATGTTAAAATACAGGCTTATAGTTTTATTGTTGTTGAGAACGTGGTAAAATATATATATATATATATATATATATATATATATATATATATATATATATATATATATATATATATATATATATTTTATGGTTGTGCCATATTCTTTCCATTTTTTAATAATGGATTTAACGGTGCTCCGGGGGATGTTCAAAGTTTAGGATATTTTTTTATGACCCAACCCTGATTGGTGCTTCTCCAGAACTTTATCTCGGACTTGTTTTGACAGCTCCTTGGTCTTCATGATGCTGTTTGTTTAGATATGCTCTCTAACAAACTCTGGGGCCTTCCAGAAACAGGTGTATTTAATCTGAGATCATGTGACACTTTAATTGCACACAGGTGGACTCCATTCAACTAATTATGTGACTTCTGAAGGCAATTGGTTGCACCAGAGCTTATTTAGGGGTGTCACAGCAAAGGGGGTGAATACTTATGCAATCAAGACTTTTCATTTTTTTATTTGTAAATAATTTTGAAAAATATGTAGATTTTTTTCCCCACTTCGACATTATGGACTATTTTGTGTAGACCAGTGACAAACAATCCTAATTAAATCCATTTTAATTCCAGGTTGTAACACTACAAAATGTTGAAAAGTCCAAGGGGGGTGAATACTTATGCAAGGCACTGTATGTGTATATATATATATATATATATATATATATATATATATATATATATATATATATATATATATATATATATATAATCTATATGTTATTCTTTTTTTTTAATATCCTAATGCTGAGAAATTCCCAAGCCCCTCTTGGGTGTCCGTGAAGGATGCCATTGATTTATTGCCCTGCCAGCCTGACGCTCTGCTAGCTATTCCAGGGGACCCCAGGCAGCCGCGGCTCGGCCTCCATTGCAGTTTTGTCTGTGTTTATGTGCAGAGAGAGGAGACACGATTTATTGTGTCATGAAATGGATAAAGCTGACCAACAGTAATAAAATAGGATACAGTGGTTCTAAAATCACCTACTGCTGTGGAGCACTAGGTATCGTTCGGAAGTGCTGCATGATCCCAGGGATTAAATCCCTTCTGAAGAAAAATGACTGCCATTTTTAAACATGCTATTTTTAAACAAGCATATGGTGATAACACTCCCTGTAGCCCATGGTGTTAGTATTCATACCTGGCTGCAGGGTTGTGTGATCCGTGACATCCTTGTGCACAAATACGAGCAACACAAATAGAATACAATGCTTATAAAAATAAAAACATTTAAAAAAACTTAAACATATAAAGTCGCTACACTGGATAAAATAAATCCCCCACAGAGCCATGTATTGAGGCAGAGATGTAAAGCAGTGAGATTAATGTCTAGGTTCAGTGTGTGGGGAAACATAAGCTTCCTCTTTGATCATGATTGAACTATGCTTATTCTGCTGAAAAATTCAGATCTCCGAATCTGACTGACTATGCTTTTTCTTTTTGAAATTTAAAGACTGAGGTTTCTAAAACAGGTTTGATTAGCTTTTACACATACTGCTTAACAAGCAGGAGTACAGTTCATTATTACCTTTTTAATGTTTAATTGCTCAAATAAAAGCCACTATGATCCAAAGCAAGAAGAAATAAACAAATCAGACAACTTTAACCATATACTGTAGACAACACAGACTTCAGCCAGTCAAAAACAGTAACAAGCTAGTCCCATCATTTGAATCACCAGTCGCGAGAACACCGGGACAGCCTTTTTAAAACTGGGACTGTCCCGGCCAAACAGGGATGTTTGGTAGCTTTACTTCTTGCGTCTTGTCTTTTACAGCCATAGAACAATACACCTCTTCTGGTTTTTCAGCAGGATGAAGCACAGGAAGAGTGAACAGCTGCAAAAAGAGATTTCTGTGAGCTTTGAGGGATCAGTGCCGGACAGTCACACATACATACACTTGGCTCAATTGTGTATTTAGTTGGGTGGACCTCTGAGTCAGAACATGGATTTGTAGTAGATGAGAATCCAACCCTTATACTTTGGTAGATTTATTCCAGTGGCAGATGTGATAGTGGACTTTGCAATGTGGGACCATGTTCAGCCCAGGCTTGACTTTACATGCTGCATCTCTACTGCTCCAAATCCTGTCCTGCACTGTTCTCTCCCTCACATTTGCAATGGGTTCAATTTCAGCCTGTGACAGGGCTGTTTATTAAAGCATTCCCAACGCCTATGGGGCACACAGGGATTAAAAGTGGAAGAACCTTCACAGCCTGACTCTATTCCATTTCATTGAGGACACAATGAGAACGGTTGGATTGGAGTTTGCAATGTAAATACAGTCTGTGTTCACGTTTATCCCAAACATGGTCACACAGTTTTGATATAGCACTGCACACAATTGTTGCAGTTTTTATTGATGTTCCAGTTTATTTATACTCATTTGGCCATCAGTTTAAGAGAGGTGTCCTCATGTTGCTGTGTTTAAGTGTAAAGGCACTCGCTTTGCTGTTAAGCCCGCCAGGCTCTGATAAGCCTCACTGTCCGTTTTGCTTTGTTGCTTTCTTGTTTCTCCATCCTGCTCCTTGTCATGGTTACTTTTACTAAACAAAGCCTTATTGCCTGTGTTTGAGTTATTTGCCAATGTCATACCTTACCAAAATGTTTCTGTAATATTGCATCTGTTCCTGTTGGGTTCTGTGTTGTAATACCCATGTTGTTTGTCTGCTGTCCAATTATTCCATTATCATATTTAAGAGTTTGGCAGGTAACACTGCTACTGTGTTGTGCCAAAAGGGCAGCCATTCATGTTTGTGTTTTGAAAAGGTAGATGCCATAATGATTGCTGATGTGATGATGTAAACTTCTCTTTGGATATGCTTGTTGGAACTCCAACCCATTTCAACCCTGAAAGCTAAAAGCTAAAATGGTGGAAAGAAAGAAATCATCCTATGTAATTCATCAGTTTAAAAACATGTTCCAGATGTAATCATTGCACCTATTCATATTATGAATGATCTCAAACGTTTTGCTTCTGTACATGGACACACTAAGTGCTGCAAGCCTTTAATAATTAATGGGAACAACTGTGGTGTAATGGTTAGAGCCGAGATTGGGTACAGTGTGTTGTAGTGTTTATAGCTGAAGGACAAGGAGACAGTGTGTTTAATAGTTAGAGCTGTGGGACAAACTGTATTCTCTTTTTTATTGTGTGTTATTGTGCTCACTTTAAGTCAATTTAAATAGGCCCCCTCTCAAGGCATCTTATTTAGATTCTGAAGAGTTAGTGCCTCATCATTAGGAAATGCAATAAACTGTCTATTAAAGCATTTACCAAAGAAATTAAATGGAGCAGGTTAGCCGCCTGGTGTGAATGTGTTAATTAGGGTTGGACGGAGGCTGCAAGGTAAAAAAAAAAACAAAGAGTCTTTCCTTAAGTGCACAGCAGAAACAGAAACAGGGTCAAACACAATAGCCTGTTATCAGTTTTGTTATACTATGCTGTACACCGTAATGCTAAAAGTTACAGTGGCAGAGGGATAAAGTCCCTATTTGACAAGAAACGCAGTGGCCTGACTGGCGAGTGATGACAGGTACAGGACCAGGGTTAATTTGTTACCAAGATAATTCAATATTTCTAGTTATGAAAATATGTAAGCCTTTTCTATACCCTTGGTTATGAATGAGATTAATTAACTTGTTTTAATCATTTGTAACTTTATGGAATGTTTGTTGTATTGCTAAAATGATATACCGTTATTTGCACCCAGTGTATTGTTACAGAAATGATCAATGCAACTGTATCTTAACTCTGGATATGTACATTACATGACATCTGACCTGTACTGTAGATTTTTAGAATAAAAACCGAAGAGTATATAATGAAATCTTGGTATAGAAAACAGCATACTAGATATTACAATAAAGTCACCTTGCAGATAACAGATTGTAACAATCACTCTGCACAACTGAGAGGCAGTTGCACTGTCCTCCCTAAGGAGATACCACTGGCCCTATTCCTATAATTAAACAAGTCAGCAAGAATCATAGCATTGAACCTTGCTGTTAAAAACAGTACTTATAATAATTACAGTAGTTATAGCCTTCATTGAAAATTAATCGATTTGAAGTCAGCATTGCTAAGTAGCCAAAAAACAAAGTACACGTTAACTTACGTAGTTTTAAAAAAAAGAAACTTAATTTAATTAGAATTAGTGGTAGCATGTTGGTGTAGTGAAAAAAATAAGCTGACAAATGTTTTTTGATTCAAAAACACTTTATATACAAGAAAGGTTTACCTCCAATAAAATCATATAAGCACGAGTTCTGCGTTCTGTCCATGATGCGTTGCATACCACGTTGTACAGAGCAGCGCGCATCCATCTTGTCTTTCAGTTCCCCTCCCCCATCTCACACTATCTCCACACAACTCCACTACTCCGCTCACTCCACTGGCTACCGATCACCGCTCGCATCCAGTTCAAGACTCTTGTACTAGCCTACAGATGCCTTGGCAAGACTGCACCCAGCTACCTCCAGACCCTCATCTCTCCCTACACCCCCACTCGACCTCTCCGCTCCGCCTGCACTAGAAGACTGGCTCTACCTCCTCTACGCTCCCCTGCCTCCAGAGCCCGCTCCTTCTCCACCCTCGCTCCGCAGTGGTGGAATGACCTACCTACAGATGTCAGGACCGCCCAGTCCCTGACCACATTCCGGCACCTCCTTAAGACTCACCTCTTCAGACAGCACCTGTAGAACTCCTCTGTTTCTCCCCTGGGACACTTTCACCCTTCCTTAAATATGCTTTACTTACTCTTATCTGCCCCCTATTTTACTGCATTTAATCCTGTACTTCAGAGTACTGTAATCTGCCAAGTGTTTAAACTGTAGTATTTGGTATTTAATCATATCTTGATGTAACTATCACTGTCACTTTTATCTGCTGTATTATTGAATTGTATTTTGTCACACTTGTACTTGCTTGAACTAGTCATTGTATTTATCTTGCTCTTATTGTATTATTACCTGTACTGTAACACTTGAAATGTATTTGCTTACGATTGTAAGTCGCCCTGGATAAGGGCGTCTGCTAAGAAATAAATAATAATAATAATAATAATAATAATAATAATAATAATAATAATATCTCTGCTAGTCTCCTGCTGTTTAGTTCAAACACCTATCTTAGGTTAGGCTATGCAAAACTGCACGTAGCTGGTTTGGCCGATGGAAAATTAAAGAACTTGAAACTTACACAATACTGTATAGAAACTTAATATAAAAGCATATTAAAGCAACTGAATTAGTAAGCACATTAAAATGACTATAAAAACACATTCACACACAATTTAAACATAATGATTAAAAACAACTTAACTAAAAAAGACACACATAATGTAAAACATATAATTAATAACATAATGAATACCTCATGCAGAAAGCCATTACTACATTGGTACAACTTTAACACAGCACATTAAGGAATCCCTTTTTGCTGTGAAGGAATCGGAATAGAACCATTTAACAAATAATGCCATTTAATAATCCTTGGAGATATATAAAAAAACAAAAAAAACACACACACACAGTGATGACCTGTAGAACACTCCAATTACATCTGCGGTAAACCCAGATGGCCACAATCAGTAAAATTGGTAGGTTTCTGTAATATTCTAAAATCTTACAAAGTCATTGTGTACACCCTTTTTAATACAATACACATTTACATTTTGGTACGTTCTTATGATGCCTGTTATATGAGATATTAGCATAGCCCCTCTTTAATTACCATAAATGATGTCCACTGATGTCCACCTCAGCCACTGACTCATTGTGTGACCCTGAGCAAGTCACTTAACCTCCTTGTGCTCCGTCTTTCGGGTGAGATGTAATTGTAAGTGACTCTGCAGCTGATGCATAGTTCACACACCCTTGTCTCTGTAAGTCGCCTTGGATAAAGGCATCTGCTAAATAAACAAATAATAATAATAATAATAATGTGTGGCACTCAGAAGTCTGTTATAAACCCTTCTCAAAGTATAAAAGGACAGGGTCAAGGGATTTCTTTTCAATAATAACAGTGTGACAATCTCAGCGTGCTACCTCTATTTTCATTGGTATAAACACATATACAAAGTATTTTTTTATTTGGATGGGTAATTCATTAGAACTAGAAGAATTTGCGGTATACATCAATAATAGAATGCCTTCTATTAGATTTAGTTTAGTTAGTAATCTCAATTCAGTATATCTTCTAGATGTAAATGTTATTATAAAGGGACAAAGTTTAAATTGGTGTATAGAAAGAAAACTGATAAATAAATTTACTCGATTGTACAAGTTATCATGTACCGACTTTAAAGCGGAGTTTACCTTGTAGCCAATTATTAAGAATGAAAAGGATTGGACTACTGAAAGTGATTATGAATGTCATGCTAAAGATCTTTGTGAGAGATTTCAATTTAAAGGTTATAATGATTCATTGGTTACCGGGCTGAAGTTAGTTTCGATGCTGAAGGCTTATTCACACAGTTACTTATTGAATATTATCTCTCATTCTAGGGTTAAATCAAATTGATAGCCTAGTTCTGCCACCTCAAGTAGGGCATTATTTTAAAGCTTAAGCATTTCTCTTCAAAATAAAGTAGATTGCAGAAGGGCACAAGTAGGCATTTACAAGTAACCAGTTTTTATCAAACAGTTCCCTGATATGTGCAAAGCACCAAATTTGTATTTCAGGAAACCAGGGTTATGATAATAACCTAACACTCCATTTCCAGTATGAAACGTAACCCTTAACTCTTAAAGCTGCTCCTTTAAGAGCCCCGTCTACGTTAGTCGTCGTCTCCGCCTCCAGGAGATAGCAACAACTGTCCCACAGGGATCAGCGCCATTTTCCTTTCAGCCTGCCTGAGAAAGGGGTGAGCTTTGACTTTTCAGTCAAAACTACCGTGGCTTTGTGTGCTGCATGAAGCCGACCGCTTTCCCAACCCCTTCCCTGGGATTCAGTCCTTTCCTGCGGCTAAGTTTTCATGCTCTGTCATTTGCTGCTCGGCTGCTGTATATATATATATATATATATATATATATATATATATATATATATATATATATATATATATATATATATCAGTGCCTTGCAAAAGTATTCAGACCCCTGACCAATTCTCTCATATTACTGAATTACAAATGGTACATTGAAATTTCGTTCTGTTTGATATTTTATTTTAAAACACTGAAACTCAAAATCAATTATTGTAAGGTGACATTGGTTTTATGTTGGGAAATATTTTTAAGAAAAATAAAAAACTGAAATATCTTGCTTGCATAAGTATTCAACTCCTGTGCTGTGGAAGCTCCCAGTTCACAGCGATGAAAGAAATTGCCCTAACGAGGACACAATTACCTTACCATTGGCCTCCACCTGTGAACCATTAAAGTTGCTGTCACATTTTCTGGATAAAAACCCCACTGTTGAAGGATCATTGGTCAGGCTGTGAATCTGAAGGAAATGAAGACCAAAGAGCATTCTACAGAAGTTAGAGATAAAGTAATACAAATGCATAGATTAGGGAAAGGGTGCAAATAATATCCAAGCGTTTGGATATCCCAGTGAGCACAGTTGGATCAATAATCGGGAAGTGGAAGCTGCATCACACCACCCAGGCACTGCCAAGAAAAGGCCGTCCCTCAAAACTCAGCGCTCAAACAAGAAGGAGACTTGAGAGAGAAGCCACAGAGAGGCCAACAATCACTTTGAAGGAGCTACAGAGTTCAGTGGCTGGGAGTGGAGTAATGGTGCACCAGTCAACCATATCAAGAGCTCTGCATAACACTGGCCTGTATGGGAGGGTGGCAAGAAAGAAGCCGTTACTCAAAAAGTACCATCTGAAAGCACGCCTGGAGTTTGCCAGAAAGCATGAGAGTGACCCAGCTGCGATGTGGGAAAAGGTTTTGTGGTCAGATGAGACCAAGATAGAGCTTTTGGCCAAAACTCAAAGCGCTATGTGTGGCGCAAACCTAACACTGCCCATGCCTCAAGACACACCATCCCTACAGTGAAGTATGGTGGTGGCAGCATCATGCTGTGGGGATGCTTCTCATCAGCAGGGACTGGGCATCTTGTTAAAATTGAAGGAAGAATGGATGGAGCAAAATACAGGGAAATACTGCAAGAGAACCTGCTTCAGTCCGCTAAAAAACTGAAGCTTGGGAGGAAATTCACCTTTCAGCAGGACAATGATCCCAAGCACAAGGCCAAAGCAACATTGGAGTGGCTCAAGAACAAAAAGGCGAATGTCCTACAGTGGCCCTGTCAAAGTCCTGATCTCAATCCCATTGAGAATCTGTGGCACTATTTGAAAATTGCAGTCCACAAGCGTCGTCCAACCAATCTGAACAACCTGGAACAAATCTGCCAAGAAGAATGGGCCAAAATCACTCCGACACTGTGTGCAAAGCTGGTACATACTTACCCCAAAAGACTTAAAGCTGTCATTGCAGCAAAAGGTGGCTCTACCAAATATTAATGTGTGGGGGTTGAATACTTATGCAAGCAGGATATTTCAGTTTTTTTATTTTTCTTAAAAATATTTCCCAACATAAAACCAATGTCACCTTACAATAATTGATTTTGAGTTTCAGTGTTTTAAAATAAAATATCAAACAGAATGAAATTTCAATGTACCATTTGTAATTCAGTAATATGAGAGAATTGGTCAGGGGTCTGAATACTTTTGCAAGGCACTGTATATACTGTATATATAGTGAACAATGTTTGTTCTGTATTGAATGTGGTAGCCAACTGGCAGTATGAGAGGTGACACACTGAGGCAAAATATGAGGTTGAAGAACAAACAGTTTTATTATTGCTTTGGTTACAGTTCAAACCGAACAACCAAAACAAAAACAAATGAAAACCTGCCCGCTAATCTCACTTCTTCAACCCTCTCTATTGCTTGCACAAGCTTTCCTCGGTGCAAAGGAAAACGTATTGCTTTAGCAATTGCAGACCAGTCCAGGTTCTGTCCAGCTGCTACTGGTAACTATAGATCTGGTCTTGGATCAGAAAGTCTCACTAGGTAAGTGTCACATGTTCATTTACTTTTATAATCCACAAGGGCTGTTGGGTAATGAAGTTTGTAATCCTTTTTCAGGTGAACAGGGAAGTATTCCAAGTAGTATCTCACTTGGTACCAGGAAGATTGCACCCCGTGTGGTCCACGCAGGAACAACAGGTGAGGATGCTCCTTTAGCGCCCTCTCACAGTCCTTGTGATTACCACAGCACCTTTGCGTTCTTTTGAGTTCCTTTGTTCACCTCTTCGGGTGAACACTGTCACTTGCAGCCTACTGCTTTGCTGGGTCCTGACTGACTTAAATAAAAATAAAACAACTACCACTGTCCGTGTGGTTTGATTACTTATTGGGTATATTTTTGAACACAGTTCATTAAACAAAAGTCCCAGTTCAATAAACATAAACTAAGTCTGGGTCTTCACTTAGACTGTCGCAGCCATTTCAGGGTCACACAAACCGTAAAAGTTAAATGGCATTTCTTTTAATAAAGATAGTGTAACCAGCCTTAATTACATAAAACACAGTCCATTGAAATTATGTGGTTGCTTAAAAGAACAAACAAACAAACAGTCCATAACACAAGCTTTTGTAAATTCAGAGCATGCACACCATACGCGCTGATATAAAAATACTGCCTGTTTAAACGTGTTCAGTTTGGCACACAACTCGTACAGCTGGAGTAAACAGATTGAATGCTGCACACAGCAGGTAAGTAAACAGGTGAGTAAAACAGTCAATTTAATACAGGTGCAAACAGAACGCTGTCTTTCTTTTAAAAACTAAGCACAAATGTATACCGCCATGTAGCAGGGCGGTAGAGAGCCCTGCTGTGTAAATGTGTGTGTTTATTTTAGAACAGGGTTTCCCCCTCCACCCGTGTTATTTTGTATTTGTTTGTTTGTTTATGTATTGTTTTATTTAGTGACGGCGAAGTGCCGTGTGTTTTTGTTTTATGAAACCTTGTGGTAATGTGTGGCTGTCGGCTAGTGCGTTGTTAATCTAGCCGGCAGTCACACATAATTAATAAACTCGTGCAGATTGTGGCCAAGTGGTAATAGGATAATTACTAACTAGTTAAACCCCTCGACCACGATATAAAAAGCCTGCAGCTCTCCAGCTCGTGGTGGGTGTTAGAGAGGAGAGAGCGAGCGGAACGAGAGGAGCGAGAGAAAAAACGAAACTTTTTTTAAAAGACATAGTAACAGTGAAGGCAATCTGCCCAGCCTGACCTGTGTTGTGTTATATTTTGTGTTTGAGATTTGTTTTGTTTAAACCTTTTATTTTGCTCTGTGAGCACAGTGTTTTTTTGTTCAAACCTTTTATTTATTTTTGTTATTTGTTAATAAAAACGGCGGCCAGCCACGTCTTTCTTTTCAAACTGCAGTGCCTGGTGTCAGTATTTTTACCTTCCTGATTCTGTCTGACGTCACCGACTCAGCCACCCTGTCACACGTGGTGTCCAGAGTGGGATCACCAGCACCTCCTGGACGCAAACAGAAGAGGATACTGCAGTTTCTTCGTTTTTGCTATTTTTCTATTTTCATTTTTTTTTTCTAATGTGAGGAAGGAGAATGGGAGGAAAGAGGAGGATGAGGAGACAGCAGCCGCTGCAACAACCACAGCAAGTCTGCCTTACCTGCCTGTTGGGGGAGGAGTGGTGCTTCAATTGTGGGGAGCCATGGCACATTTCCCCTGGCACCTTCCCCATATGGCAGGAGGAAGAGACGCGGACAGAGGTGAGGAGGAGGCAGAGAGGAAAGATGGAACGAGGGGAAGAAGAGTGGTGCACCAACTGTATCCGGTACGGGCATGAGGAGCACCACTGCCTGGAGGTCTTCCAGGACACAGACCTGGAGTGGGAGGAGCCCGAATGTCCTGCGCCTGAGTGGGAGGAGCCCGAATGTCCTGCGCCTGAGTGGGAGCCCAAACGTCCACAGCCCAAGAGGGGGAGTCGGTGCCCACAGCCCAAGAGGGGGAGTCAGAGCGTCCACAGCCCAAGAGGGGGAAGGCCGAATGTCCACAACCAAGGTACCCGCCAGCAAAGGGAGAATACCTGCTGGTTCCACCTCCATCTCCGTGGGAGGACTGCGTGTCGCTCCCGCCTCCGCCAGCAGAGGGAGAATACCTGCTGGTTCCACCGCCACCGCCCTGGGAGGACTGTGTGTCGCTCCCACCTCCTCCAGCAGAGGGAGAGTTCCTGCTGGTTCCACCTCCACCACCATGAGAGGACTGTGTGTCGCTCCCACCTTCTCCAGCAGAGGGAGAGTACCTGCTAGTCCCACCTCAGCCAGCAGAGGGTGAGTTCCTGCTGGTTCTGCCTCCACCTCCATGGGAGGATGACTTTCCGCTCCCACCTCCACCAGCAGAGGGAGCATGCCTGCTGATTCCGCCTCCGTCGCCGCCACCAGCAGTGGAAGCATGCCTCCTGGTTTCCCTGTTGCAGCCAGAAGGGGAGGAGCACCTGCCCCCTTCGCAGCCAGAAGGGAGGGAGCTCCTGCTGCCTTCGCAGCCAGAAGGGGAGGAGCCCCTGCCGCCTCGCAGTCAGAAGGGAGGAGCCCCTGCCGCCTGCAGCCAGAAGGGGAGGAGCCCCTGCCGCCTGCAGCCAGAAGGGGAGGAGCCCCTGCCGCCTTCGCAGCCAGAAGGGGAGGAGCCCCTGCCGCCTTCGCCAGGAGCAGAGCAGCAGGAGCTGCCTCTGCCTCCACCACCACCACCCGAGGGAGAGGAGCAGGAGCTGCCTCTCCCTTCAAGACAGGACGAACCTGGACAGGAGGCTGGCCGTCCGCAGCCGCCCTTGCATAGGTTGCTGAGCCGAGCAAGGGGGAAAACCGCCGGGTTGCAACGGCTGAGAAGAGGGCCAACCCCAGCACCACCGCTGGTCCTGGCTCCCCTCCGCAATCGCCTCCCGAGGGTCCGCTGCCGCCGTTGCCTCCTGAGGGACCGCTGCCGCCCTGTCATGCATCGCCTGGGGATGCCAGTTCGCCATCGCCTGGGGATGCCAGCCTCGCACCGCCCAAGGATGCCAGCCTCGCACCGCCCAAGGATGCCACATCCGCATCGCCTGGGGCTGCCTGCTGCTCCGCATTGCCTGGGGCTGCCTGCTGCTCCGCACGCCTGGGGCTGCCTGCTTCTCAGCACGCCTGGGCTGCCTGCTGCTCCGCATAGGGTACAGGGTACGAGGGAGAAGTGGAGCTCCCACTGCCGCCTCCATGGCCAGGGGCTCCCCTCCCGAGTTCGCCTCCCGAGGGTCCGCTGCTGCCGCCATCACCTCCCAAGGGACCGCTGCTGCCGTCGTCACCTGGGGTCGTCGAGGGTCCTGCTTCACCTGGGGTCGTCGAGGGTCCTGCCAGCCACGAAGAAGTGGGGGGTGGAGGACATTCCACCATGGCCACCCCCAGAAACACCTTGCTTCCCCCTCTTCCGGGACAATGAGACTGAGGGGGGAGGTGGCCGTTGGGGCCATGTGTGCGTTGCACAAGGGGGGGGATATGTAGCAGGGCGGTAGAGAGCCCTGCTGTGTAAATGTGTGTGTTTATTTTAGAACAGGGTTTCCCCCCCCCGCCCGTGTTATTTTGTATTTGTTTGTTTGTTTATGTATTGTTTTATTTAGTGACGGCGAAGTGCCGTGTGTTTTTGTTTTATGAAACCTTGTGGTAACGTGTGGCTGTCGGCTAGTGCATTGTTAATCTATCCGGCAGTCACACATAATTAATAAACTTGTGCAGATTGTGGCCGAGGGGTTGATGCTGGAAACACCACCCAGCACCTTCTGTCTCCCCAGGTCTTTTTGCTTTTGCCTTTTTAAAACTCCCTGAGTTTCCACGGATAGGTCACCTGACTATCTCGGCATAAGCCTTGATTCCACAAGCATCTCAGACCTTTCCCTTAGGTCTCTTACAAATGTGCCCTTTCCAAGCCTGGTTCAACCACAGGGTCCTTCACCCTGTCGTGGACCAGCACCGTCTGCTCACAGTGTCTCGTCACTGTATAGAAGCTCTCGTGGTGGAACCAACCAGTTCACCTGTGCTTGAGCACAGTTCTGGTCAGTGTCACAAGGAGAGAGGTGGTGACCACAGAGAAGGCCTGGGGGTGCAGGGCATGTGGGAACCCCCATGGGAGGGTCTACACAAATGTTTTGGCCCTGCAGAACTTTTCTGGGAAATACAAGGAAGACACGTGTTGATCTGCATGGACAACACCACAGTGGTGGCTTACATCAACCACCAAGGTGGTCTCCGGTCTCTCTGTCTCAATCATGTTGCCCAGAAGCTTTTGCTATGGGCTCATGAACACCTGTTTCCAGTAAGAGCAGTTTACCTGCCAGGGGTGAGAAACTGGGCTGTGGACCTTCTCTCGAGAAGAGGTGCCCACAGTTCTGAATGGCAACTTCACCCAAACTTCATCTGGGAGTAGTTTGGATGCGCAGAGATAGACCTCATTGTGACCCAGGAGGTTAAGACCCTCTATTCAGCAGAGCTGAAATTCCTGTCTTTAAAGACTGCTTTCCTGTTTGTTATTACCTCCGCCAAGCGGGTAGATGAAATGCAAGTATTTTCAACTGCAAAAGCCTGTTTGTTTTTTGCAGAGGCAGGCTACTTTTCTCACTAATCCTGTATCTCTCCCTAAAAGCATTTCTGCTTTCCATATTAATCAGTCAGTGAAATTGAAGGTCTTCCATCCACCTCCTTTTCAGTCTGACAGGGCGAGAAAGCTCCATATGCTCTATCCAGTTAGGGCACTGGCATATTATGTTGACCGCACCCAGAGTTGGCGACAGTCCGAGCAATTGTTTGTTTGCTTCGGGTCTACAGACAAGCTCTGTCTAAACAGCGGTTGTCAAGGTGAATTGTAGTCCTGGAGTAGTTAGCTACACACCTTAATTAGTGTTTAAATTCGAAGGTTACTTAGAGTAACCTTGCAGCATATACACTGCATGAGGGCCCTCCCTCGCTGTACTGTGGACCATGTGCCATGGACCCGGTCTTAGGCCAGAATGCAGTTTATCTTCCTTTTAGCACATCTGCCGGTGCTGCAAGTCCTTCATTTGCATTGGCTTGGGCATTGCATCTCATTCGGTAATGGTTACATTTCGTACTTGAAAGGAAATGTTAGGTTATTATCATAACCCTGGTTCCCTGAAATAGAAATGTGGTGCTTTGCATGTATCAAGGAACTGCTTGATAAAATTGGTGGTGCTGTGTCATATAAAATGCCTATTGGTGCCACTTTGCAATCGACTTTATTTTGAAGAGAAATGCCCAAGCTTTAAAATATGGCCTACTTAAGGAGGTACGACCAGGCTATCAATGTGATTTAACCATTAGAATGTTGTCTAATATTCAATAAAGTGGCAACTATTAACATGGGGGGGGTATTTCATGGCATAGCCTATGAATCTCTGCTTGTGTTACTCTGCAATCTACTTTAGGTGATCAATGTGATTTTAACCCATTACAATGTGAGATACTTTTCAATAAGTAACTGTGTGAATAAGTAACTAATTTCAGCCTTTGAATCAGGAATAAGTAACTAACTTCAGCCTCGAATCGGAAATAAGTAACTAACTTCAGCTTGGTTACTTAATCTGTCTTTAAAGAAGGTACATAACATTGAGAGGGAGTCATAATAAAAGCTAAGATGACACATATGTTTCTACTTTTTCACCAATCAAACAAAGAAAGAAATAGATTGTTAATTGTTTTTGGCAGATGTTGTCCAGCGATTTAAGACTGGGTAATGTCTTTTAAGATTCTCCTGGGTTTGCCTATAAGAGGGGTAAGAATCTAGGGGAGCATATAGTCAGAGCAGATGTCTATTAACCATCTAACAATTTCCTTTTAAGACATGACCTAGGCATGTTACTTGTCATAATTGTATACATTGTAAAGGTGATCCAAAACTGGGTAAAACAAAAAGACAATTAAAAAACAGAATTTGTGAACACAAAGGCGCTATAAGAAACCGGGATCCTAAAACATCAGTAGCTACACATTTTAACCTAATGGGACATGACATCTGCTCCCTTAGATTCTTGGGTATTGAACTGGTTAAGAATCTGAGAAGGGGTGCTGATCGTGATCATTGGTGCCCACAACCATTCGCATGTTACGCACTGTGTGTACCTTTGGTTTGCAAAATTTTGGCTTCATAAGTGTGGACTCGCATAAAATCTTGTGCGATCGGTTGAATCGAAACAGACATTTTAAGCTTATAGGACTGTACTGTTTATTTAGTGGTTGTAATGAGAGAACGGAAGCAGATAAGTTTGGTTGAAACCTTGAAAAAGAGTGAAACCGTCACCGAACTGTCTGTTAAGTGCTGAAAATACATTGGCGACATTGAATATTAGTACTGCATTATCAGAATTCTGCTGCTGTTCCAGGATTGACCACGGTAAGTGCACATTTGTACAAATTTCATTTGCATTTTAATTTGATCAGTGTCTTATAATGAATAATACATGTCCTAATCATTAACACATAATTGCCAAGTTGTGTTATTATTATTATTATTATTATTGATGTTTTGACACAACATGTAAAGCATGATGCTCACAGGACTAAAAACCAGGTGTCCTCCCAGACATGGATTAGTTTTCATCAACAAAAGTCTGTAAATTTAAAATTAAATGCAATGTTTTGTGCATGAGTTGTAAACAATGAACCGGGTGTAAACCACTAATTTCGTTGTACCTTCTTTTCCAAAGGTTAGAATAACGATTCTGTCCCTTGAGTATATATTCAAATGCACTGTTAATCAAAGCTTCCATTTTTTTTAAGTCGCTAATTATGTTTTATATTTTCACAAATGTAGTGTTTTACTGAACTGCAGAATCTCAGGACAGATCATTCCAATTTTAATATTATATTGTGGTTTTTTGTGAAGGCTGGTAATAATACCCCGGAAATGCTATATCAATTCTAACATAAGACTGACATGGTAGATTCGCACGGGACTAAAAAAACACAGGACACCTATTTGGCTGTCACTGTAGTTGCTGGTCTGTCTCCATGACAGTGCGCTGTGCTTATTTATTTTTTAGAAAAGGAAATGGTGATGCAAGTTGATTACGGTTTTCTAATGTGACAGTGTAGGTGTTGTGAAACTCAGGAAAGAACAAAAATGTAGCACTCATATAGGCTGAAACACTTTACAGCATGGTGATGGAGAGTTGTTACCGGCGTGAGATGGGATGTCAGTGTGGTTCAGTTTTGCGTAGCATGTGAAACATTTCTGGGGGCGGTCAGTCAAAATAATGAGAGGCAAGATTGGACAGTAAATATGACTGTATATACTGTAAATCCATAAATATTTGCAAGGGTTTTATTATGCAATTTTTCCATATGAACATTTTTGGCATGAATATCTTAGTGCTGTACATATAATGAAGTAATATACTATTACCAGTGTAACTAGTCGCCAACATTTCTGGAGCAAAATAGGTTTTATGAATGTTATTTGCCAAATATTTTGGTCGTAAATATTTATGGTTTTACAGTATTTTGCTTAAATATAGCTGATACAGCATAAATAAATAAATAAATAAATAAATAAATAACAGAAAATGTTTTTGAAGTCCCTACCGCCAGTTTTTTTTCTTACTTTTTAATTCATTTTCTGTCACAGAATCGCCGGTCAGCTTTTTTTTCATTCAGCTATTTTTGTCTTATTGTTTAGGAGTGGAGGTGGAGGGTGTTCCTTTGAAAAGGGGCGGGACTAACAGTGATGTGAACCAATCATATGACAGACTGAGACTGACCAGTTATCTAATATTCTGTTGTTTATCGCATTGAACTGGGGCAGTCAAACTATGTATTAAAAATAACCCTTCTGTTTGTAGCCCCTCTGAGCGAGCGGGTGTTACACTTGCATGTCTGTGATTTAAAAAAAAAAAAAAAAACGATTTGAAATTAATAAATAAATAATGTCATTTTTTTTTTAAAGATGGGGAGTGCTGGTTGTAATTCTAGCCATACAGTACAGACTGGAACTCCACAGTAATCAAATTCAGACACAAGGGCATAAAGAAAAGTAAGAACATGGAAATAAGGAGAGCGTCTAAATCTAATTGACATGTTCCTAGAAATTGGCAACATGTATCTTGTTTGTCTCAATTAATTCTGTGGATGTGAGCTTCCTGTATGTTGTTCTGGAGGTTCCTTTTTATCCGACAGTCCAGTAATTGTTCATCGTCTGCAGGGTTCTGGACCTATCGAACTAAACGCACAAGTCCTGGACGTTGTTACTTTAAGAAGTCTCGGCTGAAAATCTCAACCAATATACCTGTACAGATAATTATTTAATCTTCCATGAAGGGTTAAAGTTCAGTCGAGACAAATAAAGATTTGAAGTTGTTTTTGTTTGGAGTTCAAGCCTTTGTCATCAAGCCTTTGCTTTTTATAGATGTGAGCTACTTCACTCAAAGATCGCTTCGGGTCAGCCCATCAGGACAACGTATAATTGATTTTAGTCTATTGTCACAATAATCTGTTTCAAAACATTTTTTTCTTAATGGAAAACAGCATGTATGTTCCATCAGCCAGCAAATGATCCTCCCCTTGACATTCAAAGGCTGCTAAATGATGTCAATGCCAATTGGGGGCACATGCAGTATGTGCTTTGTAAACAAGTACTGTAGTCAGAATAAAGCATACACCATTTTACTGTACTGTACTTGGCTAATGAGATATTTTCACTGAAATGCATTTAAGGGTTCACTATAAACAGAAAACAGTCCAATACATTTGGGTCAATTGCAACGAACTGAAAGCAGCGTACTAACCCTGTACTAATCCTGTGGTTAGTATGGAGCTAAGTACTAAACTAGTATGCAAGTTAATTGCAACGAACTTGGCAGCTCAAGATGCAGCTCAAGCTGTGTTCTAAAAATGATCTCAATTGCAACAAACCCAAAATAACTGCTACTGCCCTCTAGAGGATACTAAGTTCTTTCTATAGACTAACGATTTATAGTATCGTACTAAGTGGAACAAATGTGAAAAATCCCAAAATGTATTGACAACTTTTGTAACTGAAGAATTCACAATCAAAAATCCATACGGTGTACCTATATTTTACATACGAAAGACATATTTACTTGCATATTATTTTTTTTATTTAAAGGATGTCATTGCTGGCATTGCAATATATTCGTGTGTTTGAATAAATCAAAATAAATCAAATAATTAAGATGTTTAGGTTTCGTAAAAAAAACCAAAAACACATTTTTAAAATATAATCGCTCAGATTTTGAGCTCCGGCCCTCTTCAGTTCCTGTTTGGAAGCACACCAAAGCAAACCATAATCCTTAGTACCGTACTAAAGCTGGGGGTCAGCTAGTGCACTACTTTGTTCCACTTCTTTTTTCGTTGTAATTGGTATTAAGTTAGTATGCAGCTGGGGATGATCCCGAGATAGTACTGTACTAGCTGGTACATAACTCCGTACTAACTCTGCAAGTTCCTTGCAATTGACCCTTTGACTCTAATGCAATGGAAGTACTGATATGTGTGTTATTATTATTTACTTCTTAGCCGACGCCCTTATCCAGGGCGACTTACAATTGTTACAAGATATCACATTCTTTTTACATAGAATTACACATTTATACAGTTTTTTCTTTTTTTTTTACTGGAACAATCTAGGTACAGCAGCAGTGTCCCCCACCTGGGATTGAACTCACGACCCTCCGGTCAAGAGTCCACAACGCTAACCACTACTCCACACTGCTGCCCTATGTTGTGGCAAGGCTGCGGGCTGCCCCTGTATACAGTGTGTATTGGTGGTGGTTTGTAAAGAAAATGTCTTCTTGTTAGATTAGATATGGCAGGGCTGAGAGAATAGACTTCCTTCCCTGCCTTGTTGAAAGGAATGTGCAGCAGGTGGCTAGGTGTCAATTGAAGAATTGACAATCAATAAACCCTGGTCACCTTCCTTTAAAAAGAGGCTGCAAAGCCAGTTTCTTTGTTTTTCTTTGTTTGTGTGTTTGTTTGCAAGCCTGGAGATGAAGGAGGAGAACCTTCACGACTGCATGTGGAAGGGTGAGCTTAGGCCCACTGCAGGTTTACCCAGGATCCTTAGGACCATAGGTAGGGATTATTTTAGGGGATTTCTAATCTTACCGAAGTTTATTTCGTTTATGTAGGGAGAAGGTTCCTGAAGCGGGACCTCCCTTTTAATGGTAGTAGCGGTCGGTCCGAGCTTGGCCACCTTTAGTTTCGTAGTTGTTTTTGAACAGTGTTTTGTTTTGTGTTTTTTGTAATAATGTACACGTGTGTATTTCCTTCTGCACAAGGGCTACCATTGCTTGTACCCTAGTGGCGGCCACCAACCACTGCAACTGCCTGTGATTTAATAAAACCTGGACATCTGAGCAGTGTTTTCAACTAGAAACCCTCTGTGTCTCTCTCGTCTCAGCAGATACCCACACAGTAATCAAACGCCCCTGTTACATACGTATATATTTGTTTGGTAAAATAAACAATCTCAAAGATAATATATTAAGCTAAAATATTTTGAGCATATTTCGTTCACCACTAACAGTTTAAAATATTAGGTTATTTGTATGTTTTTGATTAACGATTTGGAAAATGTAATGCTGAACTTTCTGTTTATTAGTCCACATCTACTGTACTGTGTTTTGTTGGCTTTAGTTTAATTTAATGCTTGATCAAATTATAATGTGTCATATTTAGTTTTAGAAGATCACCTTCTGTAGTGACCTGACCTGCAGCATCTGACACCTGCTGGTGAAACATTGTATTTCAGTAGTAATCTGTGGCAACACAGTTTCTTGTCAGATAACAGCCTCTAGCGTTAAAAAAAAAAAAAAAAAAAAAAAAGTTGCAGGACCTCGATTTTGTCATGGAGAATAACGTGCCATACTTTGCCATTTGTGTAGCTGACCATTGCTATTGCTACCACTGTAAGTCACAACCTACATGAATACTAAGTTTTTTTTGCAGCTGTCAGCTAAAGCAAAAGATTTTACGTTCCAGCCTTTATTTGTTTGAGAAAAAAAGAACAAAGATTTAAATAACTGTTTTAACTCTTTATATTGGCTAATCAATTGAAAACTGAATCATAACATATGCTGTCTCTCTTGGGTTTACTCAAATCAGAGTGCTTGGGCATAGGGATCACTATTCTACTAACATGTAAGTACCATGTGCCTATATAGTGATACATGTGTATTGGTATATGCACAATTTGTTTTAATAAACTGTTGTTTTAGAGCAGGCCTACACATTAAGGCTTTTTGTTTAGGCTGGCAGTCTTTATCAGTGAGTTACAGACCGGCAATCCAGCATCCTGATTTGCTAAGCCAGTGTCCAACATTCCATCAGGTTTCTAATACTTGTTCACTTGATGGTACTCGCTCTTAATTTTGTGCAGAATATCTAGTAATTATATTTAATTACTGGTAGTATTCTCTACAACAAGCTGCACTAAAAAGCTACAATTAAGCCAGATTTGTGAGGGTGCAACATGCAGTGTATTGAGTTTGTATTAAGTTTTTTGTGCAGCTACAATGCAATCCAGTAATATTCACAGAAGCTTTATCATTTGCTGCATAATACATACCTGCCACTGTAGGCAGAGATGTGATGCTATAAAGAGCTGAGACATTTTTTTGCAGGTATCTTTAAGACCCCCATGTGTAAAAAGCAAAGAGTATTTAGTTTTGATAAGGCAGCTAGGAAAGCCTTTAATAATTCCTGGAGTTTTATGGGGGAAAAACAAGTAGATTTAACAAGTCTGCTGCAGTGTGACTGTAGGAGAAACGGTGTGGTGAATCTATTCATATCTGACTCCAGGGAGCCTCAAAGAGCGAATTATCTACTGCCTGACGGGGGCAAGGATTCCTGTGAACTCAGCGTATACAATCCGTCTCAGCTTACTCAACAAGGTAGATTTAAACTGTGCTAAACCCTGAGCAGCTCTGGGAATCGTAATCTGCTGTACTGTATATCTGAAACTTATCCTTTCTTTAAGATCATTGCCCTAAATTTTCTGGCTGTATTATGTAACACACTTAATTATGCCATACATACTCATAGATTTGTGTCAAAATGTAAGGGGCCTTTTCCTATCCTCCTTCGAGGGAGTTTTAGACTAAACCCAAATACATTTGAAAAGGAGTTTTTACAACATAGATTTTAGTGAACACAGGATAATTGTCATCATGGATGTGACTTTCTTCCCTGTGTACAAATATTCAATTATGGAGTAATGAACAATGAAAACGTATTTTGTTGTCTGTGTTGTTACAGACACACTTCTGTACAGTCAAAGCAGCTTAAGCGAGACACCCTGGTGCAGTGAACAACCGTCCTGCTTAAGCAGGCACCTCGCTAAAGAGAAGTGCAGTTAAACAACACGAGAAGTCGGATTAGTTAATTATTACAGCAGATAAAGCACACAGAAACATACATGAATAAGTATTTAATGCCAAAAGAAAACCCATTTATTCTTCAGTGCTGTAATTTTGTTTACTGAACATATTTACATTATGCACAGCGAGGACATTAAGACAAGCTGACCAACAATATTGTATGCTGTGTATGATACTGGAATCTGAGACATTTTAGGAAGTTAGTGTCCCAAGAATGTATGGCCTTGAGGTTACAAAGGTTCTCAGTAGAATACAAATGATAGCATGGTAGTAGTAACTCTTCTGTGAAAATAACAATTTATGGGATATGTGAGGCAATAAGACCTATGGTATGATGTCTGGTGAGCAGGGGTACTAATGTAATGTTTTTGTGAGAAAATACTAATTATAATTCAAATGTGGCATTTTTAATATTGTTATAATTATTTAGGCAGTAGTAAGATATAAATGTTGTTTACCACCAACATGATTATTACTTAATAAGCATAATGTAAAGTTTTTGAGACTCCCTTTTTTCAGTTGTGCATTGGTTATTACAGAAGACATTAATATGATATGTTGTAACAGGTGTGCAGGCTGTTAAGACTTTACAGGGAAGAACAGCAGATTGGAGTAAAAAGGGATTTTCATTCAATTGCTGGGTTCCTCAATACGATTTGTGCTATAGACTATTCTCCTGTAGTAATAAAAGCACCAAGAGAGAAGGAAATAAATTTAGTGAACATAAAACACTACCATTCAATTAATGTGCAGATTTTATCTGATGCTCATCTCTGTCTACTAAATGTTGGGGTTAAATGGCCAGGCTGAACCCACGATTCATTTTTTGTTCAAAACAGCAGTGTACGGAGCAGTGACAGACTTGCAAATTTTCATGTGCAAACAATTTTAGTAACATTGAGATTTATGAACACTTGTTACTTAGAAACGTGAGTACGAATGCCTTATGCAAGATTTATAAATCAGGATTTAATTATGCGTCTAAAAATTGTGAACTTAATGCATACAAACAAATGATCATTTATTCACGCTCGAATGACAAATGGAGGCCCTGGTCCCCCTTTTTCATTTGTAAGCTGTGCCCTTTCGCCATATTCTGCCTTTTCTATCACCCTTCGTCAGGAAGCTGTGATGCTGCATACTCCAATTTGTTCCTGATAAGGACTTTGGAGGGGATTTTCAAAAGTTTGTAATTGATAACTTCAGTGGTAATGAACAAATTGGTATGTATCATTGATTTTGGCATTTTCAAGCGATCGTTATGCCTGTCGTTATTAAATCGTGCTAATGTGGTTTCCGAAATTGTTCATTTACAAAATAATGTTAATATCTTAACGAACAGTGCTTCTTTTGACTATTTATTTTGTTTGCATGGGAGTTTCAAAGCAAAGCCGTGTTAATTGTCAGGAGTTAAATTTTCACTTGGGAAAGGGGGGGGGGGGTTAATTAATGAAAGTATATAACTCACCTTGAAACAGTATTTAAGTTCTTTGGTGTTAAAAAATAGAATAAACAAACTACAGTATGGACTTGCTGGGAGTGGCAGCAGGTGCAGCAGCAATAGCAGAACATTTCATTTTACAGCTTGAGTGCGAGCCTGAGATTGACAGAACCCGGCTGTGACGCAATACAATACAGAATACAGGACCAGGGTTAATTACCAGATGACGATCTAAAAACTTGATTGCGTCGGTCTAGGGCATTTTGTCGAGCTCTGTGGGAGTACCTTGAATTGCCTATGAAAAAGGGGCCGTGCCATACCCCCGCATAAGAATGTGCTGGCTTGGCAGCATTGTCCTTCTATGTCTCTAGGTCATTCCAAAGGGTCACGGGTGGCTTGATAAAGAGGGTTAATGATTACATCAGTATCCCACTTAATCAGGAGCAGCTACAAAATATTAAAAGGGAGTTTAATGACATTGCTGGATTTCCCAGAGTAAGGGGAGCTGTCGATTGCACACAAACCACCGCAGCACCATGTGTACGTGAACGGGAAGGGTTCCAACATCCACTAAATGTGCAGGTGATTTGTGATGCATCCTATAACATCCGGAATGTATGTGCAAATTTCCCTGGCTCCTGTCATGACTTACATTTTGACACAATGCGCTGTGTTTAATCATTTCAGAGACCTAATACACCAGATGGTATGTAAGTAGGTCAGTATTGTAAGACTACCTAGATAATTCAATATTTGTAGTACAGTATTTTAGCCTTTTCTATACTTGTGTTTATGAATGAGATTTATTCACTTTTTATAACCGATTGTAACCTTATGCAACATTTGTATTGCTAAAATGATACACTGTTATCTGCACCCAGTGTAATGTTACTACCAAGAAATTAGCAATGCAACTGTACTCTGGATACTACATTATATGACAACTGACCTGTACTGTAGATTTCATTAGAATTATACAAATAAAAACCTAAGAGTAAATAATAATGAAATCTTGGTATAGAAAATGGTATACAATTACAAAATGCACAATTTTAAATGAAGTTTAGAAATTATACCCAAAATAGATATGCCCATTATTTTTATTTCCATTTGGCTGCTGCTCGCTGGTGGGAGAGCTGCCTCCTTGTACACTAGTAGTTTCCATAACAGCGAATTATGCTTCCATTCATTTAGAATTATTAGAATTTAATGTATTAAGTTGTATAGTTGTACCAGGTAATTGCATCTGTATCAATCCAACAGAACCAAACAATATCCAGAGCTAAGCTGTAGTTTTATGCATCTTGTCAGCTTACTTCCAGTTTTCCTATGGGTAACTGTGCCACATGTAGTAAATTTAAATTAATTTAAACCTATGCTTGTGTCCTAGTCATTGTTCTGATCCCCTCACAGGAGGTTTAAATCACAGCATTAGTTTTAATCTGCTGTTTCAATTTCACCAAATCCGATTACATCTAATATCAAAGGTTGCAGATATCAGAATAATTTGTTTAAACATTTAAATTACTGAGGACTAAAGGCTTATTAATGTTTAATATCTATGTTATGGCTGTCAGTCACAATTCCTAAAGTGAAAAACTTATAAAACAAAAAGTAAAATTGAGTTTTCAAAGAGATTCTGACCATCAAGGGACTGTCAGTGGTTCTGTTTAATAACCTGCAATGTCCTGAATTGTTTTGGGGTAGTATAGTAATGTAAGGGTTGCAGAGGAACTATTACTTCAATAGAAGACTCCATTTCCAAAACCAAAACAGAAACAAACGACAGGTTCAATGCTGTAATGCTTGTTAGTTCTACATCAAAGTAATGTTATCTACCATATTAATATAAGGCCTGATTTATTGTTTATACAAGATAGATCATCTCAATCATTGTAAAAAAAAAAATCAGAAAGTCACAACATTAGCTTTGTTTTCAGAGAAGCTGAATATTTGGCTCTGTTTCCAGTTATTGAGTGAGGCAATTGACAAATAAACCATTTAGAATCCCTGAAGGTAAACTGTGCAGGATTGTGCAGTGGCATAAGTAACGCAGCACTATGTAGAGTGCTAGTATCTCTGATAACTCTTAGAAAATAGCCTGCATGGGAATCATGGTTACGGATGAGTGTTGCAACCACTGATATAACAATCTATCACACATGTAACAACAACCAGGTTTGTAATAACCTATACCCACTATTTCAACCACATATATAGCATTGTAATTATGTACGGACTGCAGGGAATCACAAGGTTATCATTAGCATTGAGGTCCGGGGTGCATTACTGTATACAGTACAGCACAAAAGCAAGGCAGCATTTGTGATTAAGTGACCCAGAAATTGCCATTTTAATCGCAGCAGTGCCATTTGTTATGATATTTGGTGCAGTTTAAATTAATATTTTTGGCAACTCAAGAGTCTCCATGTAGTCGTCACTGTGATGTTGTCTGCAACCATGAGTATTTTCACAACCTAGAACTTGAAAGAAAGATAGAACCAAGGTCTAGAATCCTATTGTAAGGCATATGGATTTCTAAGTGGGTCAAAATACTGTGTTTTTGCACCAGTTTGAAAAATAGTATAGTTATAAAAAATAAAAAAATGCATTAATTAGGGTCTGAGCCATTTTGACTATTTTTTACTATTAGATTTGTGCCTATTACTCTTTAACTGTAAGTTTACAGGTACATGTCATACATTAAATGAATGTGCACACACTATGCTTTCATAAAAAAGTGAAATAGTCTGAAATGCACCCTGAACTTTCTACTCTGCAACATGAAAAAGTATCAGGAGGTTTAACCCTTCCAAATTTCAAACTGTATTTTTGGTCATGTATGTTGCACCCACTCACTATTTGGTTCAATCCCAACATTTCTGTTTCATGACGACTGCTAGAGGAAAAAATAGTTCATCCATATAGATTACGATACTTGATTTACTCAAATATCTCCTATTAGGCACAGCAAATTAATGTTCGGCCCAATGATTACTCAGTTAATATCAATCTGGCATGCTATGGAAAAACACACAAACTCTCAACTTAAATGGCACTCTCATACGCCTATATTCCTTAACTTTGTGCTCCTATTGGGGGGTCGACCCTTCTCTTCCTCCTTGGAGGAATGGGGGAGTACACACCCTTGCTGATATTTCTGAGGCCAGCTATCTTCGCACATTCCAGGACCTACAACAGATACACAACATAGCGGGTTCTACCCTCTTTTTTCCACCTTCGGCTCTGCTCAGCTATGCATGCCTATGGGGTTCCCTGGGGGACAACGCTACCATTACATCCAATTCATAAAATACTAGATACAGGGGTAAAACAAAGGGACTGGTTAATCCATTCTACTCTCATTTTTAAAAACAATTTTCAAACAGACCATTAGCTATCTGTAGTATTTGGAACAGTGAATTAGCCCCCCTTCCTACAGAAACTAATTGGGATAAAATCTGGCGCTGTGTAGGCCTAGCCTTCAAAAACCCTCACCACCAACGGATTCATTTTAATTTCCTTCACAGAACATATCTAACCCCACGCAGGCGCATTTGCCTCGAGGAGGCTGTGTGGTCCAGTGGAGAAAGAAAAGGGCTTGTAACCAGGAGGTCCCCGGTTCAAATCCCACCTCAGCCACTGGCTCATTGTGTGAAAAAGTTTTAAAATCCTGTTTTCTGTATATTTTCTCAAATCGAAGCCCAAAAAGGAGAGAGAGGGTAGAGTTGGAGAGAAGGACAGGTGTATGAGAGAAAGAAAAGAAACCAAAAAGATAGATGCAGGATGAAAACAGGGAGACTAAAATAAATAGACACAGTTTGACAGGGAAAGACTGAGGAAGATATTAATGAAACAGTACAGTTACATTTTCTGCCACATCTAACCTTTTCATTTTAATTAAAATGCCAGCTTTGGGAAGAGAGTCAAGACAAAAATACCAGAACAGAAACAGAGAGACACAATGTTTCCCCTTATTACAAAGAGAAAAGCCCCATAGTTATTTTGCAAGCTGTACAGTACAGCATTTATTTACATGGAAAGGGAGTATACAAGAGGTTGGAGAGAATGAAATAAAACACGTAAATAGTGCTTTCCTTCATTTGAACTTCAGTTTTAATGCTAATTCATATGTTCCAGTCAAGGCTATTTGGATAATCAGGAACAATTGGGAGCTGATGAAGACAGTAAAGCTAAAAATAAAACTTGTTATTCTGTCTACTGGTTTCTGAAATCAATTTCTTGTGTGATCCATGTCCAAACCCAGACTGAACGTTGCATTGTTATAAAATGAATTGTTTACTTTGATAGATTTGCATAATATTTAATACAGGTCTGCATGAAGTCAGAACTGTGGTCTATACTGAATTTAGGACCAAATCAATTTACTTTAGAATTTTTAGAGAGGTTTGGGAGGTTAATGTTAAAACACAGAGAGATGTAGCTGAAACAGTAGAAAATAATGAGTTATTTATTTTAAATTGGGACTTTTTTTATAAATATAAATGTCATTAAAAATCTTATGTCATATTCAATTGGTTTTACGATTATATCTCTCAAGGCTCTTTGTACACGCAATAGATCATTCTGTTTTCTTGATTTATTACTAAAACAATTAATTACATAACACACCTTAAGAACAGGAACATAAGAAAGGTTACAAATGAGAGGAGGCCATTTGGCCCACTTTCAGGGCTCAACGTTTGCCAAAATCCTTAGGGGCATCTGGTTCCTAGACTTCAAAATTTGGAAGCCAACTAAAAATTTAGGGGCCAACTGAAATATTCTTCATTCTATAACTCCAGCTATTTTGTAATGCATTGTTCTACTGATATTAAAAGAAATGTATACAATCAATGTACTAATATAAAATGCACTAACTATTTAACAACCAGACATTTTTCCCTATGATAAAAAAATAAACATCTTTCATGGTAAACTGCAAAAAAAAAAAAAGCATACTGAATGCTGAGCGTCCCTCACACAGAAAGCAAAGAAGAGTTTTGACTGACAACAACAGCCAAAGGATATACCAAACTACCTGATGCTGGGAGATGCACTAGTGAACAACAAAAGCAGAGATGGAAAAAAGACTCTTATTGCATAGCAGTTTCTCCAATTCCAGGTTTTACTACGAGCTTGATTCGCCACACTGTATAGGTAACAAGCGCAGATGAATCTTATTAAACTCATACTCACCCAGGAATGATCAGACTGTGATGCAATGGGAGTCTCATTTCCATCCCAGAAAAGTGTAACACATTTAAACAATTTACATACTGAATAAGAAATATTTAAAAATGATGTTATAGCCTTTATTATTTCACCAGGCTTTGTAAATTATAAATTAGTAAACAAACGAACAAACAAAAAGATGACACTGGACTGGTACAAAAACACTTCATATGAAATCAAAGCACAACTACTGCAAAATGATATGAAGGTGTGGCAATGTGCCCCGCCCCTGTGTGCATTTCTGTGTTATATGTTGCATGTTGCATGTGTTAATGTTGGTGTATAGTCATCGGTACACGGGATATAAACGGGTCTGTGTTTCACTTGTGATTTAAAAATGTAGATTTATATTTAGGCACGGAGGGCACAAATCACTTCACGTGCTAGTTAAAATGTAATGTGTGGTCACGGGAGTGCACTTAATTAATTCACGTGCAGTTGTACCGAGATTCCAATTGAATGATTGACTAGCAATCGAGTCTCGGTACAACTGCATAAAAACAGCATGTTTTCACTCACTTTCGGGGTGGTGTGTTCGGTGAGTGGAGAACGGGTGTGGAAGGAGGTATAAAATATAAATATAAATATAAGAAGAAGAATAAGTGTTGTCACTCACCGTGTTTTGTTTGTCTCCGTGCACCGTTTGTTTTGTGTTAGTTCGTTTTGTTTATGTCTGTTTATTTTGGCGAAAGTGCGTGTCCTGTGTTTGTGTTTAAACCTTTTATTTTCTGTCCTGTTGATTATTAAATGCTGGGCGCGATCGCAGCTCAGCTTCACAAACCCCAAGTCTCTGTCTGTTCTGTGTTGCTCCCAGTCTCTGGTCTGGCGTCACCACCCACTCCGGCTGTCTTTGTGACACGTGGTGTCAGAAGTGGGATCACAGCGCCTCCAAGACTCAGGCCAGGAGGAGTACTGTTTGTTTAAAATAAAAAAATAAAAAATAAAAGATGGGAAAGAGCGGCAGAAGGCAGCAGCCTGACACCAGCGGAGGAACAGCAGCCGGGTGTTACTGCTGCGCTGAGCCTGGGCATTCCAGCACCAACTGCCCCTGGTACCCCCTCGGACAGCTACCCCAACTGTGCCCCATCTGCGGAGGTGAGCACTATGTGGCCCGCTGCCCTGTCCATCAGGAGAGGGAGGAGCAGGGTCGCCTCAGTCTACACCACCAGCAGGGGAGGTAGACTGCTGCTCCCGCCGCCCAACAACAACTGCAACAGCGGCCAGAGGAGCCAGAGAACCTGTTCCCCTGGTGCACCTGGTGCGGGAGGTGGATCACCGCTGGAGGGACTGCTCCGAGGTGCCACCGAGCTGGTGCGAGGCGATGTGAGGAAGGGGACCACGACTGGTCGGGATGCCCCTATGCCAGCTTCGCCAGTGCCCAGACTGGGGAGCACGAGCTTCCAATACGGGAGAGGAGCCATTGCTGGGTTAGCCTTCCGAGCTAGAGGGAGCCGCACCAATCCCCTGCAATAGGGGTGGAACCCGGCCCAGGAGAGGAAGGTAGGGAGGAGTAGGAAGAGGAGGAAAGGAAAGCTGCAACAGCAACAACAGCAGCAACAGCAGGAGGAGGTCGGGGATGATGGCTGGGAGGTTTTTAAAGAACCTCGCGGCAGAGGTATGCCCTGGCTGTGGGGCTTATGGGCACACGTTAGCCATATGCCCCACGCAGTATGAAGAGGAGGAACTAGCGCCCAGGCGGGGGACATGGCGTCCAGCGCCCAGGCGGGGGACAGCGGGAATCCAAAGCCTGAGCGGCAGCTGTTCCCACCTTCACCAGCAGAGCAAGAATGCCTGCTGTCCCCACTTCCACCAGCAGAGGGAGAATACCTGCTGTCCCCACTTCCACCAGCAGAGGATGAATGCCTGCTGGTATCACTTCCCCCACCATCACGAGGAGAGGAGCCGGAGCTGCCTCTGCCTCCACCATCACCACCAGCAGAGGAAGAATGCCTGCTGGTAACACTTCCCCACCAGCAGAGGATGAATGCCTGCTGGTATCACTTCCCCACCATCACAAGGAGAAGAGCAGCAGGAGCTGCCTCTGCCTCCGCCACCTCCCACAGCCCAGCGGGAGGAGCCTGGCGTCTACAGCCCAAGCGGGAGGAGCCCGAGCGTCTACAGCCCGGCGGGAGGAGCCCGGCGTCCACAGCCCGGCGGGAGGAGCCCGAACATCCCTACGCCTGAGTGGGAGGAGCCCGAACGTCCACAGCCCAAAAGGGAGGAGTCGGTGCATCCACAGCCCACAAGGGAGGAGTCGGTGCGTCCACAGCCCAAAAGGGAGGAGTCGGTGCGTCCACAGCCCAAAGAGAGGAAGTCGGGGCTTCCACAGCCCTAGGACCCAAGCTGCCAGCAGAGGGAGAATGCCTGCTGGTTCCACCTCCACCCGCAGAGGAAGAATGCCTGCTGTCCCCATGTCCACCAGCAGAGGGAAAATGCCTGCTGTCCCCATCTCCACCAGCAGAGGAAGAATGCCTGCTGGTTTCCCCTTCAGAGGCAGAGCCGCACCAGTCCCCTGCAAGAAAGACAGAGCTGCACCAGTCCCCTGCAAGAGAGGCAGAGCTGCACCAGTCCCCTGCAAGAGAGGCAGAGCAGCACCAATCCCGGCAAAGGGGAGACTACGCTGCTCCCACCTCCGTCGCCCAGGAGACTACGCTGCTCCCACCTCCATCGCCAGGAGACTACACGCTGCTCCCACCTTCGTCGCCAGGAGACTACTCGCTGCTCCCACCTCCACCGCCAGGAGCAGAGCAGCAGGAGCTGTCTCTGTCTCCATCACCATCAGGGGAGAGGAGCAGGAGCTGCCTCTCCCTTCACCAGAAGGACCAGGACTAGATGCTTGCGGTCCTCAGCAGCCCTTGCATAGGCTGCTGAGGGAGGCACCGAGGAAGAACAGCCCGGCCGCAGAGGCCGAGAAGAGGGCCAACACCCGCACCCCAGCTTGTCCTGACTGCCTGCCTCGCTTAGCCCAGGATGCCTGCCTCGCTTAGCCCGAGGATGCCTGCCTCGCTCGCCCAAGGATGCCTGCCTCGCTTAGCCCAAGGATGCCTGCCACGCTTAGCCCAAGGATGCCTGTCTGGCATCGCCTGGGGCTGCCTGTCGCGCCGCATCGCCTGGGGTTGCCAGCCGCTCCGCATCGCCTGGGGTTGCCAGCCACTCCGCGCTCGCCTGGGGTTGCCAGCCGCTCCGCGCTCGCCTGGGGTTGCCAGCCGCTCCGCGCTCGCCTGGGGTTGCCAGCCGCTCCGCATCGCAGCAGGAGGTACTGTGGCGGAACCCCACCAGGGGAGCTGCCAGCCACGAAGAATGTGGGGGAGGTCAGGAGACCTGCTCCCACTGCAGCAGTTTCGCTGCGGAGATCGTGGGGAGGTCAGGAGACCTGCGCCCACTGCAGCAGTTTAAGCTGCGGAGATCGTGGGGAGGTCAGGAGACCTGCGCCCACTGCAGCAGTTTCGCTGCCGGAGATCGTGGGGAGGTCAGGAGACCTGCTCCCACTGCAGCAGTTTCGCTGCGGAGATCGTGGGGAGGTCAGGAGACTTGCGCCCACTGCAGCACTTTCGCTGCGGAGTACTGTGGCGGAGCCCCGCAAGAGCTGCCGGCTTTGAAGAAGGGGAGGAGGTCCGGAGACCACCAACCCCAGCAGCAGTTCGCTGCGGAGAAGGGGAGGTCAGGAGACCACCCAAGCAGCCTTTCGCTGCCAGGACTGCCCGGCTGAAGGAGTCAGTCTGGGGGCTGTCAGCACGTCTGCTGACAGCATGGCCAGTAGCAGCCTGGCTACTGGCAACATTGCCAGCCATGGGCCCACTGAAGCCTCCCTTCCCAGCCCGAGACTTTGTCCTGGACTGCTGGGTTTTAAGGGGAGGTGGCCGTTGAGGCCATGTGTGCTGCGCACAAGGGGGGGTATATGTGGCAATGTGCCCCGCCCCTGTGTGCATTTCTGTGTTATATGTTGCATGTTGCATGTGTTAATGTTGGTGTATAGTCATCGGTACACGGGATATAAACGGGTCTGTGTTTCACTTGTGATTTAAAAATGTAGATTTATATTTAGGCACGGAGGGCACAAATCACTTCACGTGCTAGTTAAAATGTAATGTGTGGTCACGGGAGTGCACTTAATTAATTCACGTGCAGTTGTACCGAGATTCCAATTGAATGATTGACTAGCAATCGAGTCTCGGTACAACTGCATAAAAACAGCATGTTTTCACTCACTCGGGGTGGTGTGTTCGGTGAGTGGAGAACGGGTGTGGAGAGGAGGTATAAAATATAAATATAAATATAAGAAGAAGAATAAGTGTTGTCACTCACCGTGTTTTGTTTGTCTCCGTGCACCGTTTGTTTTGTGTTAGTTCGTTTTGTTTATGTCTGTTTATTTTGGCGAAAGTGCCGTGTCCTGTGTTTGTGTTTAAACCTTTTATTTTCTGTCCTGTTGATTATTAAATGCTGGGCGCGATCACGCGCTCAGCTTCACCAAAACCCCAAGTCTCTGTCTGTTCTGTGTTGCTCCCAGTCTCTGGTCTGACGTCACCACCCACTCCGGCTGTCTTTGTGACAGAAGGCCACATTTCATTTGGTTACAATTCACTAACATTTATTTTGACCATACCTGTATATCACATGTAGTCAAAAAACCTCAAAGCAAAAGTGTAACACTGTGATTTCTATTAAATATTACTGGTGGCGCATTTTCATGCTCAGTTTTAGTGTCTAAAACAACTACTCAACCAGTGATACATTTCTGTATATTTTAGGTTAGCTAGTGTGCTGTCATCAATAGGTGGCAACTTTCTTGGCTGCCTTTATTATGAGCTGTTGCCGTGTCAAAAAAAAAAAAAAAATCACAAGCACATTTGTGATTATTGCTGTTATGTTTATCTAGAGCAGTGGTGGCCAAACACCAAACACTTCGATCCATTTTGGTGGATCTCAACGGGCTCCGTAATCCACCAGTAAGCTATCACCAACAATTATAGCAGGATTTAATATATTAGTTTCCAATACGTAAGATGCCAAAAAAAACAAGCACAACAACAAAAATGTAACAAACGTGCAATTAAATCATTTTTAATATTAGGTAGTTATAAATCAGAAACTTATCAGCATGTTTCATCAGAGTCTTGAAACATGGTGTAGGCCAGGCTCCAGGCTCACTGTTTTTTAGGCACAAGTTAAAATATTTAGGGGCACAAAAAAAAATTGCTCAAATTTATTGTTGAATGTCTACAGATCTTTTTTTTTTCCCCCTTCCTTTCATAACACTTGTGCGTTCCATACTTTTGGATCAACATAATTATAATTTTTTTTCCCCAACTTAAATGATTTTTAACTGTCTGGTAGTATCTTCCTCAGAATTTGCTACTTGCCTGTTATGGTAGTATAGCGGTATGGGATTTTTGTAGCTTTTAATGTGTGATTTAATAGTGCGCAGTGGACAATAAACTACATTTGCAGAGTACATTACGATTGACCTTTGAGAGTTTAGATCAGACCTTTTTTTTTCCTTTTTTTTTTCTTTTTTTTTATATTTTCAGATGAAGAAAAATCACCTTTTTGTTTAGTCTACCTCTAGGAATTTCTATTCGCACACGTGCGCCTAAATTACAATGTTCGTTCGCACACGCATTTTTTTAGTCTCATATGCAGAAACGGTCAGAACATTTTCATCTGTGCTACTGCTGGACGACACAGAAGGCTCTCCTCATCACCTGTAACAAAAACTGTTGTATGCTTATGTTAGTGCTTATTCTGATTTGTCCTGAGAGCCAACAAAAATCACTTGGGATCCACGTATTGGCCACCACTGATCTTTTCTTTAAATGTAGTGCAGCCGTTAAACATGTGTGATTTACCAGCAATCTTCTCTCCAGTGCATATGCACAGGTTACAATGGGTCATAGAATTGTTCCTCTATTTTAAACCAGCTGTAAACCACAGTCTCTTTAAAAAAAGAACAAAAAAAAAACATGAAAATCCATTTCGCAGGTTCTATTTTACATCCTGCCGCCCTCGTCACATGACGTGTACGTGGCAGCTCACAATGTCAATGTAGTTACATGGCAACAAGAAAGTAACAAAAAAGTAACATAGAAGGTGGCGTTTGTTTCGTGGCAGCGCTACAATATGTCCAAGACATTGTCTAGATGAAGACATTTCTGAGTCAACATAAACTCCTAGATCTTCTTCATAGATTCCTTCAAATTACCTTACGTAAACACCCCAATTCTCAGCCCAACCAAATTACATTTTTGGACTTTATGCACACAACAAATAATGTCTTTCTGCCAGTACCTCATTGATTTTATACGGTAAATTATCTAAAGGTCATCTAAATGGTTAATTGACATGTGGGTTTTCTGTGGGCGCTATAATTGATGATTCAAAATGGTATATGTGACTATAACTCCAATTAGGCATAGCACAAGGCATTTGTGTGATTGTAAATAGTTATCTTCAGTGTTCCATGTGTAACGTTTCTGTTTTGTTAAAAAAAATGTTTTTAAAAAAGTTATGATTATGCTCGTTTGGTAAAAGTGCTAATAAAACAGTAGTTTCTTCACACAATTTGCTTCATTTTTTGTTGTGTTTTTTATGTATTTTTTTTTATCCATCTATGATTACAAAATACATAGCAGTGACCAAACATGATTTTTTTTGGAAAAGCTCATCTCTACCACATATAGTATGCTTGATCCTGTTGCAACTTATATACTATGAAAGGACATTTTGGGGCCTTTCATTTGATATAAGTTTTATGCATGCAGCTCAAACTATCCAGTCGTTACACATTCATAAATGAAAACAGAGAAAAACAGGCGGAAATAGGGCTGTTTTTCATTTTTTTAACCCCAGTTTTCTCCCCAATTTGGAATTGCCAATTTGTATTTTTTATTAATCCCGGTTCACCGCTGAAACCCCCTGGCGACATGTCCCTGCCTAGCCGCCTTTTTTCACACTGCAGATGCACAGCAAAGCCATCAGATCTATTGTGCTGGAGGACAACACAGATCCACTGCAGACCCGCAGGTGCCCTATCAGCCACAGGAGGGGCTGGTGTGTGGTGAACTGTGGATTGCCCTGCCGACCTAAGCCCTTCCTACCCGGGCGGCGCTCTGCCAATTATGCGCCGCCCCCTGGGAACTCCCGGTCACGGTCGACAATGACATAGCCTGGATTTGAACCCACGATCTGGAAATAGGGCTGAGTTTAATAACCTTCAGGACTAGAAAATACATTACAACAAAACAATTGTTATTCAGATGTTACTCCTAGGCAATCTTTTACAACTCTAATTGAAATGTATATGAATTTACAGGCCATTCTTTTTTTAAAGCTTTGTGCTCCTCTGTATTGTCTTCCAATGTAGCTGTGTCATTGGAAGCCTGGGAAATGAAAAGCTTACATTGTCTGCAATCCATTCACCTTGGGGAAAACTAGTCTCTTGGGCTCATAGAACATTTTTATAAATGCAAGGTAATTTATCCATAACTGGAGGGGGAAGAACTGTCAATACAGTAAATTAACTGAAAGCAAATCCAGTGATGAAGCACAGTGCAAGTTCAAATAATTTCAACTGATGGTGTTAGGGGCTGTCTCAAAAGTCAAAGTATTTATGAACTGTTACCTTTCTCACCCTTATCCAGGGCGACTTGTTACAAAAGTGTTACAAAATATCACAGTACAAAGTATCACATTGTAAAGTATCACATTTCAGAATATCACATTACAGATAAGAGCAGTTGCAAAGTAAAATGCAATTAATAGCAAAAGATTAAATTCAAATAAGAGCAAAAAATAGAGAGTACAGTAAATAATTACATGTAAGAGCGGGTTCAACTAAGGGCAGGTTTGTTTACCTTGCCTTTCTAGGTTTTATGCTTGCCTATGCTTTATTATGCTTTGAATGTTTGTTACTCTTTGTTATGCTTTAATTATGGGATACTATGGGACAGCAGTGTGGAGTAGTGGTTAGGGCTCTGGACTCTTGACCGGAGGGTTGTGGGTTCAATCCCAGGTGGGGGACACTGCTGCTGTACCCTTGAGCAAGGTACTTTACCTAGATTGCTCCAGTAAAAACCCAGCCATATAAATGGGTAATTGCATGTAAAATAAATAAATGTATAATGTGATGTCTTGTAACAGTTGTAAGTCGCCCTGGATAAGAGTGTCTGCTAAGAAATAAATAATAATAATAATACTTATACAGGCTATGGCAGGGACTTTCAATATTTTTTCTAAGCTGTTCACTGAGTTATGGAAAATATATTTTAGCAGCTCTATCAAAACTGTTAATATCTTGTCTATTTTGAATAACTCTTATTATAACTCAATAATAATGAATCTTATGTAATGTATAAAGAAAGAACCAATATAGACTGCTGCTGCACATATTCATAATGTTGTTTGCGGTACAGCGTGAGCTGGATATCAAACTTGTATGTCAGCGCCCAACTTACATCCTTGACTGTGTGTAGTCATCTTATTGAAATCTTTAAAATCTTAAAATGAGTTGACATAGTTAACTGTAACCAGTGCTTTAAGTGCAGCACAGATACCAGGACCAAAGGACACTGTTGGAAGTTAAATTGAGACACTTAGGATAAAGGGTGGCAGACTTTGTATAGAAAGTGGAGAGGGTATGGAATGGGTTACCTAGCCATGCTGTTGATGCTGAATAATCATCTTTTAGACCTGACTTGACAAAGTTTTGAGATCAATCAGCTACTTGGAACCACAGAAGCACAGATGGACTGAATGGCCTTATCTTGTTAGAACATTTTGTGTTTGTATGTTCTTATATTACTTATACAATATACAGTATTACTCATCAATGAAATGCCTTGTAATATAAGTTTGTCCAAGTAAACAATATGCAAGTTAAAAAATAAATAGAAAATAGCAGGGATTGTCCTAACAATCCTGATTTGCAGATTCCTGTTTGTCAGTGTTTCTAATTGTTTTCCCTTTTCTGATCTTGTTTTAAAGCTTAAAGAGTCACAGAATTTATAAACTTCAACTTGTATTTCCTTCTCCCGGATAGGCAGGGGATATAGGAGTTGATAATGTGCTAAACCTTTTAAAGTAGTATCTCACAGACTAATTCCTAACACATTAGTATTATGATCTGCATCATGATTTCCATTACATGAGAGTAGATGTTAAAACTTCATGCTGATTTGAACTTGGCTCTCACTAAGATAAGCACCAACTAAGACGTAGCTTCACAGTAAACTAATGTGATCCATATGTGTCTCCATCCATTTGCGCTTCCTTCCATATGATGATGTAGATATCCTTCTGTCTGGTGTTGATGGCTGAGGTGTAATGCTGGCTCCAGGGATCAGCTTATTGCCTCCCTAGCGCATCAGCACACACAACGGCTGCAATGCTGGCTCCGGGGATCAACCATAGTGCGGTCATAGGGTACATCTCTGGGGTCTTCAAGTGGGCACCTTCCATCCTCGGTGTTTCGTCGACAAGCCCACGACACCTCAAGAGGGCTCGACGGTGATTCTGGCGTCCCAGCATCACCCCCCTCCGTCCCCCACTCAACTAAGCCCAGCTTACTTACCTGTACATCAGCGTTTCTTTCTTTCTATTGTGCTTGAGATCCCCAGCCAGAATCTTTCCGTCTCAACTACAGCCAGTTGCTGCTCCTCACTGCTGCTTCAGATAAGTTCTTCACTGTGCGACGCAACTCTTGGCCATTGAATCCGACATCTCTGAGAAACCGGGTTGTAGAGTGTGCCACAAATCCTCGACAACCCACTTCCACTGGGTAAACCCAGACTCTCCATCCTCGCTGTTCCGCTTCAGTGGCTAGTTGAGCATACCGCAGTTTCTTCCTCTCATACGCCTCATCTACAGCATCCTCCCATGGCACTGTTAACTCTACCAGGTGAACAAGGCGTGCTGATCCAGACCACAAGACAATATCTGGTCGAAGGTTAGTGGTGGCAATCTCACCAACATCTGCCAGCATTTTCCAGTCTCTAGCAGCTTCCAGTTGTCCTGGGCGAGGATTGGTTTTAACACCTTTTCTTGGTGGTTGCTCTCCTGAGCGGAGGAATGTTGTCTTTTGTGTGTAATGTTTTGATGGAACAGGTGGCAACTTATTGGTCATGTTACGCTTGTCTTCCAATGCTAAGGCCAAACATTGCAGCACCTGGTCATGGTGCCAAGTAAACCGTCCTTGGCTAAGAGCCACCTTACATCCTGTCAAAATGTGCCCTAATGTTGCAGGTGATGAACACAAAGGACATGAGGGATCCTCTCCTACCTAGAGGTTTAGGTTCTGTGGTGATGGGAGAACATCATATGTTGACCTTATAAGGAAACTGATCCTGCTCTGTTCCATTGACCATAGGTCTTGCCAGCCAATCCTGTGTTGTTCCACACTCTCCCATCTCATCCATTCTCCCTGCTTGGCCTGGGAAATGGCCTTTACACACCTCATCCTCTCCTCCTGCTTTTGCACCTCGTTGACTACCAGCTTCCTCCGTTGAGCTGGGGCTGCCTTGTGCCATGTAGGAGGAGCTGAACTGAGACCAAGACCCCCTCTTCCATGCTGAACTTGCCCCATGCTATCACCAATTCGAAGGGCAGCCTTTGCATCCTCCACAACTTTCTTTGCCGCCCACTTTCTTCCAGTTTTCAACACAGGTGCTGCCTCCCTTACGCATTTGTCGTATGACTCTACTAATGTCATTTCCAGTCGGACCTTGGCGCTAACTTAAACTCCTTGGTTAGAGTGGAGGCAGGTAGCTGCAGTATTCCTTTACCATAAAGTCCCACTCTGCTGAGGCAGCGTGGAACTCCCAACCATTTCCTGATGTGTGAACTGATTAAAGCTTCCAGCTTCTCTACTGTTGTCAAAGAATCCTCGTACACAGTCAGTGGCCACAACAACCTTGGCAGTAGAACAAACTGAAAGCACCAGAGTTAGTTTGCCTGGTAAAGTGCTGCTGTCTGTGCTCTTCAACCCTTCCACAGCTTGTTGTCTAACTTCTCCCACACCAACTGTGTCCTTTAGATCCCCGTCGTACCATCTCCCAAGGCTCTTCACTGGCTTCTCAGACACTGTTGGTATTGCCTCACCATTAATGAAGAACGTTTTATCTACACTTTACCTTTAATTATAGAGATGCTCCTTGATTTAGTGGGCTTGAATTGCATTCTTGCCCATTCAATGTTATTAGTTAATTTGCCCAATAACCGATTAGTGCAGGCTACTGTTGTAGTCATGGTTGTCATGTCATCCATGTATGCTCGAATTGGTGGTAGTCACATTCCAGAAGCCAAGCACTCTCCTCCCACTACCCATTTTGATGCCCTAATGATTACTTCCATTGCCATGGTAAAAGCCAGTGGAGAAATGGTGCATCCTGCCATTATTCCAACTTCTAGGCATTGCCATGTAGTGCTGAATTCTGAAGTTGAAAAACTAAATTGCAAATCTCCAAAGTAGGCTTTCACTAGATTTGTTATTGTCATCGGTACACTGAAAAAATCAAATGCTGCCCAAAGAAGTTCATGTGGCACTGAACCATATGCATTAGCCAAATCCAGGAATGTCACATGGAGCTCCTTCCTCTCCTTTTTAGCTGATTGAATTTGTTGCCAGATCACATTGATGTGTTCTAAGCATCCTGGGAAACCTGGAATGCCTGCTTTTTGTATTGAAGTGTCAATGAAGCAGTTCTTTAATAGGTGAGTTGACAATCTCTGAGCAATAATGCTGAAGAAAATCTTGCCTTGCAACCTCAAGTTAGTAGGATTGAATCCCAACGAGATTTTATTTTTAATTTAGTTCCTTATTTTTAATATTAATATTACTCATGTCATAGTAATGATAATAGAGCATTCACCCTTGTTTGTATTGATGAAAATATCTATTTTACCAATGAAGTATATTGAAGAAATATTTGTTTATTCACGGGACAGGAGCAAGGGCGGAGAAAGAACTTTGGGAATTGAAAATAGGAGAGAGTGCTTTGTTACGTAGGAAGGAGTACAGGGTTTCCCCTTGGCTCACGGAGGTGAGGCCAAACTGATCAACCTCCAAGGCAGGTGTGCAAATCATTTTGAACACTGGTGCTAAACTCTTATGAAAGTTTAACACCAGAGAGCCCACTGGTGCTAAATTATCAAACCCCAACCCCAAACTAATCAAGCCTCCCCTCAGAATTTCCCACACAACACAGATCACCTCTCCTGTGTATGTGGATGAGTGTGGTTGGGTCATGTGAGTAGTCCAGACCCAATGAGAAACTATCATCTATGGTTGCTAAGGAATAAGAAAAATGAATGCAATTAAAAAATAAATAAATAAATTAAACCTGTCTACTAGTGCCAGATTTGCACCCCTGCTCCAAGGCTGGGAAACAACCGTTACTTCCTCCTAGACTGCAGAAAATGGGAAGAGGCCATCCATGAACCCTTAGCAATCTCTGAAGATGGGGGAGTCGACAATTTCTGGTTCCTTTGGTTCCAGCCGAGCTGGAAAAGCATCCCGGGGCAAAGGCATTTAGAACAGTAGGGAGGATAGTAGCTTCAGAAACCTGGGTGACCGAGACAGCGGAAGCGGGCAGCAGGATCTGCGGAGATTGAGGCAGCCGGTCCAGAGAGGGTAAGAGGAGATGGGTCAACAGTGCTTTCAGCAGCAAAACATTCTGGGGACCTTAACTTAACAGGACAATTATCAGCACATTTCAGTAAGTAAGTACAATGAATCATCAATATGGCAGCCTTTTAAATGTAGACAATAGTAATACAATAGAATAAATTATGGGAGTAAAATGTAAAGTATCAATTAATTAAAACCTTGTCTTTGTTCACCCAGGTCCATCCGGCCATGTGCAAATTACTGCTGTCTAACATGCTATTTTCTATCAAATTTAAACTTTTTTTTTTTTTACCAACACCCATTAATAGGGTTCAAATTGTTTTAGAGGTAGGGATTCTAGAAACTTTGTAAGTGTTACTTTGGGCTTTTTAAATGGCAACCGATATTCAGTAACTATTATTATGTTATCACTTAGCTAATAACATTTTTTTTTGAAAAGTTTAGATTACCTGGTTTTACTGTGTTATGGCAAAAAAAAAAAAATATGGAAAGATATGTATAATTGATTTTTAAAACATTTCTGTGTTGCCACCCTTTGATCTTTTAATGGATGAATTCTATGAATCTTCTAAAAGTGGCTTTGTGGCTTTGAAGAAAGGGGTGTGTGAGGCAGATATATTGTTGATTAATGAATCCACAGTTTGTGCTACGAATCGACAGAAACCTGTTTATTCATCAACGAAAGTCAGAACATTTCAACAGAAAAGTGAATACCATTTTATTACGCAACAATTATTTCAACAATTAGTTAATTATAATATTACACATTTTAAACGTTCACTTAGAAAATGGCTTGAGATTTTAATTTAGCATTTCATATAGTTTGCTAAAAGTAATACAATTATAACTATATAAAATTGGACTGATGTGTTGCATCTTTGTGCTGGGTAAAGCTGTCTGCCTCACCTTGGAAAGGAGTATTTCTGAAAGGAAAATCCACCCATTAATCAAATACATAATCACAAAAACCTGATTGTGACAGAGAAAGAATGAATCTTGGTTTGAAATCTCCCTCCCGACCTGTGAGGGCGCTGTGTAAAGGGAACAGAGTGCCCTGGACTGGATGGTCTGACAATTCATTCCAAGGGGAAGTTGGAAGTCAACCATCTAGAAAGGGGGCGGAGCTACAGTACACCAAGTCATCGTCCCAGAAGGGAAGCGATATGGCAACCGCGGATTTGAGGAGAAACGGTTGCACTCGCTAACCCATTGTTTTGGAACACTGCAATACACATTGATGTGTATTGCCTGGGATTATTCTTTGTGGTCGCCAGACCGGGATTATAAATAAACGTTTCTGTTTGGATCATGAACTTTGTTGTCTGTCTTCTGTTTCGTAATCACATCACCTCTACACCTGCGCACTGCAAACCACTTTGCCACACTGATATATACCCCCCTTTGTCCACACCTCCTGGTTTCGTTGTTTGGTCCCCCTCCTCTCCTGCCTATACCTTGCAGTGTGCCTTGTCTAGGGGAAGGTGGCCTCAAGTGTCACTTGTCCAGCCCGCTGGCATTAGTTATTCATTTAATTAATATACTTTATTCATCATATTTTTTGCCAGCATAGGGGCGGCTATCATGCTCCAATGGACAAAGCTATGGGCCAAATTCATATAACAATGTAATCATTTATGGGCATGTTTATGTAAATTGATAATTTTGCAGTGGTCTCTTAATTTTTTCCAGAGCTGTATATATATATATATATATATATTTTTTTTTAAATTTTTATTCTAATGGTGGATGTCACCTTTTTGAATAATTACATTTCATTGCAGAAAAAGTTGCATGTCGTTTTTTGTTCTCTAGAGGTGACTGTGTGTTTGCATTGATTATGTATTCTCTTCAATATTGTATCTGTTAATTGTCAGCTGTAGAGATAGATTAGATTTCTCAAACTGCAAACTATATTCCGAATAATTAGGAGGAAAGTTTATTCATAATATCTTACCTGCTATTGAACAAAATGTGAATATTTTACTATTGTCTATGTCCACATTTTTACTGACAATCCAAAAAGGGATTTTTACTTAAAAAATAAATAGGTATGGTAACTGACCATTTTACTTTAAAAGACAAACTACCAATCGTTATTGCTGTGTTATCTGTTGTACACTAACCATGCACTAGAGCGGCCATTTTGAAAATAGCTTTGAAACAGACTTTAAAGTTATACGTGTAAAAAGTTGTCAGGATGTTAACAATGAAAAAATTACAGGTATGTTATTTAAACAGTTGTAGCAACATGTGAGGACATGTAACGCTATATTTTTTTTATAACTCTGCTACTCACTCTTTAAGCCTTTCTGAAAATCTTTCTGGATGTCATCAACTAAATAAAATGGTGCCCAGTCTTACAGCAAATAGATTTATCGTAAATACCAGGAACTGCTGTTGCACTAGTTAGCAGCAAAAGTTGGGAATTTGATTAAATATTTACTGGTTTCTTATTGTATACCCAGCGGGTGTGCATTAAAAAGATTGAAAATTACAGTAAATTGTCTTTTCAGAGAGACAGAGAAGTTTGTTCTGCTTGTTGTTTGCATGTTCAATGCCCCATCTTTTGCAATGACTGTAATATAACAAGAGGGAGAGATGGAAAAGCAGACACTGTAGTGAAGAGGAGTGTAAGCCGTGGCCCCTGATGATGTTGAGAATTTAAACTGCCTCCAGGAAACTGCGTGGGGATTGTGCATCAAATAGTTTGGAGGTGAAACATGACATTACAGTGCAGAGAAGCAGAAAGAAAAAAAGAAAGAAAGAAGGAAATATTGTGTCTATGATTTTAAAAAAATCTTATGAATAACTTGATTATTCCAATGGATAACCATAACAATGGAGTTCCTATCGTCTTTAGTAAGCAATAACAAAATACTTTTCACTTATTCTGTTTATTTTTTGTGTATCCATTTACTTCTCTTGTGATACTTTCATAAAATGTCTATTGACTGATCTATTTTTAAATGTTTTTCATTAAATGAGAAAGCAGAATCCTAAAATACCATTTTAACATATGTTCTAGAAGAAAGAACATGCACTCTCCAGCAAACCTCTGCAGGTGAAATTCAGCATGTAAGAGGTTATGTGGTGTGGGTGTGCTGCCCTGCGCGTGGTCGCCACTCAGCTCCCTTAATGTATGTTTAATTAGGCAGCTCAAGCCTCAGCATTGGTTTGTAATTATCTTTGAACACTCCCTTAATTAGATGCCACTTGGTTTTTGTTGCTTCTTCAGATCAGCTCTCTGGAGTTTGTTACACGACCTAAGTCTAAATATTTGAATATATAACTATATTTAACAGATATTATTATATTTAACTATATTTAACTTTTATAAAATGACATTCAAGAGCAATGCACTGCCACTAGAACAGAAATGCAATATTTGTATACTAATGGGGAATGCTAGACTGGCACAAGAGAATCTACATTGGGGGGATGGCACCATATAACATAGGTACTCTATGCTCCAGTTTATACTGGCCATTGAAGTACCAAGGTACCATATCAATTCTACTGTGTTACCATATGCCAATGATTGTAAATTATATATAAATATATATATACAGTATATATATATATATATATATATATATATATATATATATATATATATATATATATATATATATATATATAGATAGATATATATCTCTCCTTTGTATTGCAATTGCTGGTAATACTGTACTAACTGTTAGTTTGTTATTATTATGATTTATTTCTTCGCAGACGCCCTTATTCCGGGCGACTTACAATTGTTACAAGATATCACATTATTTTTTACATACAATTACCCATTTATACAGTTGGGTTTTTACTAGTGCAATCTAGGTAAAGTACAGTGGATAGACTGCTCCTTGTACACCTATATATATACACTTTCTGAAATTACAAGCTGTGTGATGTCACAGCCTGAAACAGTTCAGCATATTGTTTCCAAAATAGGGGGTCCGAATGATAAGCTAGCTTTGGCTTGAAGTCACAACAGAGTGATGCTTTACTGCAGAGTGTGTTTGAAGGGAATAAATATAGCTCCAGAAAATTGCAGTTCCAGCAGCCTACAGATTGGCACTTCATAAATGATTAGCATATTTATTTTTGTATTTAAAATTTTCGTATTTGCAATTTAAGAGTTCAGTAGGATTATTCATGAATCTTTTGTTTCATTATTTTATTTATTTAATTTGATAATTAGCGCCAAGAAGAAAAAAAAAATGTATTGTGTTATTACGAGATAGTATTGTGTTATTTCACAATAATCATTGCATTTTTATCAGTGATAAAGATTTCATAGAGTAGCAGAAGTGAAGTTCAGCTGAACAGTGAGAAACTGAAATGTCTCTATTACAGGACCCTCAATGTGAACAAATTAGTGTGCAAACTGACACCATTGCACAAGTCAGAATGCTTTTCTATAACTGGTATATTATAGTTTATAAAAAAAAACTTCACTAATACATAATATTGTTACTGCAGTAAATTAATACACATTTTCATTTAGCATGTTCACATAGATTAGGCCAGGGGTTTTTAACCATTTGTGTGTCCAGACCCCTAGAGACAAAAAAAAGTAGAAGCAGGGACCCCATCCTTGCAACGGCAGGCAAAGTGTGTGTGTGTAGGGTAGGGTGGGGTGGGTTATTGAGTGTCTTACAATAAATACTTTATACTAGTTAATCATTAAATAAAAACATAAAACCCATTTTAAAGCAAAAGTAAGAGACTGAATGGGAATAGTGACATCATGAGTGGTGTACATAAATATTTTCTTTGTGGCACTAATCAATCAATCTTTATCAATCTTTATTTTACATAGCACCTTTCATAGTGGACCACCATCACAAAGCGCTTTACAAGATGCAATAACAAAAAAAACACATAATACCTATAAATACAGTGGAAAGTGCATAATACATGATAGTAGCATAATACATGAAATAGTAGCAGCAACACAGCAACCAATAGCTGATATCAGGCTTAAAGAGCATGGAAAGCAAGAGAGAACAGGTGGGTCTTGAAAGTTGATTTAAAGCGAGTGATGGTTGGAGCATCACTTGAAATGTATTTTTGTTTACGACTAAGTCGCCCTGGATAAGGGGGCCTGCTAAGAAATAAATAATAATAATAATAATCACGCACCAAAGCTGGGAGAGAGTTCCAAAGAGTCGGAGCCATGAATCTAAACGAGCGTTCTCCAAGTGTGGTGCACTTGTGCTTGGGGATAACAAGCAGTCCAGAGTCGGAGGACCTCAGCTTGCAGGCAGGGCATAGCGGGTCATCAGATTGAGGAGGTACTCGGGACCTGTGTGATGAAGGGCATTATAGGTGAGCAGTAGAGTTTTGAAAATAATCCTGAACTTTACAGGTAGCCAGTGCAGCTGGGCAAGACGGGGGTGATGTGATCACGTTTTTTACATCTGGTAAGGATCCTGGCAGCGACATTCTGAACTAGCTGCAGTCGGTTCATGGTGTGTGCCGAGAGATCACCATATTGAGAGTTGCAGTAATCGAGCCCAGAGGAGACGAATGCATGACAAAGTATCTCCGCATCTGGTAGGGAAAGGTAGGGACGGACTTTGGAGATGTTTCGAAGATGGTAGAAGGAAGATTTGACCACGGAGGAGATGTGGGCATCAAAGGAGAGGTTGCTGTCAAGAAGACACCAAGGCTTCGAACTGTGGAGGAAGGCAGCAGCAGACAGTTTCCGAGGTTCAGGGCAGCTATATTTAGGTTCTTAAGTTGAGTTTTAAATCCTACTGGAAGGAGTTCAGATTTGCTCGTGTTCAGCTGAAGAAAATTAGCAGACATCCAGGCCTCGATGTCTTGAATGTAAGCCGAGAGCTGGACCATGGCAGAGGGGCTACCAGGGTCGAGTTTTAAGTAGAGCTGGGTGTCGTCAGCATAGGAGTGAAACATCAGGCTGTATTGGCGTATGAGGTGACTCAAGGGAAGCATGTAGATATTGAAGAGAAGGGGCCCAAGAACATATCCTTGTGGGATACCACAAGTGACCGAGTTTGCAACACCACTGCGTCCAGCATAGAAAACAGACTGCATGTATCCGGATAGGTAAGAGGACATCAAAGAGAGACAGGTTCCAGAGATTCCAGCATACTTCTGAAGGCGGTCAAGAAGAATGCCATGATCTATGGTGTCAAAAGCGACTGTCAAGGAGGACAAGCACAGAGGGAGCACCAGCATTGAGCAGGAGATCATACACAATACGGAGCAGAGCAGTATTAGTACTGTGAAGTGGCCGGAAACTAGACTGTAGAGATTCAAGCAGATTGTTGTCCGTGAGATGTTTCATCAGCTGACTGGCTACAGCCCTTAAAGAGTTTTTGAGAGAAAAGGGAGATTGGAGATGGGACGGAAATTAGATTAGTCAGCCGGGTCAAGGGAGGGTTTTTTGAGTACCGGCATAACTCAGGCAAGCCTAAGGGCAGCAGGAACTGAGCCAGAGTCCAGGGACAGGTTGAAAGTGTGCATAATGGAGGGAGCAAGATCAGAAGCACAGAGACGGACAAGGTTAGTTGGCCAGGAGTCCTGGGGGCACATGGCAGTAGTTGATTTCAACAGTAAACCAGAAACATCAGAAATGGAGAGAGGAGAGAAGGAGGAGAGGGAAGGAGGGGCAACCAAAGGAGCGTCAAGGTGGTCAAGTAGTAGACTGGGTTTGTGGTGGGAGAGCGTAGAATAGATGTTGTCGATTTTGTTCTGAAAGAAAGAGGAGAAATCATGACAGGTAAGAGAGGAGGATGGATAGGAGTTGGATCTGTTGGTGGCTGGATGTAGGATTTGGTCAATGGTCTTAAAGAGAACATTGGGTTTACCGTGTTCCATAGTTATGATTTCAGAGAAGTATTTCACCCTGGCCGCGGCAAGCGAACGCCTGTAGCTCGCGAGATGGTCGGTCCAGATCTCTCTGTGAACCTTAATCCAGACGAACTCCACTTGCGCTCGAGCTTGCGGTAGGCATATTTAAGCAGTCGAAGTTCGAGGGTGTACCATGGGAAGTTTCGATCTTTCTTGACAGTTGTACGCGGGGCAACAGTGTTAATCATCAACCGAGGACAGGAGAGTACCAGTTAGAGGGGATGCAGAGACATTCTGAGAGTTTCAGAGGATTCAGCAGATTCTTGGGACGGAAGGAGACAACAGCATCAATAGCGGAGGAAGGAGCAGGGAGATTAATATTAGCAGTGATTAAGAAATGGTCAGAGAGAGAGAGACATCTGAGACGGAGAGATTGGAGACATCAAGGCCCCTGGTGATGAGCAGATCCAGGGGGTGTCCTCGGGTGTGAGTGGGGACGTTGACAGATTGAGAAATAAATGAACATTTATAAGTTGTAACATGACACAAGAAACATTTTAGCTTTTTTTTACATGAAGATTTATGCAACTCCTGACATCGAAATACATGGCTTAAAGTAAACTTCCAGTGAGTTAAAGCTCAATATTCTGTTATAAAAAGTTGAAAACATGTAATAATTTATAAATATAGTTTTGAAACTTCATAAAAAAAATATTTTATTAATTCACCGACCACAGAAGATGGATGAGCTTGTGGTGAGAGCAGGCGACCAGACCGCTCAAGCTACGTGCTCAGGTCAGTTTACATGCCAGTGCAAAAAAACAAAAGACTCCAAAACAAAAGACTCCAACGAAGAAATGCAACAAAAATTAGAAAAGATGTTCGAGTCTAACGAGAAGATGGCTGCTCAAATGAACTTGCTTTCTACAAAGATGGATTCAATGGTCTCAAGAGTGGAACTCAATCAATAACAAAACTGAAGTACTGGCTCCTGATATTCACCAAAAAGGCATTGGGCCTGTTTGGAATCAGTGCGACAAAATCAAGATCAAGACCCAAGTGCTACACACAGCCACCCTGGCTGACTGATTCTGAAAACCAAGTATCCCTCTATTGTTTAAGATGTCCAAGTGTGGACAATGAAAGTTCATAATCTGTCTTTCTAGATGAAGACTTGTGAACTGCAGGTTTGAAACGATTGACACAAAAATCCCCTTTGATAAATACTTCTGTTTGAACTGTTTGGTACAAAAGTGTGTTCGCTCACCTGTAATTCGGGACTATCCCGTTCTTATTTCATATTACCTTATGTCAGGGGACATTGATTTGATTTATTGATGTTTGCATTTATGTAGATTACATGTTAAGCAAATTTCTTCCTTGGTCTGTTAATGTGAAAAGATCACTGGATGTTTTGATAATAGTAGGGCTTGCTGGTCGGGATTCTCTTGTCTCCATACTTGGTTTATACAAAAAAAAGTATATATAGAATACTGCATGGGTAGTGTGTGATATGACAATTTAATGCACACCCAAAGGGTGGGATGCTACATAAATATGTGTTTATCCAAGCATCCCATCCCGAGGTTCGGCATTCAATTCTCATTTATCACACACTATCCCGTAGTTTTTATAATATCTTTACTTCCAAATCTTCCCAAAAGAATTTATTGGATGCTAAAATTCAGGATATAGTCATATCTTACCATGTCCCTGTGTTTTGCCTTTAATTCCTACAGATGAGGACCTTTCTCATAAAATTTGTAAATACCTGCTAGACCCACATTTAGTGAAATATGCAAATTATAATGGTGTTACATTTCTTAGCACTCATTTTCATACTAATGACTCAGACAAATTCCATCCTCATATGATATGGAACAGTTTTAAAGTCTATTTAAGAGGCATAATTATCTTATATACAACACAAAAATGTTGTTCTGGGGAACAAAATATCAGAAATTGAAATAAACGTGAAATTTATAAAAAAAATCACAAAAAAACTTTTAAAACACAATGATAAAATCACCTGTCCTTAATTCAATCAAACTCTCCTTGCATTATAAATGCCTCAGATGAAGAACTGCGGGTCAATATAGAAAACACTCAACCAATAACCCTCTTTTCATACCACTTCTCAAAGACCAAAAACCCACAATACTAATCATTTCATAATTAATAACACAATCTGCTCCTGGTTTAGAAGTGAAAGCTTTGTTGAAAGAGAATCCCCAAATATACACAGCTCTGGATCATGATCCAAGATAGTTCTCTGTCTCGGCCCTCTTAGGAATCTGCTGGTGTTTCTCTCATTAATGATTTAGTTCAAAGTAATGCATTTCTGAAATTCTCTCAATTTAGAGTCCTTTAGATTTCTTCAGATTAAACACTCAATTTTTTTTCATTAGAATTTGTAAATAACAATAGTGAAATAGAACTCATAATCTTTAACAAAGAGCTAAGGTCAAATCTATAGGACTCTCATTAATTAATTTTGTAATAACTCCCTTCTAGATAAAATACATGGCAGATGGAATTTGGATCTTTGTCAGTATAATGTAGCTTGAAACTGAAAGGAATGTTGGGAACACACTTCAGATATTACTACAAATGGAAATCTTTGTTTAATACAATATAACCTAAAGACAAGAGTGTATTACATAAGGAACGTGCTACACAAATTTAAAAATAGCATCTCTGACAGATTCTTTAATACATTCATTTTGGGATGGCTTGGTCTGCTATAAACCTTTTCCCTTCTGCCTGCTTCATGACACTGATCATGATTTTAATTTGAGATACCCCCTGGGCTGGATTGCAATGTTTTCATCACTCATTTTAAAGAAGCTAATACTGAAAAAAACTGGAAGTCAAGCTCAGCTCCTAAAATTCAACAGTGGAAAAACTTAAAGCTTTACTATTTAAATATTGAAACGAGCTTGACAGAAGATAAAAACAAAACTGCTCAATTTGGTAGGGTTTGGGGCAGGGTGTTGGAGAACCACCAGCTTCCCATTCCTAGGTGATGGAGTTTTGACCATGGTCATGACTAGTATTCTACATTGGATGTACGTAAATATGGGTCTATGTACAATCCTGCACCATGTATTGTGCTGACATGTGCATGCGTGTATATGCCTGTATCTATAAGTGGTTTGCTTGTGCACAAAAAAAAACATGTATCGTGAGTCATCAACATTATTTTAAAAAAGATTTATAACACTTGGGCCCCACCTAAATATAATTCCAAGTTTAAATGGATTGGCTAGTCATGTTTAATAAGGCATTCTACAGCACAGACACACAGGAAGCGAAGACTGGATTGGTATAATTTTGTTAAAAAGCAAATAATAGCAACCAATAAAACATTTTCAGTGGTGGAGCCTGTCTGAACTTTTCAGACTGTTTGTATTCCTGCACTCGCAGGTAATGGGTTATTTGGATTCTTGTTTAGAAAGCTGTGCTCATACAGCTGGCTAGTTACACATGTGCAGCAGGCTAGTGTGTCATCAACACTGCCTACTGAGTGAAATTCAGTGGTACTACACCCCTCCTCACAAACACATGCGCATGTATATCCCTACCTTACTCAATCACCCTCAAAACGTTTGTTTACTCATCCATGCTTGGCTCTAATACAGTCATTCATAAAACAATTTAAAGTTAATTTAAAATGCTATTTGTCACTCCTAGCTGTAACTAGATTCTTAAAATAAGTCATCAGGTTTTTGGTTAATTTTCTGGACAGAGGTTACCTCTGCTTATGGGTTTTCTCCTCTTTTCTAAAAACATTTGCTTATTCTTTTGAGTCCATATTAGTTCATTGTTCTATCCAAGGTGCTGAACCCTGTGGCTTGTGACATGATCGACTCTGCAGTACCTGTCTATAGGGAAAGTGTGGTGGGTATTTCTATTGCAGGTTTAATAGTTATAACTGAATGATTATTTACTTTAAGCCCTGGTCAGATATTCAATTGAGTTAAACTGAAGAATTCAGGATATGGTTGGAACAAAGATATAGGGCCCTATTTTAAAGCAAAAACTGTTTTAATGATACAAAACTAGTGAGGAAATACTCAAGATAAGTGACTTCAAGGGATCTTAAGTTGTAATCATTCTTTACTAATATAATTGTTTCATTAACACTTTTATACAACTTGACGATGATGTAAATGAAACAAATCAAGCAGAAAACTTTCACTGTGCGAAATAATGCTATTTGGACCATACAATTCGACTTTTAGTATGCTGGACGCAATCCAGAATAACGTTAAAAAGAACACTTTAGCATGATGCTTTAATCAGCTTGAGTTCTGAGACTACAGTAGTTCCGGGAAATGGCTCATTTGTTGCCCGGCAAAACGCAGAGTAAGGTCACGATTTCATGCTAGCTGCCCACTGCTTGGCATCAATTACGTATCAACCCCCTGCCCAGATCCAGTCTTTGCTCACAGCTCTTTATGCATCATCACCAACACATTTTTTGCACACGTCATTTCAAATGCATCCAAGGGAAAAAAATTGCAAAAGAAAAGTTGTTCTTCTTATGTATAGGACCATTATGCCTGTTTCAGGCCATTAGCATTTCTGTTTTACATTTTAACCCAATTATGCAAAGAAGGCCTAATTGCCTGGCTTTGTGTGGAGAGAAACTTTCACACTGATGTCCCCTCTCATTTTTCATGCGAGCAATAACCCAGCAGTAATGCAGCCAAGGGATTAAAATGTAAATCAATGGCTTTCCTCTCCCTCTCGAATCCCTCTATCTCTCTCACACTCTCTTTCTCTTCCAGTGTCTCTCACTTAAAGCTTTACTGAAGCCATTTATTGAGAGCAATTATTCTATTAGGATCAAAGAACTATATATATATATATATATATATATATATATATATATATATATATATATATATATATATATATATATATATATATATATATATATTTATCTACAGTGCCTATAGTAACTATTCACCCCCTTTGGATGATTTCACAGTTTGTTGTGTTACAGCCTGAAATGCATTTAAATGGGATTTTTTTTCCTTTGATTTACACAACCTACTATGGGGGTGTGCAATAAAAGTGGTTCACATGATTTCAGATTAAATACACCTGTCTCTGTAAGGTCCCACAGTTGGGTAGTGCATTCAAAGCAAAGATACTACCATGAAGACCAAGGAGCTTTCAAAACAACTCCGGGATAAAGTTGTGGAAAGGCACAGATCACGGGAGGGGTATAAAAAGATTTCAAAGGCATTGAATATCCCTTGGAGCACAGTCAAGTCGATCATTAAGAAGTGGAAGAGCAGGCCGTCCTCCCAAACTGAGCAGCCGGGTAAGAAGAGCATTGGTCAGAGAAGCCAGCAAGAGGCCAATGACAACTCTGAAAGACCTACAGCATTCCATGGCTGAGATGGGAGAAACTATCCATGTGTCAACAATAGCTGAGGTACTGTATGGAAGAATGGTAAGAAGGAAGCCATTTCTGAAAAAAAACATGTAAAATCCTGCTTGGAATTTGCAAAAAGGCATGTGGGAGAAAAGATGCGGCAAAAGATTCTGTGGTCCGATGAAACAAAAATTGAACTATTTGGCCTAAATGCAAAGCGTTATGTCGGGCGCAAACCCAACACAGCACATCACCCAGGTAACACCATCCCTACTGTGAAGCATTGTGGTGGCAGCATCATGCTATGGGGATGCTTTTCATCGGCAGGGACTGGGAAGCTTGTCAGGGTAGAGGGCAAAATGGATGGAGCTAAATACAGGCAAATCCTTGAGGAAAACCTGCTTCAGTCTGCAAAAGACCTAAGACTGGGATGGAGAGTCACCTTTCAGCAAGACAATGACCCCAAGCACACAGCCAAAGCGACACTGGAGTGGCTAAAAAACAAGAAAGTGAATGTCCTAGAGTGGCCCAGTCAAAGCCTGGAGTTGAATCCAATTGAGAATCTGTGGCAAGACGAAGATTGCTGTCCACCAACGATCCCCATCCAACTTGACAGAGCTTGAACAATTTTGCCAAGATGAATGGGCAAATATTGTACGATCCAGATGTGCAAACCTGGTAGAGACTTACCCCAAAAGACTCACAGCTGTAATTGCTGCCAAAGGTGGTTCTACCAAGTATTGAATCAGGGGGGTGCATACTTATTTAACCAAGACATTTCCATTTTTTTTTTTCATTAACTGTTGTTTCACAATAAAAATTCTCATGCCTCTTCAAAGTGTTGAGTACGTTGCGTAAATCAAAGGAAAAAAAATCCCATTTAAATGCATCAAGATTTCAGGTTGAACACAACAAACTGAAAAATGTCCAAGGGGGGGGGGGATACTTACTATAGGCACTGTAGATACTAACAGTGGCCTCCATTGTGGGAACCTTGTACATATAACCTGCCAAAAGTCAACTGGTTACAGTATTTGGTATTAGGTCTGCATTGCTGGGTCTGGACCTGGTGGTGCCCCAGGGGTCAATACTGGGATCGCTTCTGTTTTCATTGTTTGTAAATGACATACCTAATGTATGAAGTAAGCAATATCCCATGACAAGGAGTGTGCAATGCGTTCAACCACCCAGAAGTGCAGTAAGCTATGTCTTGCCGCACACACTGGATTGGGTTACTGCCCTTTATATAAATTATATTTTGTTAAACAAAAAAAAAATTACAAATATGATTTTCAACATTCAATATCATTGTATTGAATTTATCTTTCCTCCAGTGCAAAATAGTTCCTATAATTTGTGTTTTGAAGCTATACATTTGCTAGAAATCCAGTGCAACCGCTCTCCATCCCGATTTCAGATCCTAGAGTTTTGTCTGAATTTGGAACTTCAGTCTGGGGGTTTACAGGCACTATCACTGTGTCCAAAAAGATCAAGATTTTAAAGAAAAGAAACCCATACAAGCCGTGACTGATCATTTAAAATACGATTTCATTGGCTGTAAATTTACTTGTAATGTTTAGTTGTATAAGAGATGTAACTGGATTGTGTGTGGTTGCTATCCCCCTGGATCCTCTTGTAAACAAGATGATGTAACTCAAGGACTTTGTAAAAGCATTTTATATTTAATTAATTTGGAAAGAATTATGAAATATAACTGAAAAAAATGACAGCACCAAATTAAACTGTTTACTTGGATAGTTTAATAAAATAAAAAAAGGAAAGGAAAAAGAAAACATTTATAAAACAAATCCCTGCTTTATAAAATATACTTACTAATGGCTGCACTTTCAACTGGGCGCCCACTACCTGACCTCAACAGAGCTGGAGGGCTGTAACCAATTAGAGCTCTGCCTGATCCCTTTGTTCCAAAGACGCAGAGGCGTGCAGGGCTGCTCAAGTGCTGATGTCAGAGCAGATCACTGGGGTTCTAAAAGACAGCCACTTTACTGGCCTTTCATGCAATTAACACAGGAGTTGCAAATGTCATTGCTGTCTTACTCACCATTGAATGTCAAAGAGCTAGATTATTAATCCTCTGTAACCTGCATGACAAAAAATGCATATTATGAACAGCTGTATAATACCAATGGATTGCATATCCTGAAATTCAGTTACAAATTTTCAAATCAAGTGCTGAAGCGCAAAGAGTGCTACTTGCTTTCAATACGAAGTAATAGTTCAAAACAGCCTAAATACCGCACATGTAATAGTTTTTTTTTCTTTTCTATCAATGCTTAGAAAATTTGGCCAGAGCACAAATTAACTATTTTGTTATGTAAACACATTTTGTTTCACTGCTGGTTTTTAAAGCACAACACAGGTCATTAATTGTTAAAGTTTCAAATGACACCCAGAGCTAAGATTGAAGATTGGATTTGCATGCCTGCAGGCATCCTGAGATCTTATTTAAAGGCTATTGTCGTGTTAGTAGGTGATTTAAACTTTGCAGAGGTTTTACCTGCAACCTTTAGAAATTGATCTGCACTATATACGAAAAGTTTAAGCCTTAATTTCCAATTTTAAAGCTGTGTTTTCTTTACTACGTTCGGGCTGGGTTAGCCAAGGTATTACGGCAGTGCAAATTTTGCACTATTTTTTATTGATGGTTTAAGGAAGGTAATAATAGAAACAAGCAGCATAGGTATAATACATATAATGGTATATGTCCAGGAGATATATAGATATGGTAATGAAGTACAACAACTTGCAACTGAGGTGTGTGGGTATCAAATGAAACTCTAGACTTCACAGAAATCCAAGAGTTGAAAAGTGTAAAACATACCAGTAATGTAAACTTGAACTCCACAATAGTCAGGGAGGGGTGGGGAAACATTTTGAATCACAGAACAGAAAAACACTGCTGCTTGAAGTGCAGGATGAGTTATTAACGTGTGATTCGATTCCTACTCATATCAAGTTGTTGATTTTGGCTGCATAGTCTTTGCACTCCCACAGGGTTAGGGTCAGGCACCCAATAGGTTCTCGCTTACAGGGCTCAATATCTTGATAACACCCGTTGTTTGTGAAAACAGGATTTGCTAGGTTTTTCTGACCGGTAAGTGCACGTGTTGAGGTGACATGCAAATAAATAAATATTATTATTTGCATGTCGCCTCAACGTGTGCACTTACTGATATAAACATTTGCTCTAATCAACATTTAGGCTGACGGTTCAATCCAGAGAAGCTTGGATGGAAGCGTCCGTAACAAGCTGCTTCTGGGTCATTGTTACGGGTATTGTGCACTTGTCTCTGTCACCCAGGTCAACCCTTATCAAAAGCAGTGTGAAATTGCATACCCGACCCGCATGACACCGGGTCCTGACTTGGGTAGGTTCTGACCCGGGTAGAGCATGCCAGTGTGAAAGGGACATAGGACAGCCTGGTAATGGTGTCTAACAAGCACTTACCTATAAAGGCTTCAAACAGTAGTCTAAACTTGACTAGAATTAACTAAGTAAATTATAGTTACAATATTAATAATAATGATAACAGCTTAGTTTTAAGCCGTAGGAACCATTAAGGTTATGTTTATGGAACAATGTTTACTGAATTCTAAGTACTGGTACCTAAAAACACATATCTAGTTCGATCATAATTGACAACCATGTAAAAGCCACATTATAATTTAGTAGTAGTGGTAGTAGTCATAGTAACAGTAGTGATAGAAATAGTTGCCATAGTAGTCGTAGTAGTAATTAAAACAAAGACGTTAAAACACTTAAAAAAAAAAAAAAAAAACTGCCACAGTGATCAAGGAAGAGATGACAATGGTCCTAATGAAATGCATGGAAATGTTTTATAAAGGTTAGCAAATGCATAATCAGTATGTAGGCAATTATTGTCCAAAGAGAATCTTGAAAAAACATCCGGTCTAAATTAGATTTTCCTTTTGTAATATTCAATAGTCAAAGCTTTATACTTATGAGCTTCTCTGTTTCTTTGATAGAGAACAGATAAAATATTACTTAGCGTGTGTTCATTTCAGTTCCATTGTTAATCTGTGGGCACTCTGAGGCACTCACTACAGCAGTGGTGGCCAATACATGGATCCCGATCCATTAGTGGATCTCGAGAGATTTTGGGTGGATCTTGGGGCAAATCTGAACAAGCATCAACACATAAGTAGCATAGTTTTAACAGGGTTGATTGCGTATTTCAAAAATATAATTCCTGACAATTAATACATACAAAGAAAAATTACATTAATTCCAAACGGTAGATGGCACAAATAACTACTCTGGCTTCCATACCTCAGTAACCCAAGCAACAAGCTTCCTCAACGCATTTCATAGTGTACAGTTTTGAGTTTGTGTTTGGTGGTTTCAATGGATCGCTTTGTGGTGCGAGTTACAAAAGATGGGGGAGAACCTTCTGTGCCTTCCAGTAGTACCGATTTGGATGGAAATATCCACGTTTCAGAAGGCGAAGCTGCCGCCAACACGTAACATAAACGAAATGTAGGAGTTGGAATTTGCCATTACTTTTTGGTTCCACATGCCTGTTGAAAAAATGCTGAAAACTTTCTGATTAAATTCTCGAGGCTCAGCTTTGTTGTGCTGTGACATTTTTTGAGCCTGAGCTGTAAAAATGGTCAAAACCAAAGCATGCAAAAGTTCACACTAAACTTTAGGCAATTGTGTTTTTTTTATGCCACCGTGTTTAGTGTTTGCAGAAAAAAAAGGGACACATTTATATACTTGACCTAAGATGTTTCTTTTAATTTTAATGAATTGAAATGTTCATTGTTACTTTTATGGGGTGATTTCTATTGGACAAAAATACACAGCAGCTTTGAGAACTTTCTCATAAAAAAAAAACTCTTCAGGAGGGGCTCCCAAGTGGCACATCTGCTAAAGGCGCTCCGAGTGGAGTGCAGGATGCGCCCTATAGCCTGGAGGTCGCCGGTTCGAGTCCAGGCTATTCAATTGCCAACAGTAGACAGGAGCTACCAGGGGCAGCACACAGTTGGCCGAGCCGCCCAGGGAGGGGCTTAGGTCGGCCAGGGTGTCATAGGCTCACTGCGCACCAGCGACCCCTGTAGTCTGGACGGGCGCCTTCGGGCTTGCCTGTAAGCTGCCCAGAGCTGTGTTGTCCTCCGACGCTTTAGCTCTGAGGTGGCTGCATGGTGAGTCTGCAGTGTGGAACAAAGCGGTCAGCTGATGGCACACGCTTTGGAGGACAGCGTGTGTTCGTCTTCACCGCTGCCGAATCAGCACGGGGGTGGTAGCGATGAGCTGGGCCTAAAAATAATTAGATATGCCAAATTGGGAGAAAATAATAAAATAATTGGTGATTACTAAATTAAATAAATAAATAAATAAATAAACTTTCTTAGTTGAAAATTCTTATGTTTGCATTCTGTTTTTTTTTTTTCATTGCTACATTAACATATTGGTTACCAATGGCTTAAAGCCAGATAATACCAATTGATCAAAAGGGTTTTACTTTATGTACTCATGATCACATTTGCTGGTGGATCGCGGAGCTCATTGAGATCGACCAAAATGGATCTCAATACTTGGTGTTACTGGCCACCACTGAACTATGGTATCACTGTGGTGACTGGATCAAGCTTTGGTGGGCTCCTCAAGACACACCTATTCTCACAACACCTGTAAAACTCAACTCTTTGAAGACACTAGGAAGATGTGGCATCTTTAGAGTAATACCCTTTCATAAAGAAACTCTTTGTACACTTTAATACCATTCTTCCTTTATCTGCTTCTGTTGAGCATCTTTTGCTGGGATGATTTTCAGCCCCTACGCTGACTGTCAGATGACCTCTTCCAGTTTAAGGAGGGCTTAGGTCGGCAGGGCAATACGAGGTTCACCGCGCACCAGCAACCCCTGTGGCTGATAAGGCACCTGCAGGTCTGCAGTGGAGCAATTTAGATCTGTATTGTTCTCTGGCACTATAGGTCTGGTGGCTTCGCTGTAGATCCGCAGTGTGAAAAATGACGGATTGGCAGGAACATTTTTCGGAGGACGCGTGTTTCAATCTCCATTTCTCGAGTCGCCGGGGGGTCGCAGTGGTAAAAATAATAATTGGCATTCCAAATTGGGGAGAAAACCGGGGTAAAAACCATTGCCGATGCCTAATTTAAAAAACAAAAACAAAAACAAACAAACAAACAAACAAAAAACAATGGTTCATGTACATTAATGTTGAAAATGTGCTCTGGTGGAGTGACAACTTAAACTCCATCAAACCACTGTGGGACGTTTTGAAATGACACCTTAGGCATCGAACCACCAACCCGTGCTGAAATGTCAAATGCTCTGAAGGAGAATTGCCATAATATTCCACCAGATATCTATCAAAATGTAGTGGCCAGTGTTAGTAACAGGGCCTGAGTGACCTACACTCTATTAGATATTGGGTCTCCTGGTGGAAACAAGGACCCATTGCATGTTTGCTTAATGTAACTTGAAACTTATTAATTGTAAACTGTTTCAGTTCCTTTATTTTTTTCTGGATGACCTATGAAAATCTTGGTTTGTTTTATAAAAAGGTATTTTGTCATTTCAAATTCTATTTTTCAAATACAACTGTAGTTTGTATTGAAAACACATTTCCTAAGTATTTTGCCCAAACCTGCTGACCATACAGGTAGGTACCCTAAATTACTTAGTTGGACCAATTAAGGGCTTATTAGAAGCTTAATTGGTCCAATTAATTAATTTAGGGTACAGATGGAACAAAAACCAGGAGGGACTCTGGCCCTCCAGGACCAGGATTGGACATCCCTGCAGTACAGTATACTTCTGAATCTGTGTATTTTTATTATTCTTTATTATGTTTTTTATCCCACGATATGTGTTATTAACATGCTACCATTTCTGCAGTCCTCCATATTTGCATGATTAATTAAAGTCACCGGCTTGTTTTACATTTGGGACTGTCTCTGAGCAAGCCTTTGCAAGGTAAAATTTCTGCAGGCCAGCAAAAAGCAATGAGTGATTTTAAGAGGATTACTATTCATAGCAACCTGCATGGAAGAAAAAAAACAGCACAGAACTGCAAAATTATAGAAATACACGGTACTCTTAAATAGAAATAGAGTACCCCATAGATAAATAAATAGTGTAGTAATGCTTCCAACGGGAATCCCTCACTGTCATGAACAGGACAGCTCACAGCAGAGATATGAATCTATATTTATGATCACTTGTGTGTGGGTTGTAATGTTATTTTCCTTCTCCTACATTGAGTTGCCTGCTTGGCTTGTGCGTTGAGAAACATAAGTAAAAATTATTTTTATAAGGTTATGATAAATGGCAAATGGTTATTAATATATTTTTGCATGATTGCATGATGTTCCATTGAGAAATAAAAAGGTCAAGCTGCAGAGAGCAGCTGCTGAGTTGTTTGTTCCATGTGGAGGGCGACCTTTTCTTCTCAGCAATAGTCACAGCTTCCCAAACACTAGAACATGTAACAGGACTTGAGTAGTACAGAGTTTATACAGCAGTGTGGTACTACCCCTATAAATCCATGCTTTTCTCATGGTTATACTATGCATTTACTATAGTTTACTCTGGTTTGTCATGTTTATTAATGTGCTTTACTGTACCTCACAATTCTTCACAGTGCTTACATATGTTTTATAATGCTTTGACTGTTTTATTACACTTTGCTATACTTTTACTATGGTAAAATATGTATACGAGACTGCATTTCCTGCTCAGCTTGGCTTATTTTAGTAGCGGCATCCTAAAATTAAATAACTTGATTCCACAGTATTTTAAATTGTAACTTAAAACATCGATCAATAAATCAGTCCTGATTACGCTACCATGACGGCATTTGTATTTTACACCTGGAAGAAGTTTTTAAATAGAGGATACCGTTTGCTTTTGGACACAAGCTGGATTATAACTTGGATTTCTAATAAGGAAAACGTTCAGTGCAAAACAGATTTTTTTTTGAGAACCACTGCTCTAGAAATGAGGTAATACCACAATTGAATAAAGATAGACTGAATGGATGTGATATACTTACGCTCAAGACTGTTCTAAAACATATTATTGGTATTTTTATAAATGGTAATTGTTCAAATAAAATGTATTGTATTGCCATTGAATGTGAAATAAGTATTTCATTATTTAGTAACAGCACATTAAGATGGCTCCCACTAAATTATTTGTTGTCTGAAACCACATCGTGTGTCAATACGTAAGGATCTACTTGTCCACTTGTGCAGGAAATACATTTGTCTGATTGGCCAACCTGCATACAGAAATACCTTAGCATTCTATCGATACAGTGTTGCATGATTCCAGACAAAATCTTATAATTTCATTAGTATTAATTAGTATTGTTGTTGATTTGTATTTTTATCTTCAATGTAAATGTTTGTGTTGTAGCTCTTATTTTTCTTGCACCGATGTGATCCACATGGATCCACCCTGTTCACAGCGTTATTGCTATAGGCTGTGTGGCTGTGGCAAAGTCTGGTAACGGTACTGTAGCAGAAGGGGTTGCAAGTCATCTAAGAAGGGATGAAGTAGAAAAAACAGCTATTAAAATAAATAAAACCAATTTCCGAGCGGGAGACTGCATTCATATACCAACTGCTGCGGTAATTAAAATGTTCTCCATCTGGAGGACAAACAATGCACTGAGCGATTTGCAAAGTAGTTACAGTTGTATTTCTGTTTCCTGTTCTCTTTCTCTCTCTATTTAATTAAACTGACTCATTACATTTATTCATTTTAATCCAAACTTCAACGACAAGCAGAATGCTGCTGTCCTCTGCGCTCTGAAGGAAGTGTCGATACCGACTGGAAAATTAATTAATTTTGAACCAACAGTAATACCCACTTGTGTTGTGTATTGTAACTTGTTATAAAACAGAATGTTCGGATGCTGCACACTGATTGGCTGTTGAGGACATTTAACTGTGCTGCTATGCAGCACAATGCACGCGGAACTTTTCTTTTGCCTAAGCACAGTTCAATTAATAAATTATCAATACACAACATATTAAACGTAATATACACATTGATGTGAGAGGTTTTTTAAAGTTTTTCAAAGTTAGTGACATTCCTTTCTCACATTTGATCTTTTCGGAGGCATGACAGTAGTGGCTAGAATTAAAAAAAGCAAGAAACATAAAGATCTAACAAGTTTAGTTTGTTCAGTTTATTCACATTGTGCCCACAGGGCCAGCACAGTTATACCTCAGTAGTGCAGCACTAATACAAAGAGAGACCTAAGTAGAACTTAATGAAATGGAAGAAAACGAAAATGAAGCAAACACAAAAAAAAACTGCTTGGGAAGGTGGTGTTTTTATTGATTGGATGAAACAAAAAGAAATGATAATCGGCTTAAAAACAGTTTCTCTTGAAAATGTAAACGGTCTGTTACAAGAATTCTATGCTTCAGCGCGTGATTTGGCTGGTCAAGAGTACTCAATTTCTAGCTTTGTTGGCCTCTGTGCTAGTCTAAATTGCTACGTAAACAGCACTGATATGAACCACAATGTTAGCCTTTAGTGACCAAGCATTTAAAAATGCCAATAATGTATTTTTGTTGATAATTAAAAGACACACATTACTACCTGGAGAAGTTACGAAACTTAGCTGCTCTTTCCAGCAGCACACCCTCTGGTCTGGTGCATAAAGTCTGAGAAGGGCAGTGTCTGTTTAAACCTGACAGATTTGTTGTCGCTACATATGAAAATGGATTGGAATTTGTATCCTTAAACTACAATTAAGAAACTAAAAATCACAAAGCTTTTAATAAAATAAAGAAAGCAAGCCACTGTACGTGTGCCATGCCAGGCAATCCCCTGTTTTGAGCTTAAAAACTACATCACTAGTAAAATATCCCCTGATACTGGCAGTTTTTCTCATTCACCCTTGCCACATTCCCTTATGCCACTTAAATGATGAAGCTATTTGGTATAGGACCTACTCTAAAACCAATGAGAGTAAATCACCTCACTTCAACAATGCCTCGTATCGCTGGAATAAACATTAGACCTCAAGTCTAATGTTTACAACAAATAGAACTTTGAGCTACTATTTTTCTTCCAAAGCTGAAGGATATATAATAAAATTGTTCATTTTCATTATTTTTAAATAAATCAATAATTGTTGTGTGTTATCCCTTACTTAAACATAGCCAGAACCCAAAAATTGGGCAAACCATTGACAAATAACACGGTGGGTCTGCAGTGGCTCACCTAGTTATAGAATTGCTCTGTGGAGTGTGAGGTGTGATACAATCTGGAGTTGGAGGGTTTGTTCACATCTGAACAAAATGGACCATTCTTAATAGGTGAAAAAATCCCTCAAAATCTCTGAATCTCATAGAAAAATCTCAACATGCACACAAGTCAAATCCAAGATTTCTCATTATTACTCATTATTTAATTGCCGAAACACATACATTTATTGACAGACGATGAAGACGATAGTGCATCATTGCTCAGTGCAAAACAGGTGTTTCAGTCACTCACGCATCCTTCAGTCTATTTGCATTGAGCACTGATGTGCTCTATCCTTTTTTAATTTAGTCGTTGCCAATTATTTTTTATTATTTTCTCCCCAATTTGAAATGCCCAACTATTTTTAGGCTCAGCTCACCGCTACCACCCCTGCGCTAACTCGGGAGGGGCGAAGATGAACACACGCTGTCCTCTGAAGCATGTGCCATCAGCCGCCCGCTTCTTTATATTCTGCAGACTCACCGTGCAGCCGCCTCAGAGCTACAGCGTCGGAGGACAACGCAGCTCTGGGCAGCTTACAGGCAAGCCCGCAGGCGCCCGCCCGACTACAGGGGTCGCTGGTGCGCGGTGAGCCGAGGACACCCTGGCCGACCTAACCCTCCCTCCCCCGGACGACGCTCGACCAATTGAGCGCCGTCCCCTGGGAGCTCCCGTCCACGGTCGGCTGTGGAATAGCCTGGACTCGAACCGGCGACGTCCAGGCTATAGAGCGCATCTAGCGAGTGCTTTTACTGGATGCGCCACTCGGGAGCCCCCTGATGTGCTCTATCCTGACCGTCGTCTGTCAGTCAATAAATGTACAATGTTTCTGCAATTGAATAATCTTGGATCCGAACTCCTTATCTATTAGTGTGCATGCCCATTGAGACTTTTCTTTGATATTTTGATAAATGAAACTTTGGGTCTATGCCTACCAGTAAGTAATTTGCTTAAAACAAGATGGAACTGCTGTAATGGCTTTGAAACGTATGATTTTTGCCAAATGCTGCAGCTGATGTTTCGCTGAATGGGATTTGCACATGGAATATTGTACTTTGATTATATGGGAAAAGTCTATTTAACTTTGTAATTGAACATATTGTAATGACACAGCCAATTGGGTTCCAGGTAGAGTATATCCTACAGTAGATGCCCACTTAAAACTAGAAATTTAGAAATGAGAGGAACGGTAGTTCCTCGCACCAAGTTATCATCAAAATGCGAGAACTGCCTGACTCCCTATACAGCACGGATAGTTTACGTGTGTTTTCAGGGTATTGCGGCACCAAAAGTAAATCAGCCAAAAGCACCAGTTCACTTTTAATTTGTAGTTCCCAATGTATAAAAAAGTCAATACCTTGTGTGACAGGGTGCTCATGCCACATGTGTGGGTAACCGCTGCTTAGGCAATACAGAGAGACATGGGAGGTGGAGTTGAAACGCCAGTACAGGCTCGCAGAATTTATTAATACAACCAGAAAGTAAACAAAGGGGTCATGTGACGTTACCAGCAATGATAACACACAGAGGACACATACAGCAAGCTGTACAAAAGGCAAAATAAAACACAGTACAAAAACTACAAATAAATGGTGCCACACAGGACGAGCGCAAGCCTTATAAACAAGGCGTCCCGCTCCAGGAACCGGCTACACTACATAACCCTCGCTATACATTACTTGGGATCACTATCCCCTAAACTAACCTACTTATGAGCCGGTATTCATACAATGACTCCTGCTTGTCTTCACAACCACCGCTTGCAGTTTCAGGGTTGCGTCGCTGTCGTTCCTGCAGAGCGGACCCACTCCTCCCAAATATACACAGCTCCCCTCTGTAGCATGGCGTTGCAGTCACCCAGAGCGATCTTCACTGGATGTTTTTAAACTGACGGACACTCAGTCAAGAACCGCCCATCTGCTGATTGAGGACCAGCACAGCCAATCACTTGCTGCCTTTCCCCTCAACCAAGCCTAGCAGGCAGCAGGTCTCAATCGAGCGCCCGTCTGTAAACAATAATTTAATCACACAAATCAACTCCAAAAAGGCACACAATAAACCCATTTCCACATACAAATTATAACAACACTAATTCCCACCTGTGCAGGGCAATCGTCAGTGTTACACGATTAGTTGAGACATTCAGTATTTTGAAAGATGAAGTCAGCCAGCTGAAAATTCTTGGGACTTTTATATATTTTACATGTATTTTAAGGGACACAGGTCACACCGTTAGCATGGGAACTGGGAGTGGGGAGAATGTGTGTTGTTTTTTACAGGGGTTGCAGAGCATTTTGAAAATTCAACACCGTCTCCCTGAGTTGCCACCTGTCCGGCTTTGACCGGACAGTTCAGGAATTGGCATCTGTGTCCAGGTGGCAAGAATTAACAAGCCCGGACACCCTAATGTCCGGTTTTTAAGTGAAACTCAAAAGAAACACCAACCTTCCCATAATATTTTCTTTGACTTACATTAGTTGCTTAAACGAGGACAACAAACATATCCACGTGATGTAAACAATCCAAGTGAGGGGTTGCAGTCACATGACCCCAGCAAGCTACATACTGGCGGTCAACACAACCATGGCGGCTAATGCAAAAACGTTATCTTCCACAGCAAAATGTAATGTATTTGCAACCACAGAGCATACTTCTTACCTCCAGTCACAGGAATTAGAAAGATATAATTCATGATGTGCCAAATACTTGGAATTTGTGACCCCCACTGTGCACCACCAGTGAGTGAGCACACTTTGACGTGATTTGATCAAGTTTCTTTTTTCCTTTTAAGAAAACTTACTTAACGGTACATGTTACCAATTAATAAAAAATACATTTTCAATAGTTTGTTACAAAATACAGTACTAATATGAATTACATACAGTATTTCTATGTTGCTCATATATAAATGTTTAACATCTTTCGTTAAATAGACCCACAAATAATGTATATGACATATTTGGTATAAGAGTATCGTACCTTTGTACGGGGATAAAAAAAAACTTGTTTTATGAAGCGTCAGTAACTACAATCTGTAGATTTCCTCTAAAATCTACTTCAGCCAGAGACAGCTACGCTGTTAAGCTAAGGAGACAAAAAGGACTATGCTGTGCAAAAAAGAACACAGCATTAACAATATGTAAGGTACATGCATAACAATTTCTGTTCCGTTTTCAAGTTGCCTAAAATTACAGGTAGATGGATGTTGTCTGCAATTATTGTGCTTTTAAATATGTTATAAATGATGATGTTTCTGTGATTTCGTATTAGTTCAGTAAAATAATAAATGTAGCATAATGCATTCTGTTAACGGTAAAGGCATATTTTATGTAAGGGCAGGGAATCGCCAATCCACTTAATTGTATTAAACTGTATTACAGTATACTGAAATATGTCCGGGTTTGGTCTGTGGAAAAGGTGGCAACCCTACCCTGAGTACTACTTACTAAACATGAAAAAGTTACAATATACTAAATGAACAGATCAAGCTTATTATGATAGTTTGCTAAATCAGATGAACACTTTCAATACAATCGGGATAATGCATAATCATTATTTACAAAATCTTGTTCATCTCGTTACTTGTTAAAAACTGTAACTATACTACTTGCAAATGTTGTGAAATGGAAGTACAAACTTTATGGCGTGAAAGCTATGGCATCTGCATTGCAAGCAGCATTGGAAACATGTCTTGGGTTTGATTCCCACACAGGGTTTATATTGCAAACTTTAAAAATAAAGTTTTGTTTATTTTTTTTTATGCAAAGCATTTACATTCTATTGAAAAGTGCATTAATAAAGACTGCCCAATTACATCACAATCTTCCATTCTCACATGCCATCTTTCATACAGCCAGTTGGCTACCACACCTTACCTCGAACTAATTTTTCACACATGGTAGCAGCAGTGGGATGCAAACTAAAGATCACAAACTACAGCGAAAGATTGACCACATTGAATAATGGTAGACGACGACGTATTGGTTTGTGCACTGGTGAATGCTACTGCAGCCCAGCAAGACAGCACCCGAAAGATGCAGGAGCTTTACCAAGCTGCCATTCAGGTGCAACAAGACACAAACTGACAGAACAAAGCTGTACTGATGGAAGCCAGAGAGGAGCAGCTGGCTATCATGAGGACTCTGGAGCAAGGGAACAGCAAAACCCCTGCCCAGAATACCAATCGTTCAACACAGGTGTTGAATAAGATGTTCAGTGATGATGACATTGAAGCATTCTTATTAACCTTTGAGAGGACTCAAGTCAAGTCCATGGATCATTTACAGTATAAGTGTTACTTTAAAATGGTCCACATTGCTAGAGAGTGTCCCGATCCCTCTGAGCCCATGGAGTGTGACGTAGGCCAGAACGTCTTCTGTAGGCACATTGTTGTAGCTGGGGTATCCAAGGGTAGATATCCCTATATGTTTCAGCTTCAGGTGAATGGGACACAGACGGAGGCTATCATAGATTCCGGTAGCAGTATCACATTGGTGCCAAAGTTTTGCGAAATCAACCAATTGGATTGTAATCTAAGAACCGGAATTACCTGCATCCATGGAGACACAAAGTATTATCCCACCTCTCTCGTAAAGATAACCTATCAAGATGTTGAGCACGAGATGAGGATCAGGGTTGTCTCCAGGTTGCCCAACCAGGCAATTCTCGGGCAAGATTATCCCGGGTTTTTAAACCTGGTACAAATAGGAGGGGAATTGGACAATCCCAAACATAAGGCCCGGTTGGGGCCACCCGAGAGCTTGATCACGTTGTTTCAATTCACCAACTTAGAGATTTTTGATTCAAATAAGGCAAGGAAGCCATTGAAATCTTTTTTTGGGTGGGGATTAGGAAGGCCGTAGAGCAGTGGTTGGCAAATGGCGGCCCGCAGGCCAAATCCGGCCCACGGACAGGTATCGTCTGGACCGCAGATGCCTCCTGGAAGTGCTGTATCAAGGGCTAAGCGAGAGTGGGACTTAATTTTAATATTACCGCAAGGGGCCTGTCATGGGGGATTCTTGGTATAACCTTCATATATTTCTTGCGAGTAAGCTGAAAATTAAGTGTTCTGCAATATTGATTCCTAAGTACAGTACTTGCTGATTGTAATGATACATTTATGCCTCGCTATGGAATCCTCATGATAGACAAGAATGCAGACTAACATAAAACACAATTTAAAAGTAGTATACATTTTTTTTAATGCTTCATTGCGTTATGACAAATTCAATGAGAAATGGCACTTTCCTACCGAGACAGGAACACAGAATAACATCAAACAGAATTCAAAAGTAGCATACATTTTTTATTTTAAATGCTTCATTGTGTTATGACAAATTTAATGAGAAAAATGGCACTTTCGTTCTGCAGTCAGCTTTAGACATGATGGCGATACGTAGGCAGTCCTCCAAAGATTCTTGTGTCAGCCTGTTTCGTGCATCTATTTTTAATATTGCATTCATTGTGGAATAAGCCGCTTTACATGTGTAAGTAGATCCAAACATGGTGAGCACAAACAGAGCCAGCGGTAGTTGTCTGGACATATATAGGCGGATGTGACAAGGCTGGCTGAGTGATGACGTCAGACCCAGCAAAGGAAACACACACAGGACGGTGAAATGATGAAGGCGCTTGCTTGCGGCGGTTAATTTCAAATAAAAAGGTTGTACAAAACAGAAAACACAGACTGAACAAACAAAACGGCGCGTTGTCCAAAGTAAATAGACAGACAAACAAAGTGGACGAACAGACAAACAAGTACCGCAATTGTTATTTTTAGATTTTAAATCCCCTGACTACATCCGTTCTCCCTCTTACCGAACACACAACCCCAAGTGAGTAAAACGTGCATCTATATATACTGGTGTGCCGGGATTCAATTACTAATTTATTATTCACTTGAATCCCAGCACGTGAACTAATTCTGTGCAACCCCGTGCTCACATACTATTACATACTTTAAATGCACGTGAATTGGAGTGCAATCCCCGTGCCAAAATACAATTATACATTTTAAACACTCGTGCTCATTACCCACGTTATATCCCGTGTACCAACTACAATACAAAAACATTAACACACGCAACATACAACATAAAACACAAAAATACACAGGGGCGGGGCACATTGCCACAGCGGACCAGAATGATTCCAGATCTGCTTTGTTAATGAATTCAGTTGTCAACAACGACGATGCCTGCAAATATATTACTAGTTCTAGTTGCTAGTTGATAGGAGTCGAGAGAAGCCGAAAAAAAAGGGCATATCTCATGAATACTGATAGCCCCGACACCACATAGATAACATGGATATAAACAAACAAGATAGCTGCTTCTGCATCCAGCGCTCAAAGAATATCACAGACATTTGCAGAGCTTTTTTTTTAGATGTTATAGTAATAAAATAACGACTTTGATCGCATTATTGAGGAGTTTGGTGATAAAACGACTGATCAAGAGATGATTTATCCATTATCTGATGCCAGGGGCAAGTATGACTATTCATGAGACAAGCCCTTTTTTTCCGGCTTGTCTCAGCTCCTGCCACTCCCATTCGGCCATTGAATGGTTTTCTCGGCTTTTTCCGGAGAAAAAAACGACTAGAAACCCGTTTTTTGCGTTTTTTTGATGATGTCGGACAGGGTCCGACATTGGACCGGATATGAATAATTGCAATGTCGGACCAGGTCCGACATAGGACCTCAAAGGGTTAAACCTGTTTTACTGTGAAAAAAAATACTTTTAAACAACGCGTCTAAAATAAACTGCGCGTGTGAAAATAAATTGGACCTGACGCGCCTGAGACGCGCTGAATAAATGGACCACAAAGGGTTAAACCTCAGATTTAGTAAGATTGAGGCGTTAAAAACACGGCCAATACTTCAATATAAGAAGCAGATCAGGGCATTCTTAGGCTTGGCTAGTTATTACCGCCGGTTTGTACCCGAGTTCCCGGCAATAACAGCCCCACTCTCCGATTTAACTAAAGTCAGCTCCCAACAAAGTGATGTGGTCAGAGAGTGCAGACAAAGCCTTTTAATAGAATGGTAGAGATCTTATGTAATGATCCTGTACTCAGAGTACCCAAGTTTAATAAACATTTTATATTTCAGACAGATATATCTGAAATAAGCATGGGGGCTGTCCTTTCCCAGATATTTGATGGTGGAGAATACCCAGTAATGTATCTCAGCCGCATGCTATTACCATGAGAGTCTAGATACGTGGTGGAAAAGGAGTGTTTAGCGGTGAAGTGGGCTGTGGAAACTTTAAAATACTATCTACTGGGTCGAGAATTCACTCTGGTCACAGATCACTCTCTGTTAGTGGATGAAGGAAAATAAAGAAAAGGATGCCAAATTGACCAGGTGGTTCTTGCAACAGTATAAGTTTAAGAAAGAACATCGAAGTGGCTCAAAGAATGCTAATGCAGATGGGCTTTCGAGAGTACATTGCTGGGGTAAAAAGGCCGCTCGACCTGGTAGGCCTGAGCTGGGAAGGAATGTGGTACTCCCCTTACTTTAGATTGAGACAGGTGATGTATTTGCACACCTTGACTTGGTTGAAATGAAGCTTAGTTTGGTTCCTAGTTCCAGGGCCCCTCTTCTAGCCTGGCCCTTATCTCTTCTTCACTGCCACAGCTGGCAATTTGAATAAACGCTTCCTTCCAAACGATTAATTCAGCCATGGAAGCATGGCGCTTCTGTGACCTGTCAGTCAGCAATTTGTCTCATTTCTGATCAGTGGTGGCGCTGGGATTTACTGGTCCCTGGTGCAAGACTGTGAAGTCTGCATCTCAAAACTTAGCCCATAATACAAATGCATTCAATATAACTAATAAGCGAAAACATCCCAAAAGCATGTAATTTTTTTTATAATACTGAATTGTTGCCATCTCTTGGTTAGCATCACATCTGCCAGCAGAGCAATCACATGACCTTAACACTTAACACTGACCTATTGCCAGAGCTCTTGTTCTGCGTCCCGCCTCCAGATAAACAATCTGTCAGCTCTGATTTGCGAATTTGTGTTTTGATTGACAGTCCGCCAATACTACTTAGCTACGGTTTCTTATTCTAATCCCAGTAGATTAGATGGTGCCTATATATTTTTTAGGTTTAGTCATTAAAGTGGGCTCAGAAAAAAAAAAAAAAAAAAAAAAAAAAAAGAAATGGACTCAAGGCTGGCCCCCCACCCCCCAAACGCTGACTAATTAATTACATTTTGAATACCCTTAAAGGAGTGTATTTATTAATATATTAAGTATAATATTATTTACCTCAAACATTTTTTAGGGTAATGTACACAGCGGGTGAAAAATCTTCCTAACAATGTAAAAATGACCAAAAAATAATTATTACATTAACATAGTGCTTAAAGATTGCAGATGAATGACAGGACAGGTGTGCCAGCATGTTCTGAAGCTTATCATACAGGTGCAGCCCCTTTGTGTTTCAGTTCTGATGTGATGACTGGTTTTGTTATTGAATTCTGTTCGGACTGAAACCACCAGAACTGACTCGTTCAATGGTTTGCCTCCCAGATGGAATTCAGTAATGTTCCAAAGGTGAGCACAGCCCATTTTCACCATTCAGTTTTGCAAGGAATCAAATTCTTATAGCAAATCTTAATGCAATTCCTGCTTCAAGTTAACACACGGACACTTCACACAGATTAGTCCAGTTCTTATTACAGGGTTGCGCTTTCTGTCCACAACAATACCATCTACGACTCAGTTGTCTCAGAAGTGAACTCTCTGAGTCCATCCAGCGCTATGGGGACCTGCAGAAGGTAAGCATATATCTATCTAGCCATCTATCAGTCTTTCTGTCTATAGACGCACACACAGTCACCAGCATATACAGACACACTGAAAAACAGCATCTACAATCTCTCCATGCACTCGGTCACGCACACACACACCACATATGCACATAGACAATACACATTCAAACTTAATTTGATTCGAGCAAGGGTAAATGTAGCAAAATAATGGCACTTAATTAGGTCTATTCATCTATGAAGAATTGACATGCTGCAAACCAGGGAAAAGGCCATTAGACCCAAAAATTATAGGCTTTTTTGGTTGATTACAGCTCAACATTCTTACTCCCTTTCCACACCCAATCTCCTCTATTCCATCTTCTTTCCAGAAGCACACCCAGTTCTCTTGCGCTCTCACTACTGGTCACTCACCATTGCATCAGTCTGTCTGTTTCATCATTCTAGTATGCATCGATCAAGTTCATCCCAAGCATGTTCAATTGAATTGATATACAGTTAAGCAAACTAAAAAAACAAACCAATATGATGCAAAAAAAGCTTCAAATTATTTTTTTTCTTGTAATAAATGAAGTACATGCATTGAAGCATGAAGATAAGTGCATTGAAGGGATTGAAGATAAAAACCACATTCTTCCACTTTCACTCAATTGGAAGGCATTTCTCCACCCTAGAAATTACATTAATTGAATTAGGTCAGTTGCTCTATATCTGTATGTTGCTGGATATTAAACTTACATGAGTAACACCTATAGAACTTGTGTAAATGGGAAGTTACTGTATGATGGTGACTCATATTACATGGCTGTCAGAATGGGATTGTTTTACTCCTTTCAATTATTGCAAATGATAAAACAAGTTTTTTGTACATTCTTGACGTCTGCTACAGTGTGTATTGTGTTCTTGTGGTACATTAAGTTGAGAAGTGCACTGTATCAAATTACTGTTGTTATTGAATAGTTAGACTTAAGACAGAGAGTAGGAGACACTTTGTTGCACAGAGAGTGGTAAGGGTATGATGTTGAATCATTGGGATCCTTTAAGACCTGTTGAATTTATTTTATAACTTGTTCTATTCTTTGGAAACTATGTTGTGTTTCTGAAAGGGTAATCCACCCACTAATCGCATACGTAATCAAACTGTTCCTTTAAATAGCCCTCTTGTCTACGCATCTGTAGTGTGTTACATATACAATTTATTTATAATTAAATAAGTCTCTAGTTGGCCCACCCAGGGACGTCAAAATGTAAGAAATGAGATATATACATGTCAGAAATATAAAACAAGATTTTATTTCAGAATAAAAAGGGTGCACAACTAATCTAATATTACAGAAAGAAAAGGCGATTGGTTAGAGATCTTCGTGAATAGTATACAGTTAATTGATTTCTATGATCAAATGATTACAAAGACCACAACATTATTAGCATACATGGCTAATATATGAATATTAATTATGGCTAATCACACAAAGTGTCTACTTTGCATTAGTATTTTCAATACTCGTTTCTCTGTGTTATCAATCATACTTTATATCAAAATGCACAAGAATTAATTCAACTTCCCATTCAGAACGGAATCCAACATTCCAATAACTAACTTATCAAAATTAGTTTTACTGTGTTAATTTAGTTTAGACGTGATCTACCAAACTGACAATATGTTATCAACTTAATTTATATTCAAATTAACTCAGGAATGGGGCAATGATCAAATTATCTGCATTTATAAGGCAACTCCTTTGATTTACACATTTCAACAAACACATTTCCTGCACACTCCAAAACAGGAATTTATATTCTATTCCTAGAACAATTTATCCACTAACTTGACAGCATTAATTACAGTTTCTCAACTCATAAAATGTTTTATATTTGATATGTTGAATACGTATCGATTTTTCAACAAAGAAGTCAATCTTCTTCAGGTGATGAGATCACTGCAGTTTCTCCTATCTCTCTCTCCACCGTAGGAAAAGAAGACGGTTCTTTGCCTGTTGTAGGCATTCCATTTTGTCGGCTCTCAGCAAACAATAGTTCTTTTCAAAGGGAGGTAGCTCTTGATTTTCAAGTCTTGCAACATTATCTTTTGGCTTGTTGGAGAGTTTCCAACTGGAATGGGTTCCTTGATCGAACGTAAGTCTCAGTTCAAAGAATGTGTTTCAATTGAAAAGTTATGTAGGTTGTAAGAGTGTTCTTGTTGCAATTCTTTGGTATGACTTTGCTTCAGTTCATTTCGTGGTTGATTTCAAGCAGTGAAATAAAACAAAGACCCATTTTCCGATCTTTGTTATGTCCTGTTTCCTGGTTCAATCTCTCACAGGGCAGAGAGCAGGGTCTTCTTCAGAGCTGATTTCAACCTTCTCAGGACATGATTTTAGACGCATTTCGGAACCATTTCTGTCCCATTTTCTGACCACCTTCTGACTGCTTGTTCCAGTCTTTTGAATTAAGCCCTGATCCGTTTTGATTGGATCGTTGAATTCATGGGTGGTGTTTATAGTCACACAAAGTGCCTAAACACTGGTCAGTTCATCTCTGGCAACTCCTTGGTCTTGCCCACAGCTCATGATTGACAGTTCGCTCAAAGTTCCTTTGTCTTGTCAAGCGTGATTGACACTCTTCCGCCCCTCTCTGCATTCTAGAGGGGGAAAGAGAACTGGTTCTCGTCAATGTCTAGAACTACCTGCTTGCAGAGATCTCAGTTTACGCAAAGGAATTTTTACGACTCAGCTTCACAAAGCTGCATTTGTCTAACTTTGACCAAGAGATGGGGGGGGAAGAAAGAAAACCTTTATTTGCAACTTTCTCAAACAAGTTTAAACAGTGCATATTAATATCCAGGAATAACCTGATTTGACTGCACTGTCCACTACACCGCCTTGTCATTTCTTTGTTTGGTTTCGTATCTCTGCAGGTCATGTCGGTGGTGTCTCTTACCTTCGCATTATCTCCAATTGTAGACATAGGGCACGACATCCATTTTCAAGCACTGCAATTTCATTCTGCTGCATTCCTTCATTCTACAGTTCTGGTAGACCATTGATTATCAGTCCAGTCAATGTTGCTGAATGTCCTCATTCCAATAAACTCCATGCTCAAAATTCACAAAGGTAGGAACGTAAATATAGTCATTTTGTTACTACTTCCTCGAAATCTATGACACTGAGTTCTGGA